>CM031924.1:2413210-2845710 GCA_018703695.1 Prunus fruticosa
GAGTCTATGTTCAGAAAATTCAAGCATTCTATGATGACTGAGTTTGACATGACTGATCTTGGGAAAATGAGTTATTTTCTTGGTTTAGAAGTGCTTCAAAGGTCGGAAGGCATTTATGTTTGTCAACGGAAATATGCTCAAGAAGTGCTGGAGAGGTTTAATATGAATGATTGTAATGCTGTCCATAATCCTATTGTTCCTGGGTTCAAAATGATGAAGGATGAAGAGGGAGTGGTGATTGATAATACTCTGTACAAACGAATTGTGGGCAGCCTTATATACTTAACTGCAACACGACCAGATATGATGTATGTTATCAGTTTGATTAGCAGGTTCATGGAAAGACCTACTGAGCTGCATCTTGGAGCTGCAAAGAGAGTGTTGAGATACTTGAAGGGCACGGTGAGTTTTGGGTTGTTTTATAGGAAGGGAGGAAAAGACGAACTCATTGGGTACACTGACAGTGATTATGCTGGAGATCAAGATGATAGGAAGAGTACTTCCGGGTACGTTTTTATGTTGAGTTCAGGGGCAGTTTCATGGTCCTCAAAGAAACAACCTGTGGTCACTTTATCTACAACTGAAGCTGAGTTTATAGCTGCAGCATCGAGTGCATGTCAAGCAGTTTGGTTAAGGAGAATCCTGTAGCAGCTCAATCATAAACAGCCCACGCCCACAACAATTTATTGTGATAATAGTTCGACTATTAAGCTCTCAAAGAATCCAGTGATGCACGGGCGTAGCAAACACATAGACGTTCGATTCCATTTTCTAAGAGAGCTCACCAAGGATGCAGTCGTGGAATTGGTCCAATGTTCTTCACAGCAGCAGGTGGCAGACATCATGACCAAGCCTTTGAAGCTGGACGTGTTTCAGAATTTGAGGGAGTTATTGGGTGTTTATCCACTCATGGATATAAACTGATTGCTGATAGTTTTCAGTTTAAGGGAGGATGTTGATGTTGTTAAAGATTTCCTAGCTATAAGGGTTAGTTGTCCTAGTTTGTAGGGCTGTTTCAGTTGCTGTTGATAAGTCCTATACTTTAGGAATAAGTTATTTGATTTGATTATGTTTTAGTCATATACCACGTTGTTAGGTTGGTAAAACGTGGGCTGCTTATTTCCAATTCTTAGTTTTCCTTTGTAAGGCTATTTATTGCCACAGTTGCTCTTTGATTCAATAACAGATATTCTCCCAGCATTTGAGTGTCCAGCAAACGTGTGTTTACGTGTTTTGTGAAGTGTTCAACCTAGGTTCTCAACAACGTTTAACTCTACACATATACTTATACATACTGATTTAAAAATTGGCTGTGCACATTTCAAATAAAGTCAGAGGAAATGGATCTTTCCATGGGGAAGCCAAGAAATTTCCTTTCCGAAATTGGGTCTATTCATTCACCGTCAGCCAACTTTGCCAAGCATCCTCGTAACAAAACCCATAAAATAATAAATTGTCAAGAAGAAATTTTTTTTTTTAATGCTATTCCAAACCAACTTCCGCACACAAAAAGACAAAATAGTGGAAAAGAAAATGAAGAAGCAAAAGGGCGGATCTATGTTAGGGCTCCAGCCCAGCGCTGATTAGAAAATAGGCTTGAGTGGAGTCGTTCTATTATGAGGACCGTCATATATGGTCCTCAAGTGCGTACCTGTATTATTAGTCGTAGAATTAAATTGAACTGTCCAGATTTGAAATTAAAAGAATAATGCCACAACCGCTTAGCACAGCCACACCCACCTTTTACTCAACAAACATTACCCGTGCCTTTTTCTTCAAGACTTTAATTTTAGTTTTGTTCTCTGTTTTGCCCGACAGATCTGCTCATATGTCTGAGGGCCATGAAATAAGCATTCAGATCGAATGATTTTTCGTGGACTATAAGTGGGGATTTCAGATGTGTGGAAACAAAGACATTAGATGGTGGTAATTTCAGTTAAACCCATCTTCAAATTTGGGCTCCTCTCTTTCTCTCGTGCTCGACAATATATGGAAACTTAGACATTAGATGGTGGCAATTACTTGATCTTTTCATCACAATATATATGGAGTAAAAGAGAACAATATGGATCAAATAATAATCACGAAATTTGGTTTAAGGCATCAAGGATTTTCCGTCTAGAATTGATCAATAAAGAGATAAATAAATAAAAACTTTTGTTTACAATGAGAAAAGAAACGAAAAATGTAATTAGAAAAAATTTAAAAATTGTAAAGCAATTTGTGCAAATAACATAGTCAAAGGGTCTCGTCCTTTCCAAGCAAATATTTTAGACTAAAACTTTAGGCATCCATTGTTGCATTGCATCCCTGTTTGTACCATATCTGGAAAACGAACCAAAGTTGGTTTATTTTTTAAATATTAAAATTACATTCTTTCATTCTTTCAAAACCAACAAAAAGGTCTTTTGATTTTGTGTTTGGACCATTACTTAGTTTAAATTCACTCAAAGGCCCATATCTCAAAGTATCTCAGCTTTGACTCGCACTTGTTTGGGCCCAAATTTGCCACGCCAAAAACAAAAGCCCACATCATCTCCTAGGCCGCTCGTATCAGACGACCTCAAGCCCATCAGCACGACCCAGCCCATTAAACGAGTGGACAGGCCAAGAACACCTGGCCCAAAACGTTAAGAGGCCTGGGAACAGTGGAAATCAGAAAGCAACTTGGGCCTTGGATGAACTAGAATGGGGCTCAAAACGCAAACTAAACCCAGCTGATCTTTTAAAAACAATCCCACGTGATCCCTAACTAAGAAAAGTCAACAAAATCGGCTGAAATCAAGATTGAACAGGAGCAGGTATGAAAGAAGAACGTTTCTGAAAAACTCTCTTGCCAGGAGACCAAGCCCCGTTCTGCTATTTCTCGGAAGATATCCTTCTGCACCAAAGAAGGCGCCATTTTCAAAGGATAAGCACACACTGTTTCTATGAAAAGGAGATAAAGCGGGAACAGGGAGTTGTTCAAAAACTGGGAACTTGCCATCGCAAGCTTCAGACTCTTGCAAAAGCAGTTGAGATGGAAGAACAGTATGGCATCCCATCAAAACGCAGGGAAATGATCACTTCAAGAAACTAATTGATAAGTGCTCGCATGCCAGAAAATGGATAGAACCCCTGTTTGTTTTAAATTAAAAATTAAAAAGATATTTTGATTACTTGCCGCCCACTTTCAAAAGAACATTTCATATATATAAGAGGAGGTGAACAGAGAAAAAGACACCCAACCAACTCAACCAAAACCCAGTCAAAAGACAAATACTCAAAATGATCACTTGATCACGAGAACTCCAAGCTAAGTCCAACAGACCCAAGAGTCTGAAGCATCTTAATTTCAAAAGCTTTTTTCAACAAGCTTGCAGAATCATCCTGTTTTTCTCCCAGCAAGAGAGCTGAACCACTGTTTTTCTTGATTTGAATTCCAGTTCACAAATCAACGAGAACGAAGTCTCTCTCTCGTTACAAATTTGGTTCAGGAGAGCCAAGGCAAGCAGAGTTTTGAGTTTTCTCAAATATGAAAACCTCAACAAATTTATGAAGAGCCCTGACTAAGCAGGCACAGTATTAGCCCATTTCCAGCTCAAGTCCAGCCACTTCTGCCCCTTTCAGACTGGAGAAGTCCCAGTTCTGCCCATTCCAAAAGCCTTCCAGGGTTCGAAATAGATTAAAGCTCTGCCAAACCCAAGCTTTGGTATCGATTTGCAACTGAAACCTAGCAGTTGAAGTTGTTAAAAGTCCAGTCCAGGACAGGCGTACCCAGTCCAGCCCGGAACAGAGGCAACTATCCGGGACAGAAATGGAAGCACAACCCTCTTCTTGTCCTTGTATAGTCAGTTTTCCCTTTTTGAGTCTTGTAAAAGGGAGTTCTGCCCTGAAATTGGTTCAATCTGTCATCTTTCATTCTGGCCAGAACTACCGGTTTTCAAATAGAAAAATTGTAAAAGTCCTTACCAGTCTAAGGCATAGAAAAGAACTTACTTGGGAGATATTCCTCACCCAAATTCACAATCGCTTGTTCAAAGTCAATAGCTTGGGGCGCAAGTTATTTTTACTCTCAAATCTGTTGGAATTGAAAAATTGCTAACGGTGGCACGCTCTGACACACAAAGAAAGTTAATTTATTGACCAACCATGGTCTTTAAATTAATGGGGAACTTTATCCTACCATCACAGGTACACAAAAAGGGGTGAACAGCACTAAAGTCAGAGAATGGGTAGCCCTTACCAAGTTGACCCACGTGTCCTTCTGAAAATAGGTTTTCACCATTAAGAGCCACTTGACCGTCGTCTCTCTCAGCAAGGAAGCAAGATGGATGATTGACGCCAAAACCAAGAGGAGCCGTCTTCCGACCGGTTTTCCATCTGCAAAAGGATAGTAAATCAGGAACATCCCTTGAAACCAGCATCTTCATCTAAGATACTTTTTCTCCTACTTGTGGATAAACTCACAAGGGCAAGTATGCAGCTACCATGGGACAACACTTAAGCTTTATCCTCCACCCATCACCGTCATCTTTGGAAATTTTTGCATATAAATATAGAGGTTTAACAGCAACACTCGAGACTTTCTCTCCAAAATCAGACACAACGTTTCTTAAGCACTTGAACAAACTTCAAGCTTTTCAAACAGCCAACCTGCTATCTAGATAACCATTTGACAACTCCTGCACTTATCTTTTACTACTCTGCCATCTTCTTGGTATGATCTTTGTTAGATAATTAGGCTAGGTTCCTTCTAAACAGCTAAAACTTGTAACATATTGGATAGAGAAATCTCCAATCTCTTCATTGCTGTAATTTGTTCTTCAAAGTAGCTAAATGGAGAAATCTTTTGCTTTTGTCTTAATTTATTATCATGCCTGAGCTGAATAGAGAAATCTCTAATTTCTGAAACTTTATTTCCTCTGCAATTTACTTTACTCATACTTTACATTCCTGCCATTTATTTTTCTCGCACCTTACTTAACAGTGATTTACTTTTCCACATTTTATATTTGAATTTTTACTTTTCAAAGTAATATAACTTTTCATTGCTAGACAGGCCCAAAACAAGGGTTTTTAGGTCCGAATAGGGCTTTCTTAGCCCTAAAACAAGGGTTTATTTAGGCTTGAATCATATCATTGGCCCCAAATTAACTAAGTCTTAACCTAATCCAGGGTTATCTTAGGCCTGAATTAGGTTTTTGAACCCAATCAAGGGAACATTGACCACAACATTGGTTTTACTGTTTGGCTAGGTACCATTCGTATCTTCCAAGCCATAGACGCACAATTGAAAGAATATTGAATTCCTCTTAATTTATGTTTGCTTTACATTTTAATTTCAAATTTTTTTTTCTCAAATTGACAAAGGCGATGTTCAACCTATTGTAATGTACGGTACGGGGAGGGGGTTTGAACTCGGGTGCAAAGAGCAAGCACACTACCTTGACCAACTCGCCTAACTCACATTTACAATTTTAATTTTCTATTAGATTTTTAATTATTAGACTCCAAACTATGCTTCAATTCTCATTTGGAATTTGCTTAGAGCTACACAAATTAATAATTTTGTGATTGGTTGATTAGCTAGAGACTGTAGTTGGCTTCATTTTGGACTTTATTTGGTGCCATTCGGCCTTCGGTTGTCATATCTAGAGCTTCTACTTGATGGCCCTTGGATGTTTGTTCGGCTCTGTTTGTTTGAACATATCTATGTTAATTTTTATAGCTCCAATACATTTTAATTTTTATATCTAGAGCTTCTACAATACATGTTAATTTTTAGAACCTATGTAGTAATGTCGGTCTTATTATAGCTCCAAAATGTCTCAAAATAAAAATAAAAGGAAAATAATAACTCCAAAATTATTGCCTCTCATTCTCAAATGATTTTCCTAGTGTGAAAATGTTGTTATCAAGACAGACTACTGTGTGAATATTAATATAAAGACTATATCCTCTGTTTTTGTGGAAATGTGAGTTTGACACCTTCTCATTCATAAATCACCAATCTACAAACAAAAAGTTACTGTAGTTTTATTCAAAATAGAACTAGCTCTGCCAAATTCTGCTCAACATATTCTGATGTTAATGAACCTCTCAAAATTCTAGTCTGTTGAATAATTTAAAACTGAGAGATGCTAAATAATAGAAGATTGCATAATTGAAAGAGATTGCACAAACTATCAAACAGATGATCAATGAAGCAGACAGGGGAGGAGTTCCGACAAAGCAATTGGTCGGTTTTAGATCGTTTTAATGCAAATGTTTACGCGCCTAATTGAGAATTCTTGTTGGCTTATTCCATCCTGCACAAAACAGAATAGAGCAGTTTAAATAGTCACATAAGTTGTGTCAATAAGAACCAGGTAGGTGATCTTGAGGTGCAAATTCCAGCTGCATATAATAGAGCAGTTTAACAAAGAAATGTTCTTTCTCAGATGCATATAATATCCAGCTCATTGTTACCGACCAAAATGACAAAATTACATGAGAGAGAGAAAGAGGAATTATCATCAAAGAAACAATAAGTGATGAATCTAATGATAAATGTATGGAAAGAAAAGAAAATGCAGGGAGACGGATGGAGGTGACTTACAAATAATATCAGTTGTGAGAGCAAAAATTGAGGTGCAGATATTTGAGGAGGAGGAGTTTTTAACGAAGTTAGCAAAAATTTAGCTCCTCTTTTAAGAATAATAGTTTTTATTAAACTTTTCAACAATAGTGAAAAATAAGAGGGGGCAAGGCCTAAGTAGCAAATCAAAGTGGTTACCCTCCAAATCAAAAGTCCCCTGCTGTAGTTGAAAATTTTCATAAAAAGTGCAGTTGTTAAAAAGAGGGAGAAAATCTTTACAAGTTGAGAGAAATTCAGATATGCTCCTAAAACAAAACAAGGAATAGAGACAAATAAAAAAAAACATTGAATTGAAATGCAGCAGCTGTGATGCTTCTTGCTTTGAAAGTGAGGAATCATAGGTCAGTCCCAATCACATTGATCTTTTTTCTTTTTCTGGGCCGAGCTTCTTCAACAACATCATTATCATCATCATTTAATTCATCTTGGTCCGCCTCTTCGGAAAGAGCATAGGTATTGCAGAAGAAAGATTTTTGGTGAGAGCTACCACTTCCACTAGGACCAGCCTCCTCCTCGTCGTCGCGTTGTTGACCTTGTGCATCAGCTGAATTGATGATGGATTTGTTCATCATGATCTGGTTGAGTTGTTCCACATCTTGCTCGTGCACCAAACGAAACCCACACTTCTTCACACTCACCCCACACTTCTTCTTCACACTCACCCATCTGTGACGATGAATTCGGAACAAAACATTTATCTGACTGCATTTCGTCTTAAATTGTTCGCGAGATGCATAAATTACCCAAAGGTTATCCGACAAATTGCCTATTTCAAAATATTTAAAACATCCAGGTGTCTCCATTCCTTGTGGGTGACAGCTAATTGAAAAATCATGAAATTCAGAAAGATGAGCCTGAACTTCAAACACAGCACATAAAGCTATTCCCATCCACGTGGTAGGTAGCTCCACAGTTAGGGAATTGCCCAAACTTTGATTACCGAACCACTCTGGAATTTTCCTTCCAGGAGTTACAATTTCCAATCCGTGAAGAGGCCGAGGGATTACCTATACCATATACATAGATGTAATTATTATAGCAAACAACAAAAAGAGAGACAGACACAGAGAGAGAGAGAGAGAGAGAGAGAGAGAGAGAGGAGAACCTGAAGGTATCGCTGTAGCATTTTCAGTATTATACCATCGCAGCCTTCATTGTCAACCAATACAAAGCAATTGGCACAATTAAAACGACAATAATATATTTTGTCGTTTAAGGAAGTGCAATTTGACGAAAGATGTGGTAACATTTTCAAGGAAGTGCAACCGGCTATGTCTATATCCATTAATGAGATAAGCTTAGAAAGATCTGGCAATTGTTGAAGCCTTTGGCACCCATTCACCCATAATAACTTAAGCTTATAAAGACATCCAATGCTTGCAGGAAGGCTAATAAAATTGTTTCTACTAAGCTTTAATTGTACTAAAGAAGACAAGCAGCCAATATCACTGGGAAGATCCCAAAGTCCACAATCACTCGAACCCAACACTAAAGCATTTCTTTTATATAACCAGGGGCGGCCCAACCGAAACATGTTGGGTTTTTTATTAGGCTGTGATCCACTTCCGTCCAAAGATAGCTCCTTCAGTTTTTTCAAACCAAAAATGGAGCGCGGTAGCTGTCTTATACAAGTTCCATCCAATGAAAGCCACTCTAAACACTCCATCTTCTCCAACTTCTCTGGGAGTTTGTCAATTTTTGAGCATCCTTCCACACGGAGTGCATCAAGTGACTTCAAATTACAAATTTCACTCGGAAGACCCAGGAGATTTTTGCAATTCATTAGAAACAGAACAGTAAGGCCAACCAGACATCCTATTGATGAAGGTAATTTCTCAATGGACGTCCCTTGTAAAAAAAGCCCTGACAAATTTTTCATTTGCCCTGAAAATTCTGGAATCTTTTTCAATTTTGAGCAATTACCAAGATGCAAACCTCTAAGCCTTTTGAGATCTGCAATTGACAGGTGAATCTCAACCAAATTATCACAACTTTCAAATATCAACACCTCAAGATTCAGAATGCCACTGAAATCTGGGGTTGTGGTCAAGTTTTCAGAGAACCCAAGGTCCATTTTTTTCAATTTAGGCAAGTCCTGTACAATTCATAAACAATGGAATGAACAGATAATTAGCTCAGATTTATTTTAATTTTTAAAACAAAATATTTAAAATAAAATATATATAAAAAAAACTAATTTCTAGAATGGCATATGGTCACTACTCTTACCTTTCTTCCATCCCAAAGCCGAACAAGTTTGCTCTCACGCATCTCAAGTGCAATAAGGAAATTCGGTTGAAAACCTAATGGGAGAAATTTGGAAGGATACCGACTCCATTTGATAATTCTCAAGGAATTAGGAAGAATTCTGGGGCTTGAAGAAATGATCACATTGTCAAATTCAAGAACTTTCAGGTTACACATCTTAGAGAAGGCTTCACAATTCCAATCTGCCATTTCAAGTCTCGCCATGCGTGCCATGTGTAAGGCAATGCCTTTAATTTTGTATGTTGCCTGTAATTAAGAATAGTAAAGGAAAAGTTAATTGCACATTTAAGTCCAATAATGTGTTAAAGAGAAATCATTTATCTTCCAAAACTATCTTTATATAACTTTTTATCATATTGTTTATGAATACATCAAAGATATCATTAATTAAGTCTAATACTGTGTTAAGGACAAATCATAAATCTTCCAAAACTTAGTATCTTTTATATAACTTCTTACCGTATTGTTTATGAATACATGAGAGATATCATCGTGATTGCACAATCGACTTCGTCTACCAGGCTCATCAGGACACTCTTGACGAACAATTTCCCATGCCATTTCTTGTATCAAATCATGCATGTCAACAATATTGTTTAAAATATCAATAGTTAAAAGCGATTTTTGAACAAGAGCATTTATCCCAATACGACCAAATAGGTCACAACTGTCTAGTATTTCAATTACTTTCTCCTTGCCCTTCCGCTTATGAAAAAATGCAACATCAAGAAATATATCCTTGTTCATCTCATCTAGTCCATCATAACTTATTTTGAGCAAATCAAATATTTTTGACTTCAGGAATTTTCCGCAACTTATCCAATTCACTTTTCCATTCATCTTGATCTCTCTTATAAACTAAGCATCCCAAGAGTTTAAGAGCTAGTGGAAGGCCTCTGGCATAATCTACAAAACTCTTGGACAATTCCAAGAAAACTTCCTCAGGCTCATTTTTTTTAAAGGCATTCAACTAAAGAGCTCAAGAGCATCATCATTACCTAATCCCTCTACCTTATATGATACCTGCATATCATGCTTAACTAGCAACCGTTCATCTCTAGTTGTAATTATGATTATACTCCCCTTACCAAACCAATCCTTTTTTCCAGCAATTTTTTCTAGTTGGCTTGATTCATTCACATCATCAAGGATGAGAAGAACCTTCTTATTACATAAGCAATTCTTAATGTAATAGGTCCCCCACTGTTCATCCCAAACTTGAGTAATTTGTTCCTTCAAGATCGGGAAAAGAAGCTGTCTTTGTAGATTAACAAGATTCCCATGTTCAGAAACCTCTCTAACTTTAGCAAGGAAGCAGCTAACTTCAAAATGAATAGAAATGCTCTCATAAACTAGCTTAGCAATGGTCGTCTTGCCAATGCCGCCCATCCCCCATATCCCTATAAAGCGAACATCATCCGTAGGAGCTAAAAGCAAATCTATTTGCTCAAGTGTAAACTTAATTCCCACTAACTCTGGAATCCAACAATTTGAATGTGCGATGCATTTTACTCCACACCCATTCAACAATCTTTTCAATAAGCTTTCTTTCACACCTACAAGGAAGAAAAGTAAAACGATGAGTAAGTTAAAAATGTAAGCCATGGGTTTTGTTAAGACATATAGAGAAGTTGTTCATTCATGCTTACTCATTCTTTGAATCTATCCCAGATAAATTGGCTACTTCTGTTAAAGCATCTCTCTAGCGCTTCACCTTATCGATGTCTTCCTTAAACCTTTTCTCATGCTCAGTGAAGGCTTCCCCAAAACTGCCGCTTTGTTTTCTCATATAGGAGGGATCCACATGATAAAACACTGGCAGAATTGTGCCCTTGGATTTCATGCATTGGAGAATCTTTGTAAGCTCATCCAAGCACCAGGAAGAAGATGCATAATTTGGCGAGAGAACAACGATTGCTAGCGCTGATTCTTCAATTGCTTTGATGAGCTCTGAAGAAATAGGTGTCCCTATTTCAAGCTCACGATCATCCTTGAATGTTTTAATGCCCCTGCGCTGCAATTCGTGGTATAAATGGCACACAAAGCTATTTCGAGTGTCCTCACCCCTGAAACTCAAAAACACATCGTGGTTCGGTTGAGGAGCAGACTCGTCAGGTGAAGGAAGAAAGGCAGAGTCTCTTTGGGTGCTCAATGCCATTAGGCAATCTGCGCCCTGAAAACACTCAATGAAAATAAGCCTTTTTCTAACTAAATAGAAAGATGATGAGAAACGGCAAAAAAGAAAAGGATTAAAATTTAAACCAGAGGAGAAATAAGGACGATGAGGAAACAACAAGAGAGAAAGAGAGAGAACTGGGAAAATTATACATGTTTTGTATTTCAAGAGAGAGAAACAGAGGAATTCAACATATAAACATTAGAAGGAACAAAACTACGAATTTCAACATTTAAAACAAAAATATAATGCCATCTAAAACAATGCTTAGTTATGTTACTTGAACAAAACAGAAATGTGGACGAAGCAAGCCAACAAGTTTAGCTTAGTGTTACCTCAACACAGAAAAAATTACATAGCCAGAGAATTTGTAAGACCAGCAAGCCAACCAGAACCTCACAAAATATACAACTCCTCAAGATCAGCCAAGAAACCAACAAGAAGAAACAAAGCTAAGGCCATCTCGGCCACAGGGCTAAATGTAGTCCAGGGCTAAAAATTTAGCCCCCAAAATATTAATTTTTTAAAGAATAGTGCAGGGCTAAATTTTTCCATCTCCTAGCCATGTAGGGCTATATTTTAAGATCCTTCATATTTTATTATTTTGAGAAAAATTATGGTACAATACTCATACATTATACACTATATATTGTTTAATATAATTAAACTACTATTTAGAGACAATATTCCATAATTTTTTGGACTATGATTTTCGAAGTGACACGTGTTTGTCCGGGAACAACTATCCAGATTTCATATTAGATTTTTATAATTTTTTTTCAAACAACACTAAAGATTTGAGGGTCTGGCCACATTTATTATTTTATAAATTAAAAAAAAATTAAAAAAAGGAGTGGGTAGGTCTGACCCAACGATCATTTTACCAACAATTTTTTATAATTTGTTTCTCATACAGTACGAAGTGATTCAAAATGGTGAGGGTCTGACCACATTTATTTATTTTATTTTATTTATTTTATTTAAAAAGGAAGTGGGGTAGGTCTGACCCAACGGTCATTTACCAACAATTTTTTATTATTTATTTCTCATACAGGTACGAATTAGACATTCAAAATGGTCCAGCATTATTTAATTGGGTTCTTGAAAAGCACATGTGTGTGTCCCATTATAAATTTGGTCTAGCCCAAAGCTGGGCTATATGTGGCCTGGTTGGAGGGCTAAAGGGCCAAATGTGGCCCTCCAAATTTGGCCAAAATTTTGTTTAGCCCATGACTGGAGATGATTTTGGTATTATTTTAGGGTTATATTTAGGAAATAGCTCATAACTGAAAACAGCCTCAAAAAAGAGAGAGCCCTTTTCACCAATGGGAATCATTTAATGAGTGCTTTCTTTTGAATTTTTTTCCTTTTTTGCTTTTCAATGAATGCTTTCTTTTGATTGGATCAGGCGAGTTATTTGGATGGTTGCTTTCTTGGTAAAACCGTGGTGAGATTTAATTCAAGGAAATATGCAGGCAATTACTTGATATTTCCCTCATGATGACAACGAAATTTGGTTAAGGGGTCAAGGATTTTCCTTTTACATGTTTTTTCATACTCCTACAACTCATCAATGAAGGAAAAAAAAAAATCCGTTTGCAATGAGAATAAATAACTAGTTAATTCTGAAAATTAATTGAGGAATTTTTTTGAGTACAAGCGCAACACAAAAGTTTATATGTAATTTGAGCAATTTGAGCAAACAATAGAGTCATAATGGCTTTTGCTTTCAAGATCTTGTCCTTTGCAAGCACATCAGTATTTTAATCGAAGTTTATGCACACTAGTATTTTTATTGAAGGACTATATATTCAATCCATCATGGCATCCTTTCTGAAACAATGCGGAAATGTGTCACCCACTTGATATATTGCGATATTAACTATGTTTTGTGTTACATTCATCAATGGGAGTCATTTCTCTTCTTTTTTTTTTTTTTAAAAAAATTTATAATTATTTATGAAAGAGGGAATTGGACACGTCACACACTGCAGCTTTGAATATTTGATTGCTGAATGTATGTAAACAATGGAAGTCCAAGGATTTCATTTGAAGAGGAAGGAGAGCACCATTTCATTTTCGGACAAGTTCTTTTGCTTTTCAATCAGTGCATTTTATTTTATTCTATTGTCACGTGAATTATGTGAGTTGTTGCATAATTTTCTTTTGTACACGTTTAACTCTACAAACCAACTTCTGCACACAAAAAGACAAAATAGTGGAAAAGAAAATGAAGAAGCAGAAGGACGGGTCCATGTGCTAATTAAAATATAGGCTCGAACAGCCCAGTGATAATTAGAAAATAGGCTTGAGTGGAGTCGTTCTATTATGAGGACCACCATATATGATCCTCAAGTGCGTACCTGTATTATTAGTCGTAGAATTAAATTGAATTGTCCATATTTGAAATTAAAAGAATAATGCCACAACCGCTTAGCAAAGCAGCACCCACCTTTTACTCAATAAACATTACCCGTGTCTTTTTCTTCAAGAAGTTAATTTTAGTTTTGTTCTCCGTTTTGCCCGACAAATCTACTCATATGTCTGAGGGCCATGAAATAAGTATTCAGATCGAATGATGTTGAAATTATTAGTCGTTAGCATTTACTTCTGTTAGTGGCTGAGTTAGTTGCTTAGTGGTTTGCACAATCCCTATACTTTAGGGATAAGTTGTTTGTTTGTTTTATCCTTAGTCTCCTACCACGTTAATAGGTTTGTAAAACGTGGGCTGCAATTTTATCTCTTTTTGTTATTTTGTAAGGCTATATAGCCAGCCAAGTTGTTTCAGTTCAATAAGACGACATTCTCCAAGTTTGTTTACGTTTTCTAATTACACACAGAGAGTTTCTAACAATTGGTATCAGAGCTCCTTCAGGGGCCTGATTGGTTTTCAGAAGCAGCAGTCTTCTTTGGTCTTTAGTGCCAAGATTATGGCAACTGAGAGTGGATTTGTGCAACCCGCGATTCCGAAATTTGATGGGCATTATGATCATTGGTGTATGCTTATGGAGAATTTCTTGCGTTCGAAAGAATATTGGAGTCTGGTGGAAGATGGAATTCCTGCATAAGCAGAAGGAGTTCAACTCACTGAAGCACAGAAGAAGGTCATTGATGACGCCAAGTTGAAGGATATGAAGACGAAGAATTATCTCTTCCAGGCGATAGATCGATCGATTTTGGAGACAATCTTGAACAAGGATACAGCCAAAAGTATTTGGGATTCCTTGAAGCAGAAATATCAAGGGACAGGCATTAGTGCAGAGGTCGCAACGACAAGCCCTCCAAAAGGAGTTTGAGATGTTGAACATGAAGATAGGGGAGTCTGTGAACGAGTATTTTGCTCGTACTCTTTCTGTGGTCAACAAGCTGAGGGTCAATAAGGGGAAAGCTGGATGATGTCGCAGTCATCGAGAAGATTCTGAGATCCATGACTGCCAAATACGATTACGTGGTGTGCTCTATTGAGGAATCAAACGATTTGGATGCCCTTACCATTGATGAGTTACAAAGTAGCCTTCTAGTACATGAGCAACGTATGAAAGCTCATGTTGTAGAAGAACATGCTTTGAAGGTCACTTTTGGAGAGACTTCCGGAGAAAGAGGACGAGGTCGTGGTGGTTTTCGTGGACGAGGAAGAGGAGGAGGCAGGCGTAACTTTGACAAATCCACCATTGAATGCTATAACTGCCATCAACTTGGACATTTTCAATATGAATGTCCAAAGAAGGAAACAGAAGCAAAAGCAAACTATGCAGAAGGTAATGAAGAAATATTGTTGATGGCGTACGTGGGAGAAAAGGAAGCAATCAAAGAAGAATTGTGGTTTCTAGACTCTGGATGCAGCAATCACATGTGTGGCAAGAGGGAGTTTTTCTCAGGTTTTGATGGAGATTTCAGAGAAAAAGTGAAATTGGGAGATAATTCAAGCATGGACGTGATGGGCAAAGGTAATGTGCATATGCTGGTGAATGGTTTTGTACAGATTATTACAGGCGTATTTTATGTTCCAGGATTACAAAATAGTTTGATAAGCATTGGGCAGCTAGCTGAGAAGGGACTTGAAATTCTCATACAAAGAGGATCATGCAAAATTTATCATCCTGAGAAGGGTTTAATTATGGAGGTTACAATGTCCTCGAATCGAATGTTCAAACTGTTTGCTCAGACACAACCAAAGGAGGAAGCTTGTTTTCATTCTTTCATGGAAGATCCAGCACGACTTTGGCACTCCAGATACGGTCATCTAAGCTTCAGTGGTCTGAAAATTCTTCAACAAAAGGAGATGGTAAGGGGACTACCTTCTCTTGATACCTCGTCGAAGGTATGTGAGGATTGCTTGGTGGGAAAAAAAGAGAGATCCATTTCCCAGAGAAAGCACATGGAGAGCTTCTCAAATTCTTGAGATGATACATGCTGATATATGTGGACCAATTAGCCCTATGTCCAACAGCAACAGAAGGTACATGATCAGTTTTATTGATGATTATAGTCGAAAAATTTGGGTTTATTTCTTGGCTGAAAAGTCTGAAGCATTTCTTACCTTCAAGAAATATAAGAGTCGTGTTGAAAAGGAGTCGGGTTCAACTATAAAATGTCTTCGTACTGATCTGGGGGGTGAGTTCATGTCACTTGAATTCACTAATTTTTGCAGTGAGAATGGTATTCGAAGACAATTAACAGCCGCATACACTCCTCAACAAAACGGAGTTGCGAAAGGAAGAATCGAACTATCATGAATATGGTTCGAAGTATGCTTTCATGAAAGAAGGTTCCCAAAACTTTTTGGCCTGAAGCTGTGAATTGGACAGTTCATGTACTCAACGAGAAGCCCAACTCTTGCAGTGAAGAACAAAACTCCAGAAGAAGCTTGGAGCGGATTCAAACCAGCAGTGGATCATTTTAGGGTGTTTGGATGTGTATCTCATGTTCATGTTTCTGATTGCAAGAGGACAAAGCTTGATGACAAGAGTGTAAGATGTGTTTTACTTGGAGTAAGTGAAGAGTCAAAGGCATATAGGTTGTATAATCCCATTTCTCATAAAATTATAATAAGCAGGGATGTGGTGTTTGAAGAAGACAGGAGCTGGGACCTGGGATAAATTACACGAGGAAGTTATTTTGGCTGATTTGGATTGGACTGACAATAACAAAGAACCAGATGCAAATGCTCAAAATGGAGATGATGCTGAAACTGAAGGTTTTAATGGGATAAATGAAGGAAATCTGTCTAACTCAAGTGACTCAAGTGAAGTTCCTTCAAATCCTTCACTTGAATCTCGTGAGCAAAGGCAGCGAAACCAACCAAGCTGGATGGAGGATTATGTAAGTGGAGAAGGATTATCTGAGGAAGAAGACATGGCATATTTGGCCATGTTTGCAGCCAATGATCCAGTTCTATTCGAAGAGGCAGTAAAAGATGCAAAGTGGAGAATAGCGATGGATGTGGAGATTGAAGCTATAAAGAAAAATGATACTTGGGAATTAAAGACTTACCTATTGGAGCAAAGAAGGTTGGCGTGAAATGGGTGTATAAGACGAAACTCAATGAAAATGGTGAGGTGGAGAAATACAAAGCCCGTTTGGTTGCAAAGGGGTACACCCAAAAACATGGCGTGGACTACACTGAGGTTTTTGCACCTGTAGCACGGTTGGAGACGGTTCGTTTGGTAGTTTCTCTTGCAGCACAGCAAAAATGGGTGATCTTTCAACTAGATGTAAAGTCAGCCTTCCTCCATGGAGAACTCAGTGAAGAGGTCTTCGTCGAGCAACCTCTTGGTTATGAGCAAAAGGGTGAAGAACAGAAAGTATACAGGCTAAAGAAGGCACTATACGGACTAAAACAAGCTCCACGAGCTTGGTATAGTCGGATAGAATCATATTTTGCTAAGGAAGGTTTCGAGCGGTGTCCTTATGAGCATACGTTGTTCACCAAAGCAGGAGAAGGAGGTAAAATTCTTATTGTTTGTCTCTATGTTGATGATTTGATCTTTACGGGCAATGATGAGAATATGTTTGTTGCATTTAAGAATTCCATGATGCAAGAGTTTGACATGACAGACCTTGGAAAAATGAGATACTTCCTTGGTATAGAAGTGATGCAACAAACTGAAGGTATTTTCTCTGTCAAAAGAAGTATACACAGGAGGTGTTGGAAAGGTTTGATATGGATAAATGCAATTCTGTTCATAATCCAATTGTTCCAGGTTGTAAACTCATGAAAGATGAGAATGGAGTAAGGGTGGACAATAGTCGTTACAAACAAATAATTGGCAGCCTAATGTATCTGAACTGCTCTACTCGGCCCGATATTATGTTTGTAGTTAGTCTTCTTAGCAGGTATATGGAACGGCCCACAGAGCTTCATCTGCAAGCAGCTAAAAGAGTGTTAAGGTATTTGAAAGGAACTTTAGTTTTTGGGATATTTTATAGAAGGGGAGGAAAAGAGGAGCTGCTTGCCTATACAGACAGTGACTATGCTGGAGATGTAGATGACAGAAAGAGTACATCAGGTTATGTGTTTTTGTTGAGTTCAGGAGCTGTTTCTTGGTCTTCGAAGAAACAACCAATAGTCACTTTGTCTACCACTGAAGCTGAATTTGTCTCAGCAGCTTCGTGTGCCTGTCAAGCAATTTGGATAAGGAGGATTTTAAAGAGTATTAATCATATTCAAGTCGATGCTACAACGGTTTTTTGTGACAACAGCTCAGCTATTGCGCTTTCAAAGAATCCTGGATTACATGGTCGAAGCAAGCATATAGATGTCAGGTTCCATTTTCTTCGTGAGCTTACTCGAGATGGAGTTGTGAAGCTGGTTTATTGCCACACTCAAGAACAGGTTGCAGACATAATGACCAAGCCTCTAAAGCTTGATGCATTCGTGAAGCTGAGAGGTATGTTGGGGGTCTGACAGATCCAAGTATAAACTGAATCAAGCTTGGGATTCAGTTTAAGAGAGGATGTTGAAATTATTAGTCGTTAGCATTTACTTCTGTTAGTGGCTGAGTTAGTTGCTTAGTGGTTTGCACAATCCCTATACTTTAGGGATAAGTTGTTTGTTTGTTTTATCCTTAGTCTCCTACCACGTTAATAGGTTTGTAAAACGTGGGCTGCAATTTTATCTCTTTCTGTTATTTTGTAAGGCTATATAGCCAGCCAAGTTGTTTCAGTTCAATAAGACGACATTCTCCAAGTTTGTTTACGTTTTCTAATTACACACAGAGAGTTTCTAACAAATGATTTTTCGTGGACTATAAGTGGCGATTTCAAAAGTGTGGAAACTAAGACATTGTATAATGGTAATTTCAGTGAAACCCATCTTCAACTTTGGACTCCTCTCTTTCTCTCGTGCTCGACAATATATGGAAACTAAGGGGGCGTTTGGTATCCTATTCAAATAGGGAACTCAAAAATTTTGATTTTTTCTTAAAAACAAGGAGTTTTTAAATCTATTTTTAAGATTCAAAAACTTATTTGGTATGCAACTTTTTGTAAGATACAATAAATTTGGTTTCATGTTCTAAATATCAATACTTTGCCTCCCTCAATACACTTTGCATCATTGTTCCTTTGATTTGGAGCGCATAAAACTTTGGTCGGTGTCTCGAAAATGAGAAGCATGTGTAATAGACATAAACTTCAATGACATAAACAAAGGTTCAAAGATGCAAGACTTGTTCGAATTCTCTAGAGTTTTTGTTTTCTTCTTTGTAGTTATTTTCTTTTAGTTAAAGATTTAAAGAGGAAAAAAGATGGCACGGGGTTTGTACCTCAGTAGTTAAGAGAATTTAAAGTCTTAGGTTTGATTCCCCTCTTCCCTAATATAAGATGAGAGAAATGAGAGAGCAATGAAAGATGATCATCTGAAGAATAAATGAGTGAGAAAACAAAGAATTAAAACTTGAAATTGTTTTTAATTTTCCATTCTATGTATTTTCTCCCCTAACATAAGGGCTTAACCGACATTTAAACAAACATGCAGAGGGAAAGTGGCATTGAGCTGACATAACTAGATTAGGTCGTGAAATATGGGCATGGCTTTAGGGGCCGTCGATGTTTTGTAAGTTTTTCCATGTATTTTGTGAGTTTGCCTTTTCATTATTATGAGGTGTCATATAAATAATAAATAGAGTTATATTTAAATTAAGATATTATGAGACTTTTATTCAGATAATGATTAAATGGAATAACTGTTTCAGGAAGTGGATATCATCCATTATCTCCACGTTTTGGCTAGCAGTTGTCTCTTAATAGGAGAGTCAATTGTAAAGCAACTTGTATAAAAAGCTTGGTCTCTGCTCTCATATTCACATGTTCATATTTTGTATGCTTGTCCTATTGAAAGCCTTGACATTTTGGAATACTGAGAGGAGAAGATCATCTTGTATATTTGATTATGGCTAATTCAAGTAAGTCTTATCTCTAATCGTTCTATTGTTTAATTGTCAAATTTCTATTAAGGTGTGGTTTAAGTGCTAAATTGGTTCCAGATTATTTTGCATACAGTAAACCTTACATGCTTCACCAAGGAAAAAAACTTTGGTCGGCAGGCAGGCAAACCTGAAACCTGTTAGAACACCGGTAACAATTTTTGTTTTTGAGTTTGTCAAATCAATGCATATGAAGAAGGCTTGTGTGATTAAAAAGACATGACGTCTCATAATTGAACACAAAATGCTGCGCTAGGACACACGTGGAGTCTTTAGCTAATGACATGTGGTACTGCAGTTTACAGGCTTAGAGGAGAGAGAGAGAGAGAGAGAGGAATAAACGCGGAGAGTTCAACATGTGATGGAGGGATCATGCGTATCTCATGCATTTGGTTTGGCATTCTTCTCCCCACCCTTAATTAATGCGTACAGCTAATAGCCTTTTTGTTATAAAAAAAAGGGATAATAATGTATATATAAGTGCGAAAATGATGTGAGGGGCACAACAGCCACACTGTAGCATCATTCACTCAAATTATAACACATGTATAATTTAAGTTCATGATATATTTAATATATGTTATCCATTAATACTATAGTATATGAATTAGTAACATCATGTAACAGTGTCACGTCACACTTAAAAATTTGTTATGCATTTGGTCTCCAACATGTTTTCCTTATCCGCTATAAAAATTAGGCTTTTTATCATAAAACGTCTTTGAGGTTCACGAAATTATAGGTTGGGTCCTGTCAATGGGGTCTAGTGGAAAAAAGGCATTGACTTGCAGACTAGAGGTCTTAGGTTCAAATCCCCATGACATCATAGTTGTGTGTGTATGTGTGAGAAATCCTATGCCCTACAGTTTAGACTATCGCTTGTACTAAAAAAAAAATTAAGTTGCCTCATTTTATTTTTATTTTTTTGTCATTTTTTGTCCTCAAAGTTAACATGTGTGCTCACAAGTAATCGTTGTTGTTAGATTTCTCCAAAAATTTGTTAAATTGATAACATGGCACACATGCAAGTCTCAAATATTCAATTATATTATGTCACGTGGATTAAATGAAAAATTCATTTTAAAGAAATTAAAGCTCTCAAATATTCAATTATATTATGTCATGGGATTGTTGTAGCCCAAACTCGCTCAACTTCGGAGTTCCCATGAATTCGAAGCCAATGAGCTCCCAAAAGGCCTCGTGCTAGATGGAGGTGAGCATGTACATATAAGGCACATCACCCCCTCTCCGTTGGTCGATATGAGATGTTACAAACAATATATAATCCTCGCAATAGAAGCCTTTTAGTGAGGAATTAATTGCCTCGCAATATGTCTCCCACATTATTTCACAATTTATTAAGGAGGAAATAATTTTTTCCTCATTGAAAGTGTTAGCGGGAATTTTTGACATTTCCCTCCTTAACCTATGGCGACAAACAATATATAATCCTCCCAATAGAAGCTTTTTAACGAGGAATTAATTTCCTCACAGTTTGTCTCCCACATTATTTTTCACTTTTTTTTAAAGTACCACAATTTTTGGGCAAAATTAAAATAGGATTGTTATAAAATAAAAAAAACATTTAAATTTTGTTATTACTTTATTTTTTAATTCAAAATTAGATTTTTAGAGCTTTAGGGTGAAAATATTGTCACAATTGTTATGAAACTAGAGAATATGTAGGGAGAAATAAGAGGAAGAAAGAGACAGTATAATTTGCTCAAATCAACTTGTCTTTCATTCATATTTGGTGCCACTATTTATAAGAGCAGAGATACCTGAATCACCTACCACCCATAATTGATAGGTTACAAATACATTGGTTGGTAGAGTACAAATACATTGGTAGGTTACATGTATATAATGATGGATATTATTGTGGGCATCCATAACCTATAAACCCATAACGTATGGATTTATAACACTCCCCCTTGGATGTCCACCAGACAATGATATCATGTTGGACGTGCTAAATGTTGCCTCATTAAAAACCTTGTCAGGAAAAACCACATGGGATAAAAACCTGATCAAAGGAAAAAAGAGTACATTGCACATACATCCAATGTAGTAAAACTGAGGAGTTTCCGCGATTGATTTCTCCCCCTGATCTTCAACAATCTGATTGCTTGTAAAGTCGTCGCATTCCTATACCATATACCAACTTCTGAAATATAGACTTCGGAAGAGCTTTGGTGAAGAGGTCTGCCAGGTTATCTTGGGAGCGAATTTGTTTGACTTCAATCTCTTGATTCTTCTGAAGCTCATGTGGGTAGAAGAACTTTGGTGGTATATGTTTGGTTCTGTCACCCTTGATAAACCCTTCTTTAATTTGAGCTATACAAGCAGCATTGTCTTCATACATGATTGTCGGGGCTTTGTTGTTGAAGAAAGATCACATGTTTTCCGAATATGATGAACTAGGGATCTCAACCAAACACATTCTCTCCTGGCCTCATGGAGCGCAAGAATTTCTGCATGATTAGAAGAGGTAGCAACCAAAGTTTGTTTTGTAGATCGTCATGAGATTGCTGTATTTCCACAAGTAAACACATAACCAGTTTGGGAGCGACCCTTATGTGGATCGGAGAGATACCCAGAATCCGCGTATCCAACAAGATTTGAACCGTTGGAAGGTTCGTACGAATAAAACAAGCCCATATCAGTTGTTCCACGAAGGTAGCGCAAGATATGCTTTATACCATTCCAGTGTCTACGTGTTGGAGCCGAGCTATACCTGGCTAATAAATTTACTGAGAATGCAATATCTGGCCTAGTACATTGGGCTAAATATAATAAAGCACCTATTGCACTAAGATATGGAACTTCTGGACCAAGTATCATTTCATCATCCTCTTTAGGACGGAATGGATCTTTATTTGTGTCTAATGAACGAACTACCATTGGAGTACTCAACGGGTGGGCATTATCCATATAAAATCGCTTCAAGATTTTTTCAGTGTAAGCTGATTGATGGACAAGAATACCATTGGGATGATGCTGATCTGCAAGCCCAACAATATTTAGTTTTTCCAAGGTCTTTCATCTCAAATTCACCCTTTAAATATTCAGCAGTTTTAATGATCTCTTGAGGAGTTCCAATTAAGTTCATGTCATCAACATACACTGCTACGATTGCAAATCCAGAATTTGATTTCTTTATAAAAACACAAGGGCATATGGGATCATTAATGTAGCCTTCCTTGATCAAATATTCACTAAGACGGTTATACCACATTCGTCCGGATTGTTTCAACCCATATAGAGAACGTCACAACTTAATGGAATACATGTTCCGTGATTTAGTGTTTGATTCTGCCAACTGAGTCCTTCTGGGACTTTCATATAAATATTAGCATCTAACTCCCCATACAAGTATGCAGTAACAACGTCCATAAGACGCATGTCAAGTTTTTCTGAAACTGCAAGACTTATTAAATAACGGAACGTAATTGCATCCATAACAGGAGAATATGTTTCTTCATAATCAATCTCAGGCCTTTGAGAGAAACCTTGCGCAACGAGTCGTGCCTTATACCTTGCAATCTCATTTTTCTCATTACGCTTTCTTGTGAACACCCATTTATATCCCACAGGTTTTACACCTTGTGGTGTTTGAACCACAGGTCCAAATACACCACGTTTTTCCAAGGAATTTAACTCAACTTGGATTGCGTCTTTCCACTTTGGCCAATCAGGCCTTCCTTTACATTCATCAACAGATCGTGGTTCAATATCTTCATAACTTTTTATAATCTCAGCAGCTCCTGCGAAAGAGAAACTATCATCGATAACCATTTCACTATGGTCCCATAATTCATCATTGCATGCGAAATTTACAGAAATTTCTGTATTAGGTATCTTTTCCTCTTCAGTGGCTTGTGTCTTTTCAATGACACTTTCATTCTCCGGATGAATTGTAGATTCAAGGTGAATCTCTTTCCCAATAATATCTTCATTAGCGTTTCCATTGGGATTGGGATATTGTTGCGTAGATTTAGCTCCACCAAAATGGATTAAGCTGCATCCTCAACTTGTGATACTCGCAAGTGCACGAACCATTGGTAGTATAGCATATGTAAGTGCGAGGTCGATTCCACAGGGATTGGTGATTGAATGATCCAATTTAGTTTCCCTACACAAAATAGAAACAAAAACAAAGAACATAAAACAAGGAAGAAAGAAATAAGTAACTCAAGCAAATAAGTTCCCAAGTTCAATTTAGATTAATGGATTGATTCTAGCTAAAGTATGATTAAGCCATGGTGTGTGGTCATAACCTTGTGTTCCTAATTCCCTAATTTGATCATTTGTTGTCTAACCTAAAATTAAGCATTAGGAACCCATTAAGCATAGAAGAACATTTTAAACAACCAAGTATGTATCTAATCCCTGTTGTCGAATGTCCATACATACTCTTCCTATTCATAGTTCAATTCGAATTAAAGCATGATGTATACTCTTAATTCAAACCAAGATAGCTAACATGCAAGCCTAAATGGTGATCAATCTTTCAAACTAGCATATTAACTTATAAGCATAATGAATAAGAACAAAAACCATAATTGAAACTTGGAAACTAATTCAACTTGAAAACTTAAGAAAAGAATTTACATAACAAAGAAAAATAAATTACAACTAAGAAAACATTAAGGAAACTAAGAGAACTTTGAGGAAGAAAGGAAGTGTTTGAGAACTTTGAGGAGGGAGAAGAAAGTGTTTGGGAACTTTAGAGAATTTTGGAAGAACATGTGTTTGAGAGCTTTGAGGATTTTGGAAGGGAATGTGTTTAAGACATGGGGAATTTGGAAGAGAGTGTTTGAGAACTTGGAGGATTTGGAGAAGAAAGTAGAGAGGTGTTTTGA
Source organism: Prunus fruticosa (assembly GCA_018703695.1). Taxonomy (NCBI): domain Eukaryota; kingdom Viridiplantae; phylum Streptophyta; class Magnoliopsida; order Rosales; family Rosaceae; genus Prunus; species Prunus fruticosa. Next base: position 2,437,565 of record CM031924.1, read on the forward strand.
GAGCTTTGTGGATTTTGGAAGAGAGTGTTTAGGAACTTTGAGAATTTGGAAGAGAGTGGTTGAGAACTTGGAGGATGTTTGTGAACTTGGAGAATTTGAGAACTTAGGGAAGGAAGAGAAATGTGTTTGTGAAGTGTTTGAGACATGGAGACTTTTGGAAGAGAAGGGAAGTAGAGAGATGTTTGAGAACTTTGAGGATTTTGGAAGAACATGTGTTTGAAAGCTTTAGAGAATTTGATGAAGGAAATGGGAGAAGTGTTTGGGAAGTGTTTGGAGAAGAGAGTATTTGAAGAATTTAGAAGAAGAGAAAGGAAAATTGTTTGATATTTAGTACAAAGAAAATTTAATAGAATGATCTTATTACAACAATTGAGAACTACAAAGGGAAACTAAGAGAATTTGAGGGAGAGAAGGGAAGGGAGCTCTAGAGAAGTGCTTGAGAGCTCCCCCCTTGGGGTGTTATTACAAGCTTAGAGAACTTCCCTATTTATAGGCCTAGGGGAAGTGAAAATCAGAATTCAATAAGACTAATGCATACAACACTTGAATTATAAAATCTGAAATGGTTGATGCACTTGTATTAGAAAATCTGAAATGGGTGATGCACTTGTATTAGAAAATCTTGAATTGGTTGATGCACTTCACCACTAAATCCCACCAGCAGCCCTAGCTCATCTTCATGTCACCATGACCAAGCTTCCAACCAGAAATGATAGCTCATACCTAGCTCACCATGACCAAGCATCCAACCAGCACATGCTGAGGTCAGCATGACCAGCAACTTCAAGGGCTTACAACTTGGGCTTCTCTTAATCAAATTAGGACTTTAAGCACTCTAAATTAAAGTTCAGAATGTCTTCTTTCCAGCCATATGTTATTTGGGCCAATCCAAGGTCGGAGGAAGAAGTTAAGGCCGAAACAAATTGCTAACTCATTTTCCGCGCTGATAAGATCCATCCTGAGCATGGTTCTGTGTTTGCTAGGTAACGGACTCCAGATTTATCCAATGGGGCTGAATTTTGGATATGTTATAGTACACACCAATTGGAGCAACTTTCATGAAGAATTTGGCCTCATCCGAGCTATGTAGGTTGCTGAAACAAAGCTTGCAATATGACCTACGGAACTGGACTGGCAGGGGGCTGTAGCCATAATGAATTTGTCTTTAAGCTCTTCATCAATTCATCCAAATTAGGCCTTAACATGCTTGAATTGCATGAATTATGTTCTCCAAAGCCATCATTGTTACCTAAAGCTCAATTAACTGAAAGATAAACACAAAAAGGATTAAAAGCACAAGTTTAACTCAAAAACATAACCAAATCATAAGCTAGAAGGGTAAGAAATAATATACAATTATGAACCGATCAGATATACTTTCGATTTTCGCTTTCTAGGAGTTGAGTCCTTGGAACCAATGGGTCTACCTCGCTTCAGGCGTGCAGTAGATGATTCATTTGCTGCAACATTGGTTAATCTGATTGGGATATCAATCCTTGCTGGTGTGTTTGCTGAGGTATATGTGATTTTGTCACTTTTCCTGATCTAGAGTGAATGCATCTGGCATTTGATTAGCAATTTGCTGAAGGTGGACAATTTTTCGTACTTCATTTTCACTTTGAGTTGTACGAGGGTCAAGATGAGACATAATGGATATGTTCCAACCCAATTCTCGCCGTTCTTCAGGAACGGTCTTTTCTCCCTAACGGCGGGAAGAATGTCTCATCATAGTGACAGTCCGCAAACGTGCTGTAAAAGTATCTCCTGTCATAGGTTCGAGATAACGAATGATAGTTGGTGAATCAAAACCAATGTAAATTCCCAATCGACGTTGAGGACCCATTTTAGTGCGTTGTGGGGGTGCAATTTGGCACATAAACTGCACAACCAAATACCCTTAAATGTGATATATTGGGTTGTCTCCCAAAGGCAAGTTGTAAAGGGGAGAATTGGTGGTGGGTAACGGGCCTCAAGCGGACTAAGGATGCTCCATGTAAAATTGCATGTCCCCAAGCAAAAATTGGCAACTTTGTCTTCAATAGCAAAGTGCGAGCAATAAGCTGGAGACGCTTAATGAAAGCTTCAGCTAATCCATTTTGAGTATGGACATGGGGAACTGGGTGCTCAACATCAATCCCAAGTGACATGCAATAGGCATCAAAAGTTTGGGAGGTAAACTCACCAGCGTTATCAAGTCGAATTGACTTTATTGGATAATCAGGGAATTGTGCTCGTAATTTAATTATCTGAGCAAGGAGCCTAGAAAAAGCAACATTACGAGTTGACAATAGGCAAACGTGTGACCATCTTGTAGATGCATCGATTAAAACCATAAAATAACGAAATGGTCCACAAGATGGGTGAATTGGCCCACAAATATCCCCTTGAATTCTCTGTAAGAAAGATGGGCATTCAAAGTCAAGTTTTGACGGAGAAGGTCTAATGATCAATTTCCCTTGAGAGCAAGCTTTGCAAGACTGGTCAATGGACAAAGTACTATGGTAAGGCTTTAAAGGATATCCATTTGAATTTGAAATAATCCTACGCATCATTGTGGATCCAGGATGCCCAAGGCGATCATGCCAAAGCATGAAGGTCGTTGGGTCAATGAAATTCTGATTCATGATAGCATGGACTTCAACTGCTTTGATGGTTGTATAATACAACCCAGAAGAGAAAGCAGGAAGTGTTTCCAATATACGCCTCTGGCCGTTGATATTGGTGGTAATGCAAAGATACTCCACATTATTATCATTTCTAGTTTCAATATGGTACCCGTTCATTCGAATGTCTTTAAAGCTGAGTAAATTTCTTTTCGATCTCAAAGAGTACAAAGCATTATCAATGGAGAATTGAGTCCCATTGGGTAACAAAAATTGAGCTCTTCCAGAGCCGTCAATTAGGTTTGCAGAACCTAGTATGGTAGTTACCTTTGCTTTTGATAAATGTAAATTGTGAAAATATTTTTTATCTTCGAAGAATTGTGTGCGTAGTTGCACTATCCGCAAGACAAATATCTTTGTCAATTCTCCCAAGACGAGGGGATCCATGATTGTTTTCCATGCCTTCAAATTTATAAGAAAATATATATGTATTAAAATGTTGTTCGAAGAAAAATAAATAAATAATAAATAAAACAGGAAAAAAAAATATTATTCAAATGAAGTCTTTTATTCGATTTTATTGAATGGAAAAGATCCAAACTAACATGTGAAATGGGGAAAAACAGGAATTAAAATCAGCTCAAACGCGCTCAAACAACATAAAGCGAGGAAAAATAAAAAATAAAAAAAAATTCAACAAAATTAATTGGGGAGTATCCCATCACTAATCATAGGATCAAAAGATTTGCCATCAGGATCAACAAAGAAGTCTGAGACATCAAGGTGAGTTGCATCCACTGGTTCTAACTCTCTTGGATCAGCATCCATCCAATATGTCTCAACCTTTTTTCCTTTGCCCTTGATTGAGGCTTGGTAAAGATCAACCAAATGTTTTGGTGTGCGGCATACACGTGCCCAATGCCCATTTGTACCACACCTATGACATGCTTCCTCAATCACCCTGTCAACTGAAGGTTGGGAGCCATTTGCCTTGTCTTGTTTGTTCCACTTCTGGTGGTTATGAGATGCTTGGGTATTTCTGGGCCCAAGCGGTGGCTATTACTATTTTGGACTTGACCATTACGGGTACCCCTACCACGACCACGTCCTCGACGACGGTCGCCATGTGATGAGGTAGCATATGCCTCATGAGATGGTGCCAAGGCAGCATTCACTTCATGGAATGGTGCAGATCCAGTTGGACGGGGACTGATGGTTCTGCATCAGAAGCTCATTATTCTGTTCAGCTAGAAGTAGACAAGATATGAGGTCTGAATACTTCTGGAAACCTCGTTCTCGATATTGTTGTTGCAAAACCACATTGGAGGCATGAAATGTGGTGAAAGTTTTCTCCAATAGGTCTGCATCAGTTATATTTTCTCCACAAAGTCGTAACTTAGAGCTAATTCTGCAAGCAGAGAGAATTATAGTCAGCCACTAATTTGAAATCTTGTAGACGCAAGTGCATCCAATCATGGCGAGCCTTAGGAAGAATAACTGTCCTCTGATGGTCATATCTTTCCTTGAGATTTCCTCAAAGGGCCAACGGATCCTTGACAATAAGGTATTCACACTTCAAGCCTTCATGTATGTGGCGTCTGAGAAAAATCATGGCTTTCGCTCGATCCACAGAGGATGCCTCATTGCCTTCCTTAATGGTTTCCCCTAGGTTCATAGCCTCAAGATGAACCTCAGCATCATTGATCCATGAAAGGTAGTTCTTTCCGGAGATGTCAAGTGCAACAAATTCAAGCTTTGCCAAGTTCGACATTTTCTATATAAAAGAAAATGGAATGTATTAGAGCTCAAGAAAAATTGTTGATATAGTAAACATAAATATAATCACCAAAACTTCTGGTTTGGGATGTTTAGACAATTTAGATTGAGGAACTTTATGCCTTCAATTATTTTGAATCACAGAAACTTAGGTTCTGATTTGATAAAGGAACTTCAGGTCCTTATCCATTATGAGGATCGAGGAACTTCAGGTCCTAATCTCTTGTTAATAAAAAAACTCATCATAATATATTGTGTTTAAATAAGATAAATTAAAAACTTAAAAGGAGAACAAAAAGAAAGAATAATAATAATAATAATAATGATAATTGCATACTACTCGTGTTATTAGCTACAACATGCATGTCAACAAGTTTTCAATGAATAGTGGTCATATAACAATAACAACAACAACAACAAAAACTACATGTTCATGCATTCATTGGGGGATACTCTCAGCAATTTAAATCATGTCAAAAACATGATTTCACAAAAAAAATAGCCATCATCGAGTTTTGTATATAAAAGAAAATATATATATATATATATGGATTAACTAAGCTATAGAGAAGAACATTACCAAGAGCTTTCTGATCCTGATAACGTGTTATGAAACTAGAGAATATGTAGGGAGAAATAAGAGGAAGAAAGAGACAGTATAATTTGCTCAAATCAACTTGTCTTTCATTCATATTTGGTGCCACTATTTATAGGAGCAGAGATACCTGAATCACCTACCACCCATAATTGATAGGTTACAAATACATTGGTTGGTAGAGTACAAATACATTGGTTGGTAGAGTACAAATACATTGGTAGGTTACATGTATATAATGATGGATATTATTGTGGGCATCCATAACCTATAAACCCATAACGTATGGATTTATAACAGACAATGAGTTTATAGGATTTTATCTTGTATTTTTCTGATTTTTAATTTATTTATTGTGGATTTTAGAAGTTAAATAATAGAGAAATAATATGAAATAGGTGAGATTGACATGTGTCAACTTCTTAAGGCATCTCCATCAGCTTTCAGAGCCCTATCAGATTATGACACGTGCCCCAGTCTTGTTATTTTTTGTTTTTATCTTAAACAATGCATAACAAATTAAATAAAAATCACAAAAAATACACTGAAAATTGCTACAAAGAAACAATAGTGTATTGGACAGAATGTTTTGATTTGTCTATGAAGAAAGTTAAGTTTTTATTATTGCTTTGTATTTTTATAATTTATAATTATATTTTTGGAGCTTTAAAGAGAAGAGAATATCACAAGGAGTTTATAGGAATTATCCATGTATTTTTGGGATTATTTATTTACTTATGATGTCATTTCGTGTAATTTATTGTGTTATAGAAGTAAACAATTCCTAAGAAATTAAATTAAAATCAGAAAAATACACCAAAAATTGCTACATGCTCCTTACAACATAGCCTTTAATTATGGAGATCTAAATTTATGATTCCAAATATTTGAGTTAATGGTAATCAATGGATTAAAGAAACAAGATTATAGGGTGGTATAATGTTTTGATTTGTCTATGAATAAAATTGGGTTTTTGTTATTACTTTTTATTTTTATGATTCAAAATTAGATTTTGGGAGTTGAAAGGTGAATAAAATGTTACAAGGAATTCCTAGGAATTTTGGTGTATTTTTCTAATTTTCAATTTATTTATTATGAATTTTAGAAGTTAAATTGTTGGGAAATAATAAGAAATATAAACTATTTGACATGTGTTAGCTTTTTAAAGGCTTTCTGTCAGTATTTATGACATGTGGCCGTATAATATGGTGACATGTGTCCTTTTCTTGTTATTTATTATTTTTATCTTAAACAATTCATAAAAATGAAATTTTTAAAAAATTGTTATTTATTATTTTTATCTTAAAGAATTCATAAAATTATTTTCGCGTGAGCGCCTTTTTTTCTCAAAATTTTCATTTCGCGGTTTTATTCCTTCGAAATTGCTCTCTCTCTCTCTCTCTCTCGTCCCTAACCAAACCACAAACCCTCTCTCTCTCTTTCGCCCTCTCTGACCCCAAATTCTCTCCCTCCCTCTCCAACCCAAACCCTCCATCGTTGAAAACCTAAGGCCCTCTATCACTGTGTCTCCTTCTGCGTGTCTCTCTCACCATCTCCGTCTCCCTCTCACGGTCTCACCAGTCACCACCACCGCCTCCCTCTCGCATCCGCTGTCTGTATCAAGGTATCATCACCCTTTTTCCTTTATGTTTCAATTTTATTAATGCGTTTGTGATTTTGTTTTGCTGTTTCAATTTCTATATTTATTTGTGGTATTGGATTTTTATTTTTGATTTCAGATTTGATTGGAGGTGTTGAAATTGAATTGTGGTGTTGGATTTGTGATTTTGTAAGTGTATTGCTGTTAGATTCGTTCCTTTGGAAGAGCCTCTGAAGTAAGATTATTACAAAAAGGGATTGACAGATTGACAGACCCAATACAAGATTTCTGGTTTTGTTTATGTTAATTCATGTTTTTGAATATGCATACTACAGGGGAACATCGGTTGATGAGTATATGAGGCATTGTGGGTCTTTAAAACCTTAAAGACATATTTTAGGAAATAAAAACTCAATGGCTCTAAACGAATGCCCACTTGGAAATTCTTTACCTCCAAAGACAATAATTTACTTAAAAGATGGTGAGCATGATTGGTGACTAACAAATTAGGCCTAATATGATAGTTAAAGATGGTTTATGCTTGAAAAGGACTCTGTTTTTATGTCTTTTGACTTTCTGATTTTCTGCTTTCTGTTTATCAGTTGTGGTAGCTTGGTTTGTTTTTTTTCCCCTTCTCTGTTGGCTTGGGTTGCTCTTCTGTTTACATGGGGCTGTTTGGGGCAATTGGGTTGTATCTGTTTCATAATTTTTTTCTCAAATTTAACTTCTTCTCTTACTGTTGTTCATCCTCAAACTTAGAGAAAGAAAAGAATTGGTTGGTTGGTTGTATTGAGTTTCATTGATTCGGGGGCTTTAAATATATGAGCTACTGTTAGTTTTTAAGAACTAGAGTTGCCGTATTGATAAGTTTTTAACACTTGTGGTTTTATAAATTTGGTACTAAATTTGATTTTTCTATCATATGTGCTTCTGGTTTTTTTAAGAATACATGTTTCTGTTTTTTTTATTACAAGAATATATGTTTCTGTTTTGTTTGCTTTCAAAAATGTGCTTTTAGTTTTATGCAAGTGGACTAAACTTGGTTACCAGGATAGTTTTATGCAAGATGATGCATATATTATTTATAACAGAATTTGTGGGAAAATGATTAAACTTAATTCCCAACCAATTATATATCAGACAAATTAATGGATAGTTTCTCGTCTTTGTGATGGTTGGTTTGCTTGCTAGCTAGCAACAGTAGCTCTGAAATTTCTCCTAATAACAATCAAAAGAAAATGATAGCTCCAAAATGTTTTCCCTAGCGTGAAAATGTCATCCTCTCCACTTTTGTGAAAATTTGAGTATATTCTTATGACCAGATTGAATTCATAACTCCAATTCTCCGAATATTTTATTCAACATACAACTAGCACTACCAAATTCTACTAAACTTATTGTGATGTTAATGAACCTCTCATGAATTTCATTCTGTTGCATAATTTGAAACTGAAGAGATGATATATAAGAGAAGTTTGCATAATTGAATAAGAGATTGCACAAACTGTCAAAGATATGATCAATGAAACAGACAAGGGAGGAATTCCGACAAAGCAATTGATCGGTTTTAGATCAGATCAATGCCAATGTTTACACGTCTGATTGAGAATTCTTGTTGGCTTATTCCATCCTGCACACAAAAGAATAAAGCAGTTTAAATAGTCACATAACTTGTGTCAATAAAAACCAGGTAGGTCTAATGCGCCTGTAGATTTTGAAGTGAAAATTTCATGTGAACCTGGCCAATAAGCACGCAAATACTTTCGATCATTTCGAGTTGCACATTAGCAGTGTGCCCAGTATCGGCCGTGACATCAAGAACCCAAATTTCAGTTGACTACAGGACACAATTGGCTGGCTTCAACAACACTAGTCTTGTTAGTATGTACTTGAATGCAGAAACAAAAAAAAGTTACAGTATGTCCTGTTTATTTGCATCATATTAAATCTTGCATGTACATACTTTTGCAACGGAAAAAAAAAGTAGCAAGATAAATTTTCCTCCTCTCCTACCTAATATCATTGAAACTTGTTGGAAGACATATCATTGGAACAAACAAAACAAACAACCAGACTCTATCTTAAGATAAATGAGATTATGGAAGACATTAACTTGATTGCTGAAAGTAACTACATAATGATTTGCAGTATGTTAACAGATACTTTGCTCAAATGCTATATAATATGCAGCAACATGAGTTAATTAACCTGATTAATTAATGCTATGCAGTGGTTAACAAAGAAATGTTCTTTCTCAGATGCATAGAAGCTCATGTTATCAACCAAGATGACAAATGTATATGAGAGAGAGAGAGAGAGAGAGAGAGAGCAGAGGAATTATAATCGAAGATATGAATCAAATGATAAAAGTATGGCTAGAAAAGAAAATGCAGGGAGACAGATGGTGGTGACTTACTAATAATATCAATTGTGAGAGCACCGCTATTGGCCTTTCAAGTATTGAGGTGCAGATATTTGAGGAGGAGGAGTTTTTAACGAAGTTAGCAAAAATTTAGCTCCTCTTTTCAACAATAGTGAAAAATAAGAGGGGGCAAGGCCTAAGTATCAAATCAAAGTGGTTACCCTCCAACTCAAAAGTCCCCTGCTGTAGTTGAAAATTTTCATAAAAAGTGCAGTTACTAAGAAGAGGGAGAGAATCTTTACAAGTTGAGAGAAATTCAGATTTGCTCCTAAAACAAAACAAGGAATAGAGCCAAATATAAAAACAGTGGGAGAACCAAATGAAGGAGCAATAGGTGAAAAACAAAACTTAAAGCAACATAAGGCCAAAAGAATGAAGCACAAGCAGTGGAACAGGCAATAGTACCTCGACAATCCAAAAAAAATGAAAAGTAGAATCAGCAAAAGCAGCAACTCACATTGAATTGAAATGCAGCAGCTGTGATGCCTCTTGCTTTGAAATTGAGGAATCATAGGTCAGTCCCAAACACATCGATCTTTTTTCTTTTTCTGGGCCGAGCTTCGTCAACAAAATCATCATCATCATTTAATTCATCTTGGTCTACCTCTTCGGAAAGAGCATAGGTATTGCAGAAGAGAGATTTTTGGTGAGAGCTACCACTTCCACTAGGACTAGCCTCCTCGTCATCGTGGTGTTGTTGACCTTGTGCGTCAGCTGATTTGGTAGGAGAAGTAGTAGTGCTCTTGATGATGGATTTGTTCATCATCATCTGGATATAATACGCAGCGACATGAGTTAATCAATGCTCTGCAGTAGTTAACAAAGAAATGTTCCTTCTCAGATGCATATAATATCTAGCTCATGTTATCGACCAATATGACAGAGAGAGACAGAGATGGGAGGAATTATCATCAAAGAAACAATAAGTGATGAATCTAATGATAAATGTACCGCCAGAAAACCTTTTTTGTAAGACAGATGGAGGTAACTTACTACTATCAATTGTGAGAAGAGCGTTTTTGGCCTTTCAAGTATTTATGTGCAGACATTTGAGGAGGAGGAGTTTTTAACAAAGCTAGCAAAAATTTAGCTCCTCTTTTAAGAATGACAGTTTTTATTAAACCTTGCAATAATAACTCAAAATATGAGGGTGCAAGGCCTAAGTAAAAAATCAAAGTGGTTACTCTCCAAATCAAAAGTCCCATGCACCCCCATTTTTTGGTATTGTTGAAAGATTTCATAAAAACTGCAGTTGTTAAAAAGAGGGAGAAAATCTTTACAAGTTTTGTTAAAAACCCTTTGGAAAGAGCATAGGTATTGCAGAAGAGAGATTTTTGGTGAGAGCTACCACTTCCACTGGGACCAGCGTCCTCGTCATCGTGGCGTTGTTGACCTTGTGCATCAGCTGATTTGGTAGGACAAGTAGTAGTGCTCTTGATGATGGATTTCTTCATCATCATCTGGTTGAGTTGTTCCACATCTTGCTCGTGTACCAAACGAAACCCACACTTCTTCACACTCGCACAAGATTTTTCCTGGCCTTGAGAACAATAATAAGTTGTGAACAAAAGCTTTATCTCACCGCATATCTTCTGAAATTGTTTACGAGATACACAAATTACCCAAAGGTGATCTGACACAACATCGCCTATTTTAAAAATGTTTGAAAATAATTCAGGTCGCAGTGGGGAACAGCTAATTATAAAACGTTGAAATTCGGAATGATGAGCCGGAACTTCAAACACAGCACATAAAGCAATTCCGATCCACGTGGTACATGAATCCAAAGGTAGCTCCACAGTTAGGGAATCTCCCAAACTTTGATTACTGAACCACTCTGGAATTTTCCTTCCAGGAGTTGAAATTTCAAATGGAAACTGAGGGATTACCTGTACCATATACATAGATATATATGAGGTAAGTTGTAATTATTATTATAGCAAACAACAAAAGAGAGAGAGAGAGAGAGAGAGAGAGAGAGAGAGAGAGAACCTGAAGGTATCGCTGTAGCATTTTCAGTATTATACTATCGCAGCCTTCATTGTCAACCAATACAAAGCAATTGGCACAATTAAACCTAGGAAAATGCATTACTCTGTTTATATCCACTAATGACGAAAGATGTGGTAACATTTTTAAGGAAGTACAGCCGGCTATGCGTATATCCACTAACCGGATAAGCTTAGAAAGATCTGGCAATTGTTCAAGACTTAGGCACCTCTTCACTTTAAGTACTTGAAGCTTAGAAAGACATCCAATGCTTGCAGGAAGGCTAACAAAATTGTTTCCACTAAGCATTAATTGTTCTAAAGAGGGCAAGCAGCCAATATCACTGGGAAGATCCCCTTCACAAAGTCCACAATTACTCAGATTCAAATAGTACAAAGACAATAAACCATCTAACGAACTTAACACAAAACCATTTCTGTTTTGATATAAACCAGAAAGGCCCCACCAAAACCTTGATTTCTTAGGCTGTGATCCATTTCCACGTAAGGATAGCTTGAAAAGATTTTTCAAACCAACAACAGAACGTGGCAGCTGTCTCATAGAAGTTCCTTTCAATTCAAGAAATTCAAGAGACTCCATCTCCCCCAACTTCTCTGGGAGTTTGTCAATTTTTGAGCACAAATCAAGATTCAAGTATATAAGACATTTGAGATCTACAATTGACGAGTGAATCTCAACCAAATTCGTACAACTTTCCAAATACAACTCCTCAAGATTCGGAATGCCACTGAAATCCGGGGTTGTGGTCAAGTTTTCAGAGCAAAAAAGGTCCATTTTTTTCAAGTTGGGCAAGTCCTGTACAATTCATAAACAACGGTAGAATAGATAATTAGCTCAGATTTATTTTAATTTTTAAAACAAAATATTTAAAATAATTATAAAAAAACTAATTTCTAGAATGGCATATGGTCACTACTCTTACCATTCTTCCATCCCAAAGCCGAACAAGTTTGTTCTTAGGCATCTCAAGTTCAATAAGGAAATTCGGTTGAAAACCTGATGGCAGAAACTTGGAAGGATACGAACTCCATTTGATACTTCTCAAGGAATTAGGAAGAATTCTTGGGCTTGAAGAAATGATCACATTGTTAAATTCAAGAACTTTCAGGTTACGCATCTTAGAGAAGGCTTCACAATTCCAATCCGCCTTTTCAAGTGTGGCCATGCGTAATCTGATGCCTTTAATTTTGTCCGTTGCCTATAATTAAGAATAGTAAAAGAAAAGTTAATTCCACATTTAAGTCTAATAATGTGTTAAAGAGAAATCATATATCTTCCAAAACTATCTTTATATAACTTCTTATCATATTGTTTATGAATATATCAAAGATATCATTAATTAAGTTTAATAGTGTGTTAAAAGACAAAACATAAATCTTCCAAGACTTAGTATCTTTTATAAAACTTCTTACCGTATTGTTTATGAATACACGAGAGATATCATCATGATTGCACAACCGACTTTGTCTACCAGGCTCATCAGGACACTCTCGACGAACAATTTCCAATGCCATTTCTTGTATCAAATCATGCATCTCAACATTCCTATTTGATATAGTTAAGAGTGATTTCTGAACGAGATCATTTATCCCAACACAACCACATAGGCCACAACTGTCTAGTATTTTAATTACTTCCCCCTTTTCCTTCCCTGTATGGAAAAATGCAACATCAAGAAGTATATCCTTGTTCATCTCATCTAGTCCATCATAACTTATTTTGAGCAAATCAATAATTTCTGACTTAGGAATTTTCCGCAGCTTATCCAATTCACTTTTCCATTGATCTTGATCTCTCTTATACACTAAGCATCCCAAAAGTTTAAGAGCTAGTGGAAGGCCTCTGGCATAATTTACAAAACCCTTGGACAATTCCAAGAAACCTTCCTCAGGCTCATTTTTTTTAAAGGCATTCCGACTAAAGAGCTCAAGAGCATCATCATCACCTAACGCCTCCACCTTATGTGATATATGCATATCATGTTGATCTAGCAACCGTTTATCTCTAGTTGTAATAATGATTATACTCCCCTTACCAAACCAATCCTTTTCACCAGCCAACTTTTCAAGTTGGCTTGATTCACTCACATCATCAAGAATGAGAAGAACCTTTTTATTATACAAGCAATTCTTAATGACAGAGGTTCCCCACTGTTCATCCCAAACTTGAGTAAATTGATCCTTTAAGATTGGGGAAAGAAGTTGTCTTTGTAGCTTAACAAGCTTCCCACGTTGAGAAACTTCTCTAACATTAGCAAGAAAGCAGCTAACGTCAAAATGAATAGAAATGCTATCATAAACTAGCTGAGCAATGGTTGTTTTGCCAATTCCGCCCATCCCCCATATCCCTATAAAGCGAACATCATCCGTAGGATGAGCTGAAAGCAAATCTACTTGCTCACGTATAAACTTCATTCCCACCAACTCTGGAATCTAACAATTTGAATCTGTGATGCACTTTCACCCACACCCAGTTAACAATCTTTTCAACAAGCTTTCTTTCACACCTACAAAGAGGAAAAGTAAAACGATCATGAAGTCTAAAATATAAGACCTACATGTAACAAGATATGATGGCTTACGAAAAAACTTACTCATTCTTTGAATCAAACCCAGATAAATTGGCCACTTCAGTTAAAGCAGCTCTCCAGCACTTCACCTTATCGATGTCTTCCGTAAACCTTTCCACGTGCTCAGCGAAGGCGTCCGCAAACTGCCGCTTTGTTTTCTCACATGGGAGGGATCCACATTATAAAACACTGGCAGAACGGTGCTCTTGGATTTCATGCATTGGAGAATCTTTGTAAGTTCATCCAAGCACCAGGAAGAAGATGCATAATTTGGCGATAGAACAACGATTGCAAGCCTTGATTCTTCGATTGCATTGAAGAGCTCTGAAGAAATAGGTGTCCCTCTTTCAAGCTTAGGATCGTCCTTGAATGTTTTAATGCCCCTGAGCTGCAATTCGTGGTATAAATGGGATACAAAGCTCAGTCGAGTGTCCTCGCCCCTGAAACTCAAAAACACATCGTGGTTCCATTCAGATGAAGGACGAAAGGCAGAGGCTGTTTGGGTGCTCAATTCCATTGGCAATCTGCTGCTCCTGCAAACACTACTCAATTAAAGATTCAAAAATCCAAACACTCCATGAAATAAATACAAAGACTATGATAAATGGCTTGAAAAATGAAAAATATATCGTGAAGTAGAAACTGCATATGCTTTAGCTTAATTAATGTTACCTGAACAAAGCAGATATGGAAATGTAGACGAAGCAAGCCAACCAAAACTCACAAAAAATACAACTTCTCAAGATCAGCCAAGAAACCAACAAGAAGAAACAAAGCTAGCAGCCTCAGAAAAAGAGAGAGACTTGGAAACCGTGTACAGGCGAGCACACGGTTTTACTTTTCAGCTATCTCCAACGTCACCAATGGGAGTCATTTCTCTTTTCTTTTCTTTTTTCTTTTTTCTTTTTTCTTTTTTCAGCTATCTCAAGCAAAAATGGAATCGAAACCGGTACTGTTCGGATTTTAACAAAAATGCCAAAGAAAACCGAACCAATTCGGTCCAGTTTAAGTCGGTTTCGGTTCGGTTTTTCATGCTTGAACCGGCTCTTTGGCCTAACTGACATTTTTACACAAAGCAATGTGAATCGCCAAATCCATGCAAGAAAACCATATCTGAATCTTACAAGATACCAAAAAAACCTATCTAGAAAAACAGATCCAATCGATGCACCAAAGGAGAGTAAGAAACAAAAAGACATATCAGACAAAGAGGAGAGGAGAAAAGAGAAGAAGAAATAAAGATCTAGTAAGAAATAAAATAAAGAAAATAATAGAAAGAGAGGAAGAAATAATCAATGAGAAAGAATAAATGAGATGAGAGGAGATAAAAGAAAGAATCGGAGCAAGAAGAGAGGAAGAAAGAATCGGTGAGCAAGAAGAGAGGAAAGAAAGAACAAATCAGAGAAAAGTGAGAGAATTATTAGAGAAGAGAGAGAAATGAGAGGAATAAACAAAACAAAAAGTCTGAAAGATTTGATAAAAAAAATAAAAAGGACCGTTCTCTTCTCTCTGCCCAAGACATCAACACCATAAATCCCATCCAACTTGCTTTTCAATCAGGTCTCTCAACTTTATCTGGAGAAGAAAATCCATTCTTTTTTGGCTATATCACACCACTAATTGAATTTCAGAAATTTAATTAATACACAAAATTGTCTGAAGTCAAAAAGAAAATAATGTTACAGTAAGCACACGGTTTCCTTTGCTTTTCAATAACTAGCTAGCCTCAGAGAAAAAAAGGAGATATTAGTGGCCACCAGCTTAGAGAGAGAGAGAGAGAGAGAGAGAGAGGGGGAGAAAAGGTTGAAACCGTGTTACAGGTACGCACATGCTTTCTCTTGTCAGTTATCATTTGCTTTTCAATGAAGAGGCCAATTATTTGAATGGTTGGTTTCTTGGTTAAACTGTTGTGAGATTTAATTGAAGGAAATATCAAGGCAATTACTTGATCTTTTCATCACAATATATATGGAGTAAAAAGAGAACAATGGATCAAATAATAAGAAGAACCTTTTCATCACAATCCTTTTCACCCGCCAACTTTTCAAGTTGGCTTGATTCACTCACATCATCAAGAATGAGAAGAACCTTTTTATTATACAAGCAATTCTTAATGACAGAGGTTCCCGCTGTTCATCCCAAACTTGAGTAATTTGATCCTTTAAGATTGGGAAAAGAAGTTGCCTTTGTAGATCAACAAGACGACGACGTTTAGAAACCTCTCTAACATTAGCAAGAAAGCTGCTAGATTCAAAATGGGTAGAAATGCTATCATATACTAGCTTAGCAATGGTTGTTTTCCCAATTCCGCCCATCCCCCATATCCCCATAAAGCGAACATCATCCGTGGGATGAGCTAAAAGCAAATATACTTGCTAACGTATAAACTTCATTCCCACTAACTCTGTTGAATCTAACAATTTGAATCTGTGATGCACTTTGTCCCACACCCATTCAACAATATTTTCAATAAGCTTTCTTTCACACCTACAAAGAGGAAAAGTAAAACGATCATGAAGTCTAAAATATAACAAGATATGATGGCTCACGATCAAATGGCTTACGGAAAAACTTACTCATTCTTTGAATCTATCCCAGATAAATTGGCTACTTCTGTTAAAGCATCTCTCCAGCGCTTCAACTTATCGATGTCTTCCTTAAACCTTTCCTCATGCTCAGCGAAGGCGTCCGCAAAACTGCCGCTTTGTTTTCTCACATGGGAGGGATCCACATTATAAAACACTGGCAGAATTGTGCCCTTGGATTTCATGCATTGGAGAATCTCTGTAAGTTCATCCAAGCACCAGGTAGAAGAAGCATATTTTGGCGAGAGAACAACGATTGCAAGCTTCGATTCTTGGATTGCGTTGAAGAGCTCTGAAGAAATAGGTGTCCCTCTTTCAAGCTCACGATCGTCTGATCGGTTCATAATTGTATATCATTTTGTACCCTTCTAGCTTATGATTTGGTTATGTTATTGAGTTAAACTTGTGCTTTTAATCCATTTTCTGTTTTGATAAGTCCATAATTTCATACACTTGCATGCCTTCTTTACTTCGTGATTTTGCTTAGTTTCTCTTTATTTTGAGTCACTTACTTCTGTTTGTGTGTTTTGTAGGTTAAGATAGCAAGAGATAACATTTGTTGCAATCCATGCATGTTAAGGGCTGATTGGCATATGAGGAATATGAGCTTAAAGACAAACTAATTTTGGCTACAACCCATTTCCAGCCCAGTTTCGTAGGTCAACTTCTTGGCCTTGGATCAGAATGCTGTGGGGCTCGGATGAGGTGAAGATCTTCATGAAAGTTGTTCCATTGGGTGTGTACTATAACATATCCAAATTTCAGCCCAATTGAACATGTCTGGAGTCCTTAGCCCGTCCAACACTGAACCATGCTCAGGAGGATTTGCAGCTGCCAGCTTTGAGCCTTGTCTCCTCCTTTAAGCCATGTGCCTCACCCATGCTGCAACTGACTTTGGATCCAACATAATGAGTGAAGTGGGGAGGCATTCCAGCTATGAAATTCTAAAGGATCAAGTTGGTACATGCTGGAGTTATTATAGAGAAAGCATGTGCATGCATGTAAAGCAAAGAAATGAAATGAAGTCAATTCCAGTCTCTGTTCGGCTGACAACTTGCAAGGCCCAAAACGCACACTTCTACTGCTCCGATGGGAATACTTTATTCATAGAAGTTGTTCCAATGGGTGTCTAGTATAACATATCCAAATTTGAGCACCATTGGATACGTTTTGAAACCTCTGGCCTTCCTATACCAAGACTGGTTCAGAAAACTCGTTTTTCAGCAACCAAAAGGCAACCACATGGGTTGGCAACCAAAAGGCAACCACATGGGTTGGCAGCAAAAGCAGCCACAACTGATCACCTTTGAACCCATGTGAAGATGCTTGAGGTGCAGCAGCAAAAGATGAAGGATGGTGTGGGAATCCATCATGATGTTCCTCCCTCTTAGCCCTATAAATAGAGAAGCCTTCAAGCTTCAAATCACACCCCAAGGGGGGAGCTCTCAAACACTTCTCTAGAGCTCCCTTCCCTTCTCTCCCTCAAATTCTCTTAGTTTCCTTTCAAGTTGTCAATTGTTGTAACAAAATGATTTTACTACATTTTCCTTCAAGTTTTCTTAGTTCCACTTTACTTTTATTTGTAATGTACATTCTTTCTTAAGTATTCAAGTTTAATTAGTTTCCAAGTTTCAATTATGATTTTTGTTCTTATTCATTATGCTTATAAGTTAATATGCTAGTTTGAATGATTGATCACCATTTAGGCTTGCATGTTAGCTATCTTGGTTTGAATTAAGAGTAGACACCATGCTTTAATTCGAATTGAACTATGAATAGGAAGAGTATGTATGGACATTCGACAACAGGGATTAGATACATGCTTGGTTGTTTAAATTGTTCTTCTATGCTTAATGGGTTCCAAATGCTTAGTTTTAGGTTAGACAACAAATGATCAAATTAGGGAATTAGGAACACAAGGTTATGACCAAACACCATGGCTTAATCATACTTTAGCTAGAATCAATCCGTTAATCTAATTGAACTTGGGAACTTATTTGCTTGAGTTATTTCATTCATTCTTGTTTTATTTATTTTCTTTTTTCATTTCTATTTTGTGTAGGGGAAACAAATTGGATCATTCAATCACCAATCCTCGTGGGATCGACCTCGCACTTACATATGCTATACTACCAAACGGCTCGTGCACTTGCGAGTATCACAAGTTGAGGATGCAGTTGAAACCATTTTGGTGCAGCTGAATCGAAGCAACAAGTTTTTGGCGCCGTTGCCGAGGATCGGTAACATTGCTTGATTCTATTTGGTTTTCCTACTTTTTTTATTTATAATGTTTAAAGTCTACTTAGTTCTCTATTGTTCATTCCTAATCCTTTTAATTCCATTTCAAGTTTGTGTGTTGGTTTTAGCAATTTATTATAGCTCAATAATAAAGGGAAAGAGAAGGCAACTTCAATCATAAAGATAGGAAGTGTGGAGTAGTGGGAGAAGTCGCGACCTCCAAATGCATCACGCTCGACCTAATCGCTTCAAGGGGGAGTATTCCAATCCTTTCTCTTTAGTTGTTTTGTTATTATTTCAATAATTTTAATTTTCTATTTCTTTTATAAGAAAATAAAAAAATATTTTTTATATGAGCTGACTCGTGGTAACTCCAGATGAGCACTTCCGTCAAATACAGTGTCTAGGAGTTCTTTAGGCGACACCTTCGGTGTCTAAGAAGTTTGGGTTTTAAGCGGGACCATTGTGACCCCTCCAACCTTCCCGGATCCCCTGGCTGTGTTTTCTGAGGCCCTTAACTGGTCATCCGTGAGTTGCTTGTATATTCGTGTGTTTTTAAATTAAGTTTTTTTTTTTTTTTTTTTTTTTTTTTTTTCTTTGTTTTCTTTTCTGTATAGTCTTTGTTTTTGTTTTTGTTTTGTTAAGTTAGTTTATTTATTTATTTACGTGGTATGGTTAGTTAGTTTATTTCTGAGTGTTAAAAACACATTTTTATTTCACTTCAAACTCTGCATTACAAACAAAAACAAAAACAAAAACAAAAAAAAAAAAAAAAAAAAAAAAAACAACAACAACATCATCATCTTCTTCATCTTCTTCATCTTCATCCTCATCATCATGGCATGCCTCTATTTTCTCTTACTTGTAGAATCTGCAGCAGCTCTACATGGTCTTCATTTCTCTTTTGCAGCATTTCTACATGCTGGTTGGCACTGTAGAGCCGCTTTTGCAAGTCCGCCACCAGAGTTTTCAAGGCAGCCACCTCCTCGCTCGCGCTGTGCACTCTCGCATCCTCGCCAGTAATCGCATGCCCAAATTGGTAGCCGAGACCGCATGGAGCACAGATAAAGAGTGGGACTCATCCACCGCCATCTTGTTAGACCTACGTGCCACATGCAGGATGACCCTGCCGGTGTGAGTATACTACCAATCATGCCACCCAACAGCACTGCTCTGTTCGGCATTGCCTCAGCAAAGTTCGGTATTGCCTCAGCAAAGTTTGAGGCCGTGCCGTGATGATATGTGGAGTTTGGGAAGACAGGAGTTGGAGGAGCCCTTATTTGGGCATTCGGAGGTGCAAGTGAGAGCTCAAGGTTGAGATCATCAAGGTGAGTGCATGAGGATGCCATTTGTTTTGCTTCTGAATTTTTTTTGATGTTTTTCCTTGAGTTTGCAGGAAGAAATGCTGGGTATCATCCGCTTGTAGAGGTGTGGTTTAAATAGACATATGCTGATGAGAGAGAACCAACACCATTTCGGATTTCCCGGGCATGCTCAACCTAATCGCTTCAAGGGGGAGCACATTAACTTTCACTTTACTTTTCTTTTTTCCGTGTTTTTCTGGTGTTTTGTGTTTTTGCCCGTTACTTTCATTTTCTAGAGCTTTGTGTTTTTGCTTTTCCCTTTCGGCTATCATCTTTATTTTATTTTAGTTAGGGAAATGTGTTTTCTTTTCCGTTTGTCGCCTTTGTTTTATTTTAGTTGGGAAGTGTGTTTTCTTTTTCTTTTTCTTTTTCTTTTTCTGCAACCTTACTCTTTTATTTCCGAAACAAAATAAGGAAAATACAAAAACAACAAAATAAAATAAAAACAACAATAATGCAGGAGAAGTCATTTCTTCATAGTGCTCGGTGTCTCGACCATTGGAGCTTTGAGTTTGGCCCTATGGCTGTCCTCTTCTTGGAGCTTCACGCACAGCTTCTTGGGGCTCATCACTTGAGCTCCCAAAGATCGCAATCTTAGCTTGAGCGTAATTACTCTCGCGATCTGCTTGCTTGCGTTTACCCGGTCGGTCTAGGTCCTCCAGCTTTTCGCATGTCGCGAGAGTACAACTCTACCATTTTTGATAGGTTTTTATTCTCGTCCCGCAATACTTCTAGCTGGTGTCGATTCACCTCCACTATCCTTGCCCTCTCCCTTTTCAAGCTTTTTATAGCACTCTGACACTCTTCAACCATACTTCGCTCCGCCGCCACTGACCTTTTAGCACCTCTACCTCATGGGACTTCGCAGTAGGCGATGACCCAAACTTGCGACTGTTGCCGTACTCTGCACGCTCAGTGCCAGGGCATCGCTCACGACCCGGTTGTCATCCCTTGTCCCCAGCACACGTATATCTTTAGGAGTCACTAAATTTCTAGCCACTCCAATGGCAACATCGTTGTCCAGGAGTATTGAGTCAGTCCTGACCTCACAGGCCCCCGTGCGGAAGCAAAGTAAGGCATCCATACTGGTGCCGCTACTTGGCCTCGTGTCTGAGTCGGTGGAGCTAGGTTAAGATCCAACGAAAAAGGGTAGGAAGAGGCCATTTGATTTCTCACTCTTTGTTCTTCTTTCTTTTCTGTTTTGTGTGTTTCTGAGTTTGTGTTTTTCACCCTTTCTTTTACCTTTTATAGACTTAGTCTGCTAAACCCTAGCCGCTGCGGTTCTGGGTTATGTGCGGCCCTTACGGCTTATCTCTATATATCGCCGCACCCATTTCCCAACCTCCCCTTAATTGCATTTTCACCTTTCACCACCTTCAAAGTGAAAAAGTCATCCCGCTTCACCCAAGAGGCCAATAATTCTGGCTTGGGGGATGTGAAAGCGGCCTCTCGCGCGCCGACACGTCCCTCACCTCTTTTGCCCGTGACTTCCCAGGAACCAAGGCATTAGGGACCACATTTTCTCTTTTCAGAAATCCCGTCTTTGCACTCCCAATTCACGTGTCATCTTAAAAATTAAAAATTAAAAAAATAATAATAAAAAAAATGTGTGGGCTTCGGATTTCTTTGTGGGCTTCGGGTTTTCACCGTTGTTTAGGTTTCAAAGTGGGCTAACTTTCTTTTGGGTTGAGCTTTTAATCGTTTGGGTTTTGGTTTGCGTAAGACTGTTTGTTTAGGGCTTTCTGTTTCGAGTGTTTTACTGTTTCGTTTCTTTTTTATTTGTTTGTTTGTTTTGTAATTTTTATTTTGTAATTATTTTATTTTTGTATTTTAATTCTTGTGTGTTTTGTGATTTTATATTTACTTACTTTAGTACCTTTCATTTCTTGTTATGACATTGCTTGTTCCTAATTTTTAAACATTGAGGACAATGTTCATTTCTAGGTTTGGGGGTATTGGAGTTTAGCATGTAAATTTGGTTTTTCCTTAATTTAATTTTTTTTTTTTTAATTTGCTTGTTTTTTTTTATTTTTTATTTTGTTTAAGTCTTGCTTTTATTTTTATTTTATTTTTATTTTGATTTTATTCACTTTCCGAACACATTTGATGAGATTGTGATAAATGTTTGCATGACTTAAATGAAAATTGAATTTTATTCATTTATTTATTTATTTATTTCCTTGTAAATTTTTATTGTAAAAAAAAAATTTTAATTAATTTGGCATTGTTCTAGCATGATATGTTCGAAACCTTTGCACGTGCCATTTGTTTCATAATTTTCCAATTAAAGGATTTGCATGACCCAAAGAATTGTATCAAGCATAAATTAGACTTATATAACCATATAATGTGAGCTTTTGAGCCTTGTTCTTCATTTCATGAGTGTTATACACATACTCTTATTTTCTTGTCATCAAAGTTGTTGTTTGATCTCATTATTCATTGATTTGGTTGAACACTTAAAAGTCATTCATTCTTTTGCAATTTGATTTCATGACATTTAAGAAATGATATTAAGGCCCTTTTTGGATCGTTTGTGCCTTTCAAGCTAACCTTATGCATGCTTAAGCATGATTTTCCATTGTTAACCATTTTGAGCCTACAAGTAAACCTTTTTTCTTTCATTTACCAATTATATTTCCTCACCTTAGCCCGAAAAACAAATATTTACCTTTCTAAGGAACTCATGAGCTCTAATTCGGATGTGTTTTTCATGCTAAGTTTGGGAAGGGATATTACATAAAGAAAAAAAAAAAAAAAAAAAAAGAAAGAAAAGTTGTGATTAAGTGGTGGTTGATTGAAAATTCATTTTTGGGCCTTCAAAATAAATTGGTGTTTGGAAAGGAGTGTGAATCAATGTAAATGAAGGTATAAGGAGTTTTGATCATGTAAAAGAAAAAAATCTAATCATGATGATTCGAAGTCTTGTAAACAATTATTTTATGCTCTTACATTTTGAGTTCCTTGGACTTTGTATTATCCATACCCTTCATTTCTCACTCACCTTACACCCTTGGCCCCATTACAACCTATCTTAAAGACCTAAATTGATCTTAAATGTCATGTGGTTGAATTGCATGCATTTTCTTACTTTTAAGTGTTTGGCATCCTTCTTGAGATCATATTAATGCAAGTTCTTCATCTTCCTATTTTGAGTTAACTCCTTTATGATTTAACTCTAATCTCATGTTTATAACTGAGTGTTGCATTGTAGCCCTCTTCTGAGTAATTCATTTGTGAAAGGACAACTTTGGTGAGATTTGAAGTTGCATTTGTGCTTGGTATGATTTTTGAAATTGTGTGAAAACTAAGATTGGGGAATTTGTTGCATTTGGCTATCACACTACTACACTTTGAGCATGTTGTGTTTTGAATTTTGCCGCCTTGTAAATAATATCTAAAATTGAGCTTTTATTGTTAAAACTTTTGAGTTATGTGCATGAGTCATCTCTCTTTAGAAAATGTTCGGAAAGATTGTTTTGAGTTTACTTTTTACATGTTATTTATTTATTTATTTATTTATTTTGGTTTTGTAATTATTTTTATTTTTGTTTTTGTTTTTTGTTTTATTTTGCTTAAGGACTAACAAATTTAGTAAAGTTTTCTAACCACTTTGTTTTGTAGAGTTAGTAAAACGTTTGTGGGTATCGTTTCTGTTAAACCCTCAGGAGACACAACTCCTCCTACTAGGGAAGCCTAGAGGTTTAAAGGCTTATTGCATACGCTCAATGCAATCGAGTTACCTACGAAAGTGGTTTAGTTAACTTTTTGTTTTTAACTTTGTTTTGTGTTGTTTTGCTCGAGGACTAGCAAAATCTAGGTTTGGGGGTATTTGATTGGTTATGTTATTGAGTTAAACTTGTGCTTTTAATCCATTTTCTGTTTTGATAAGTCCATAATTTCATACACTTGCATGCCTTCTTTACTTAGTGATTTTGCTTAGTTTCTCTTTATTTTGAGTCACTTACTTCTGTTTGTGTGTTTTGTAGGTTAAGATAGCAAGAGATAACATTTGTTGCAATCCATGCATGTTAAGGGCTGATTGGCATATGAGGAATATGAGCTTAAAGACAAACTAATTTTGGCTACAACCCATTTCCAGCCCAGTTTCGTAGGTCAACTTCTTGGCCTTGGATCAGAATGCTGTGGGGCTCGGATGAGGTGAAGATCTTCATGAAAGTTGTTCCATTGGGTGTGTACTATAACATATCCAAATTTCAGCCCAATTGAACATGTCTGGAGTCCTTAGCCCGTCCAACACTGAACCATGCTCAGGAGGATTTGCAGCTGCCAGCTTTGAGCCTTGTCTCCTCCTTTAAGCCATGTGCCTCACCCATGCTGCAACTGACTTTGGATCCAACATAATGAGTGAAGTGGGGAGGCATTCCAGCTATGAAATTCTAAAGGATCAAGTTGGTACATGCTGGAGTTATTATAGAGAAAGCATGTGCATGCATGTAAAGCAAAGAAATGAAATGAAGTCAATTCCAGTCTCTGTTCGGCTGACAACTTGCAAGGCCCAAAACGCACACTTCTACTGCTCCGATGGGAATACTTTCTTCATAGAAGTTGTTCCAATGGGTGTCTAGTATAACATATCCAAATTTGAGCACCATTGGATACGTTTTGAAACCTCTGGCCTTCCTACACCAAGACTGGTTCAGAAAACTCGTTTTTCAGCAACCAAAAGGCAACCACATGGGTTGGCAACCAAAAGGCAACCACATGGGTTGGCAGCAAAGGCAGCCACAACTGATCACCTTTGAACCCATGTGAAGATGCTTGAGGTGCAGCAGCAAAAGATGAAGGATGGTGTGGGAATCCATCATGATGTTCCTCCCTCTTAGCCCTATAAATAGAGAAGCCTTCAAGCTTCAAATCACACCCCAAAGGGGGGAGCTCTCAAACACTTCTCTAGAGCTCCCTTCCCTTCTCTCCCTCAAATTCTCTTAGTTTCCTTTCAAGTTGTCAATTGTTGTAACAAAATGATTTTACTACATTTTCCTTCAAGTTTTCTTAGTTCTACTTTACTTTTATTTGTAATGTACATTCTTTCTTAAGTATTCAAGTTTAATTAGTTTCCAAGTTTCAATTATGATTTTTGTTCTTATTCATTATGCTTATAAGTTAATATGCTAGTTTGAATGATTGATCACCATTTAGGCTTGCATGTTAGCTATCTTGGTTTGAATTAAGAGTAGACACCATGCTTTAATTCGAATTGAACTATGAATAGGAAGAGTATGTATGGACATTCGACAACAGGGATTAGATACATGCTTGGTTGTTTAAATTGTTCTTCTATGCTTAATGGGTTCCTAATGCTTAGTTTTAGGTTAGACAACAAATGATCAAATTAGGGAATTAGGAACACAAGGTTATGACCAAACACCATGGCTTAATCATACTTTAGCTAGAATCAATCCGTTAATCTAATTGAACTTGGGAACTTATTTGCTTGAGTTATTTCATTCCTTCTTGTTTTATTTATTTTCTTTTTTCATTTCTATTTTGTGTAGGGGAAACAAATTGGATCATTCAATCACCAATCCTCGTGGGATCGACCTCGCACTTACATATGCTATACTACCAAACGGCTCGTGCACTTGCGAGTATCACAAGTTGAGGATGCAGTTGAAACCATTTTGGGGCAGCTGAATCGAAGCAACATCGTCCTTGAATGTTTTAATGCCCCTGAGCTGCAATTCGTGGTATAAATGGGATACAAAGCTAAGTCGAGTGTCCTCACCCCTGAAACTCAAAAACACATCGTGGTTCGGTTGAGGAGCAGACTCGTACGAGGTGAAGGAAGAAAGGCAGAGTCTCTTTGGGTGCTTAATGCCATTAGGCAATCTACTGCGCTGAAAACACTCAATGAAAATAAGCCTTTTGCTAACTAAATAGAAAGATGATGAGAAACGGCAAAAAAGAAAAGGATTAAAATTTAAACCAGAGGAGAAATAAGGACGTTGAGGAAACAAGTTTCAGAGCAAAGAAAAGGAAACAACAAGAGAGAAAAGAGAAAACTGGGAAAATTATGCATGTTTTGTATTTCAAAGAGAGAGAAACAGAGGAATTCAACATATAAATATTAGATGGAACAAAAATACGAATTTCAACATTTAAAACAAAAATATAATGCCCTCTAAAACAATGCTTTAGTTAATGTAGACGAAGCAACTTCTCAAGATCAGCCAAGAAACCAACAAGAAGAAACAAAGCTAGCCGCCTCAGAAAAGAGAGAGACTTGGAAACCGTGTAGTGGTGAGCACACGGTTTCTCTTTTCACCAATGGGAGTCATTTCTCTTTTTATTTTTTATTTATTTTATAATTATTTATGAAAGAGGGACTTGGACACGTCACACACTGCGGCTTTGAATATTTGATTGCTGAATGGCTTTGCTTTCAAGATCTTGTCCTTTGCAAGCACATCGATATTTTAATTGAAGTTTATGCACACTAGTATTTTCATTGAAGGACTATATTCATACTGAGTGGTTGTTTGAGCAAGTTAGTGCATTTTATTTTATTTTATTGTCACATCAATTATTTGAGTGGTTGCATAATTGTCTTTTGGTCAAGTTTTAATTGTACACATAATATACATACTGATTTGAAAATTGGCTGCACACATTTCAAATAAAGTCAAAGGAAATGGATCTTTACATGGAGAAGCCAAGAAATTTCCTATGTGAAATTGGGTCTATTCATTCACCGTCATCCAACTTTGCCAAGCATCCACGTAACAAACCCATAAAATAATAAATTGTTAAGAAGAAAAAATTTGTTTATATGCAATTCCAAACC
This sequence comes from Prunus fruticosa, assembly GCA_018703695.1. NCBI lineage: Eukaryota > Viridiplantae > Streptophyta > Magnoliopsida > Rosales > Rosaceae > Prunus > Prunus fruticosa. Next base: position 2,464,135 of record CM031924.1, read on the forward strand.
AACTTCCGCACACAAAAAGACAAAATAGTGGAAAAGAAAATGAAGAAGCAGAAGGACGGATCCATGTTAGGGCTTGAGTGGGCTCTAGCCTAGTGCTAATTAGAAAATAGGCTTGAGTGGAGTCGTTCTATTACGAGGACCGCCACATATGGTCCTCAAGTTCATACCTATATTATTAGCCGTAGAATTAAATTGAACCGTCTAGATTTGAAATTAAAAGAATAATGCCACAACCGCTTAGCATAGCCGCACCCACCTTTTACTCAACAAATATTACCGGTGTCTTTTTCTTCAAGAAGTTAATTTTAGTTTTGTTCTCCGTTTTGCCCGACAGATTTGCTCATATGTATGAGGGCCATGAAATAAGTATTCAAATGGAATGATTTCAGATGTGTGGAAATTAAGACATTATATGGTGGTAATTTCAGTGAAACCCATCTTCAGCTTTGAATTCCTCTCTTTCTCTCGTGCTCGACAATATATGGAAATTTTGGAAACTAGGACATTAGATGGTGGCAATTATTTGATCTTTTCATCACAATATATATGGAGTAAGAGAGAACAATGGATCAAATAATAATCACGAAATTTGGTTTAAGGCATCAAGGATTTTCCGCCTAGAATTGATCAATAAAGAGATAAATAAATAAAAACTTTTGTTTACAATGAGAAAAGAAACGAAAAATGTAATTAGAAAAAATTTAAAATTTGTAAAGCAATTTGTGCAGATATCATAGTCAAAGGGTCTTGTCCTACTTTCTGACCCAAAAAAAAAAGGTCTTGTCCTTTCCAAGCAAATATTTTAGACTAAAACTTTAGGTATCTATTGTTGCATTGCATCCCTATTTGTACTATATTTGAAAAATGGACCAAAGTTGGTTTATTTTTTAAATCTTAAAATTACATTGGACCCAAGTCCACTTTCATTCTTTCAAAACCAACAGAAAGGGCTTTTGTTTTTGTGTTTGGACCATTACTTGGTTTATATTCACTCAAATGCCCATATCTCAAAGTATCTCAGCCTTGACCTATACTAAAGTCAGAGACTGGGTAGCCGTTACCAAGTTGACCCATGTGACCTTTTGAAAATGGGTTTTCACCATTAAGAACGACTTGATCGCCGTCTATCTCAGCAAGGAAGCAAGCTGCCTGATTGATGCCAAAACCAAGAGGAGCCGTCTTCCGACTAGTTTTCCATGTGCAAAAGGATAGCAAATCAAAGGAACATCCCATCAGATCATCAGATCGAGGCTGATACTTCTGGCGCTATGTTGCTTTGCGCTTTTCGATGAAATATGTTCGCATCTGCACCAGAGAGCTTTGTGAGGCTTCTTCTCTCTCGCTGCGTTGGTGTGGATTATACATTTGGTTTCAGAGAAGAGGGCGCACGAGACCGCATAACTCTGACCGTAGCTCCATATCTGGCTGCAATTGAGTTACCAATGTGAGAGAGAGAGAGAGAGAGAGAGAGTAATAACTGATAACTAATAATCCAGTTTTGAGTTTTTTTATATGAATTTCACACTAAAGGGTAAATCAGGAAATCTGTATATTAAGTGAACTATATTAATAAAATAAAAAATAAAAAATAAAAAACAGCTAGCAATAGTAGGGTGTGTTTATATATAAAGTATGTTTAATGTAAGGTAGGGTGTGTTTATAAAGTCAATTTCATGTAGGGTGTCTCTATGATTCTATAGCTAGAAATGGGTTTCTTTATAGTTATCTATAGTTTTTTTTTAAAAAAAATTTAATAATTGTTTTTTTAATTATGGAAGAAGGCGATGACATTACCCTTTCTATTATTGGGAAAAAAAAATTACATTCAAGGAGGGTAAACTTGAAAAATAAAAACTATGCATTCATGACAAGCATATAGAATTCAATAGAAACTGATTATTATTCTAATCATTTTAGTCTTAAATAGTAATACACTCATAAAGGTGACCAATTAAGCCATTAAAACACTGCGACTGATTAAGCCATTAAAACACAGCGACTGATTCATGCTAACACATAATTAAGATGAACAAAATAGACCCTACTAATTAAGTAACTAATGTGGCTAGAGACCCCATGCGTTATTCTTATTGATTGAAGATCTCAAATTCTTCAAGGGACCAACTTCAACAAATCAGGAACAGCTTTTACATTTATAGGATCATGAATTGATGGTGGTGATGGTGGATTTGCCGGTGGGGATTTAACATGATCGGCTTCATCGCAGGTAACCCTTGAGTACATCAGTCTCTTCTACGGTAAACCCTCAGCGTGCCAAGCAAGGTAGGCCAACATGATGCTCAATGGTCCGCCACACGTGAGACCCCATTTTTATGGGTCACACGTGGAGATCCACATCGGCAACCACGTAGAGCCATGTAGGGTGGGTCACACGTGGAGATCCACATCGGCAACCACGTAGAGCCATGTAGGGACTCACCCATCGCGCGGGGCCAAACGGGGACCCACCCATCACGTGGCAGGTCCAGGCCCGCAACCTAGCTCTGATACCATGTTGAATTTTCCAGGTCGACGGGCCGAGGGCTCACTCCAACAACACCGATACTGTCCCCACTTTATCACCTGAACAATCCTCAGGTGTGGGGTTTTATCACAAAAGGCCTCGATGTTAGTTAAAGAGGGGTATTTCTATTTAAACTACTTTCTCTTTGGCCCTCTGGCCGATGTGGGACAACAATGAGTTCCAACAGATTCTTCATCCAAATTCAACATGGCTGCGAGGTTCGGGTTCAACCGAATTAGGTTAGGATTCAAAGTCGAGCACTTGTGGCTACGATTGGCATAGTCAAGGCTAGAAGAGCTGTGAGAAGGAAGAGTTTGAAAGTTGTGTAAGCTGCCATTTTGATTATGATTATTGTGGATGAGTAAGATATTGATACGAATGAAGGGTTTTATATAGATGGTGAGGTGATTGTGTTATAAAATGAAAAATAAAAAACGTTACGTGCATTGGGTGGTGAAGAGGCTTGCTGAGGATAACTCATAATGACTATGATCATGTGATTATTTAATGGCAGGAGAAGTGGATGAGACTCAGCTCATCATCCGATGATGCATATATTATTCATAACAGAATTTGTGGGAATTAAAATGATTAAACTTAATTCTCAACCAATGATATATCAGACAAATTAATGGATAGTTTCTCGTCTTTGTGATGGTTGGTTTGCTTGCTAGCTAGCAACAGTAGCTCTGAAATTTCTCCTAATAACAATCAAAAGAAAATGATAGCTCCAAAATGTTTTCCCTAGCGTGAAAATGTCCTCCTCTCCACTTTTGTGAAAATTTGAGTATATTCTTATGACCAGATTGAATTCATAACTCCAATTCTCCAAATATTTTACAATGAAAAAGTTACTATAATTTTATTCAAGATACAACTAGCACTACCAAATTCTACTAAACTTATTGTGATGTTAATGAACCTCTCATGAATTTCATTCTGTTGCATAATTTGAAACTGAGAGATGATATATAAGAGAAGATTGCATAATTGAATAAGAGATTGCACAAACTGTCAAAGATATGATCAATGAAACAGACAAGGGAGGAGTTCCGACAAAGCAATTGATCGGTTTTAGATCAGATCAATGCCAATGTTTACACGTCTGATTGAGAATTCTTGTTGGCTTATTCCATCCTGCACACAAAAGAATAAAGCAGTTTAAATAGTCACATAAGTAGTGTCAATAAAAACCAGGTAGGTCTAATGAGCCTGTAGATTTTGAAGTGAAAATTTCATGTGAACCTGGCCAATAAGCACGCAAATACTTTCGATCATTTCGAGTTGCACATTAGCAGTGTGCCCAGTATCGGCCGTGGCATCAGGAACCCAAATTTCAGTTGACTACAGGACACAATTGGCTGGCTTCAACAACAGTAGTCTTGTTAGTATGTACTTGAATGCAGAAACAAAAAAATGTTACAGTATGTCCTGTTTATTTGCATCATAAATCTTGCATATATACATACTTTTGCAATGGAAAAAAAAAGTAGCAAGATAAATTTTTCTCCTTTCCTACCTAATATCATTGAAACTTGTTGGAAGACATATCATTGGAACAAACAAAACAAACAACCAGACTCTATCTTAAGATAAATGAGATTATGGAAGACATATACTTGATTGCTGAAAGGAACTACATAATGATTTGCAGTATGTTAACAGATACTTTGCTCAAATGCTATATAATATGCAGCAACATGAGTTAATTAACCTGATTAATTAATGCTCTGCATTGGTTAACAAAGAAATGTTCTTTCTCAGATGCATATAAGCTCATGTTATCAACCAAGATGACAAATGTACATGAGAGAGAGAGAGAGAGAGAGAGAGAGAGAGCAGAGGAATTATCATCGAAGATATGAATCTAATGATAAATGTATCTAGAAAAGAAAATGCAGGGAGACAGATGGTGGTGACTTACTAATAATATCAATTGTGAGAGCACCGTTATTGGCCTTTCAAGTATTGAGGTGCAGATATTTGAGGAGGAGGAGGAGTTTTTTACGAAGTTGGCAAAACTTTAGCTCCTCTTTTCAGAATAACAGTTTTTATTAAACTTTTCAATAGTGAAAAATAAGAGGGGCCAAGGCCTAAGTAGCAAATCAAAGTAGTTACCCTCCAAATCAAAGGTCCCCTGCTGTAGTTGAAAATTTTCATAAAAAGTTGGGAGAAATTCAGATTTGCTCCTAAAACAAAACAAGGAATAGATCCAAATATAAAAACAGTGGGAGAACCAAATGAAGGAGCAATAGGTGAAAAACAAAACTTAAAGCAACATAAGGCCAAAAGAATGAAGCACAAGCAGCGGAACAAACAATAGTACCTCAACAATCCAAAAAAAATGAAAAGTAGAGTCAGCAAAAGCAGCAACTCACATTGAAATGCAGCAGCTGTGATGCCTCTTGCTTTGAAATTGAGGAATCATAGGTCAGTCCCAAACACATCAATCTTTTTTCTTTTTCTGGGCCGAGCTTCATCAACAAAATCATCATCATCATCATTTAATTCATCTTGGTCTACCTCTTCGGAAAGAGCATAGGTTTTGCAGAAGAGAGATTTTTGGTGAGAGCTACCACTTCCACTAGGACTAGCCTCCTCGTCATCGTGGTGTTGTTGACCTTGTGCGTCAGCTGATTTGGTAGGAGAAGTAGTAGTGCTCTTGATGATGGATTTGTTCATCATCATCTGGATATAATACGCAGCGACATGAGTTAATCAATGCTCTGCAGTAGTTAACAAAGAAATGTTCCTTCTCAGATGCATATAATATCTAGCTCATGTTATCGACCAATATGACAGAGAGAGACAGAGATGAGAGGAATTATCATCAAAGAGCACCAGTATATGGTAACTTACTACTATCAATTGTGAGAAGAGCGTTTTTGGCCTTTCAAGTATTTATGTGCAGACATTTGAGGAGGAGGAGTTTTTAACAAAGCTAGCAAAAATTTAGCTTCTCTTTTAAGAATGACAGTTTTTATTAAACCTTGCAATAATAACTCAAAATATGAGGGTGCAAGGCCTAAGTGAAAAATCAAAGTGGTTACTCTCCAAATCAAAAGTCCCATGCACCCCCATTTTTTGGTATTGTTGAAAGATTTCATAAAAACTGCAGTTGTTAAAAAGAGGGAGAAAATCTTTACAAGTTTTGTTAAAAACCCTTTTGAAAGAGCATAGGTATTGCAGAAGAGAGATTTTTGGTGAGAGCTACCACTTCCACTGGGACCAGCCTCCTCCTCCTCGTCGCGTTGTTGACCTTGTGCATCAGCTGAATTGATGATGAATTTGTTCATCATGATCTGGTTGAGTTGTTCCACATCTTGCTCGTGCACCAAACGAAACCCACACTTCTTCACAATCGCACAAGATTTTTCCTGTATTCCGTCTTGAGAATAATAAGTTGTGAACAAAAAATTTATCTGACTGCATTTCGTCTTAAATTGTTCACGAGATGCATAAATTACCCAAAGGTTATCCGACACAACATTGCCTATTTCAAAATATTCAAAAAATCCACGTGTCTCCATTCCTTGTGGGTGACAGCTAATAAATAAATCACGAAATTCAGAAAGATGAGCCTGAACTTCAAACACAGCACATAAAGCTATTCCCATCCACGTGGTAGGAAGCTCCACAGTTAGGGAATCGCCCAAACTTTGATTACCGAACCACTCTGGAATTTCCCTTCCAGGAGTTACAATTTGGAATCGGTATCCGTAACGAGGCCTAGAGATTAGCTGTACCATATACATAGATATATATGAGGTTAGTAAGTTGTAATTATTATTATAGCAAACAACAAAAAGAGAGACAGACACAGAGAGAGAGAGAGAGAGGAGAACCTGAAGGTATCGCTGTAGCATTTTCAGTATTATACTATCGCAGCCTTCATTGTCAACCAATACAAAGCAATTGGCACAATTAAACCTACAATAATATATTTTGTCATTTAAGGAAGTGCAATTTGACGAAAGATGTGGTAACATTTTCAAGGAAGTGCAACCGGCTATGTCTATATCCACTAATGAGATAAGCTTAGAAAGATCTGGCAATTGTTGAAGCCTTTGGCACTCATCCACTAAGGTCTAATTTTGTTAAAGAGGACACGCAGCCAATATCACTGGGAAGATCCCAAAGTCCACAATCACTCGAACCCAACACTAAAGCATTTCTTTTATATAACCAGGGGAGGCCCAACCAAAACCTGTTGGGTTTTTTATTAGGCTGTGATCCACTTCCGCCCAAAGATAGATGGTTCAGTTTTTTCAAACCAAAAATGGAGCGCGGTAGCTGTCTTATACAGGTTCCATCCAATGAAAGCCACTCTAAACACTCCATCTTATCCAACTTCTCTGGGAGTTTGTCAATTTTTGAGCATCCTTTCGCAAGGAGTGTATCAAGTGACTTCAAATTACAAATTTCACTCGGAAGACCCAGGAGATTTTTGCAATTCATTAGAAACAGAACATTAAGGCCAACCAAACATCCTATTGATGAAGGTAATTTCTCAATGGACGTCCCTTCTAAAAAAAGCCCTGACAAATTTTTCATTTGCCCTGAAAATTCTGGAATCTTTTTCAATTTTGAGCAACCACCAAGATCCAAACGTCCAAGCCATTTGAGACCTGCAATTGACAGGTGAATCTCAACCAAATTCTTACAACTTTCAAAATTCAACACTGCAAGATTCGGAATGCCACTGAAATCTGGGGTTGTGGTCAAGTTTTCAGAGAACCCAAGGTCCATTTTTTTCAATTTAGGCAAGTCCTGTACAATTCATAAACAATGGTAGGAACAGATAATTAGCTCAGATTTATTTTAATTTTTAAAACAAAATATTTAAAATAAAATATATAAAAAACTAATTTCTAGAATGACATATGGTCACTACTCTTACCTTTCTTCCATCCCAAAGCCGAACAAGTTTGTTGTGACGCATCTCAAGTTCAATAAGGAAATTCGGTTGAAACCCTGATGGGAGAGATTTGGAAGGATACTGACTCCATTTGATACTTCTTAAAGAATTAGGAAGAATTCTGGGGCTTGAAAAAATGATCACATCATCAAATTCAAGATATTTCAAGTTAAGCATCTTACAGAAGGCTTCACAATTCCAATTTGTCTTTTCAACTGTCGCCATGCGTAAGCTGATGCCTCTAATTTTGTCTGTTGCCTGTAATTAAGAATAGTAAAAGAAAAGTTAATTGCACATTTAAGTCTAATAATGTGTTAAAGAGAAATCATATATCTTGCAAAACTATCTTTATATAACTTCTTCTCATACTATTTATGAATACATCAAAGATATCATTAATTAAGTTTAATACTGTGTTAAAGAGAAATCATAAATCTTCCAAAACTTAGTATCTTTTATATAACTTCTTACCGTATTGTATATGAATACATGATTGATATCATCATGATTGCACAATCGACTTCGTCTACCAGGCTCTCCAGGACACTCTTGACGAACAATTTCCCATGCCATTTCTTGTATCAAATCATGCATCTCAACTTTCCCATTTGACATAGTTAAGAGTGATTTCTAAACGAGATCGGTTATCCCAACATAACCACATAGCCCACAACTGTCTAGTATTTCGATTACTTCCTCCTTGCCCTTCCACTTATGAAAAAATGCAACATCAAGAAATATCTCCTTATTCATCTCATCCAATCCATCATAACTTATTTTGAGCAAATCAAAAATTTGTGAGTTAGGAATTTTCCGCAGCTTATCCAATTCACTTTTCCAATCATCTTGATCTCTTTTATACACTAAGCATCCCCAAAGTTTAAGAGCTAGTGGAAGGCCTCCAGCATAATTTACAAAATCCTTGGACAATTCCAAGAAACCTTCCTCAGGCTCATTTTTTTTTTTAAAGGCATTCCGACTAAAGAGCTCAAGAGCATCATCATCACCTAACGCCTCTACCTCATATTGTATATGTATATCATGTTGATCCAGCAACCGTCTATCTCTAGTTGTAATAATGATTAAACTCCCCTTACCAAACCAATCCTTTTCACCAGCCAACTTTTCAAGTTGGCTTGATTCACTCACATCATCAAGAATGAGAAGAACCTTTTTATTATACAAGCAATTCTTAATGAAAGAGGCTCCCCCCTGTTCACCCCAAACTCGATCCTTTAAGATTGGGGAAAGAAGTTGTCTTTGTAGATCAACAAGATTACCACGTTGAGAAACCTCTCTAACATTTTCAAGAAAGCACCTATGTTCAAAATGGGTAGAAATGCTATCATAAACTAGCTGAGCAATGGTCGTTTTGCCAATTCCGCCCATCCCCCGTATCCCCATAAAGCGAACATCATCCGTAGGATGAGCTAAAAGCAAATCTACTTGCTCACGTATAAACTTCATTCCCACTAACTCTGGAATCTAACGATTTGAATCTTTGATGCACTTTCATCCACACCCGTTCAACAATATTTTCAATAAGCTTTCTTTCACACCTACAAGGAGGAAAAGTAAAAGGATCATGAAGTCTAAAATATAAGCCATGGGTTTTGTTAAGAAATATAGAGAAGTTGTTCATTCATGCTTACTCATTCTTTGAACCTATCCCAGATAAATTGGCTACTTCTGTTAAAGCATCTCTCCAGCGCTGCACCTTATCGATGTCGTCCGTAAACCTTTTCTCATGCTCAGTGAAGGCGTCCGCAAACTGCCGCTTTGTTTTCTCACATCGGAGGTATCCACATGATAAAACACTGGCAGAATTGTGCCCTTGGATTTCATGCATTGGAGAATCTTTGTAAGCTCATCCAAGCACCAGGAAGAAGATGCATAATTTGGCGAGAGAACAACGATTGCAAGCGTTGATTCTTCGATTGCTTTGATGAGCTCTGAAGAAATAGGTGTCCCTATTTCAAGCTCACGATCATCCTTGAATGTTTTAATGCCCCTAAGCTGCAATTCGTGGTATAAATGGGATACAAAGCTATTTCGAGTGTCCTCACCCCTGAAACTCAAAAACACATCGTGGTTCGGTTGAGGAGCAGACTAATGAGGTGAAGGAAGAAAGGCAGAGTCTCTTTGGGTGCTCAATGCCATTAGGCAATCTGCGCCGCTGAAAACACTCGATGAAAATAAGCCTTTTGCTAACTAAAAAGAAAGATGATGAGAAACGGCAAAAAAGAAAAGGATTAAAATTTAAAACAGAGGAGAAATAAGGACGATGAGGAAACAACAAGAGAGAAACAGAGGAATTCAACATATGAACATTAGAAGGAACAAAAATACGAATTTCAACATTTAAAACAAAAATATAATGCCATCTAAAACAATGCTTAGTTAATGTTACTTGAACAAAACAGAAATGTGGACGAAGCAAAGACAACAAGTTTAGCTTAGTGTTACCTCAACACCGAAAAAATTCCAGAGCCAGAGAATTCTCTAAGACCAGCAAGCCAGCCAGAAACTCACAAAATATACAACTTCTCAAGATCAGCCAAAAAACCAACAAGAAGAAACAAAGCTAACAGCCTCAAAAAGAGAGAGACTTGGAAACCGTGTAGTGGTGAGCACACGGTTTCTCATTTCACCAATGGGAGTCATTTCTCTTTCTTTTCTTTTCTTTTTTTTCTGTTTTTTTTTTATATTTAATTTTTAATGAAAGAGGGAGGAAGAACCCCATAAAAGAAAGCAACATGATTCCTTTGCTTTTCAATGAGTGCTTTCTGTTGATTGGATCAGGCGAGTTATTTGGATGGTTGCTTTCTTGGTAAAACTGTGGTGGGATTTATAAATTCAAGGAAATATGCAGGCAATTACTTGATATTTCCCTCACGATAATAACGAAATTTGGGTAAGGGGTCAAGGATTTTCCTTTTACATGTTTTTTCACACTCCTACAACTCATCAATGAAGGAAAAAAGTAATATTCGTTTGCAATGAGAAAAAATAACTAGTTAATTCTGAAAATTAATCGAGGAATTTTTTTGAGTACAAGCGCAACACAAAAGTTTATCTGTAATTAGAGCAATTTGAGCAAACAATAGACTCAAAATGGCTTTGCTTTCAAGATCTTGTCCTTTGCAAGCACATCAGTATTTTAATCGAAGTTTTGTATTTTTATTGAAGGACTATATATTCAATCCATTGTGGCAATGTGTCACCCACTTAATATATTGTGATATTAACTATTTTCTGTGTTACATTTGTCAAAGTTCCAGTCTCTTGCATAATTTTAAAATGTGATATTCTAATTAGCTTTCTTTGTATCCAACCTTTTCATTCCTACAAAGAAAACTTGTTAGTTAATTAATGAGAATGAATGAAGCTGGAAATTTAGTTTAGGTAATAGACTTAACCCAAATAAATGAAACAACAATGAATTAATAAATATGGTGGCTAACCCAGTAAAATACCCATCATTTTCTATTTCCTAGACATATACACATCACTCTATAAATCTATGTGTAAAACTCAATTTCAAATTTAAATGACCAGTATGATATAAGAGGTTGTAGTATTCCTATGTTTTTACATCGTTGCCACCAAACTTCATATTTTATTTATAATTTATTTCAAGCATTTTATTAACTGTCATAATTGTAATTAACACTCCCTATTAATAGCATATCAATCACCCCATTTCTTTTGGTTGACATTCCCTCTCCCCCTAAAATTGCAAACCAAAAAAATATCTGTAAATTACATATCCAATAATGTACCTACAAAAAATATAAATATAAATATATTATTCAAATAAAATATAGGTATATTATTTACCAAAAAAATTTATAAAAAAAAAACTAAGTGAGTTACTTTGTAATTGAAATTTCCGTACATTTTTCATAAATTAAAAATAGGTACACAATAATTTATAGAAAATATAGGTACATTATTTATCCATAGGTAAATTATTTTACAATATACCTATAAATGTGTATGGGTACATTATTTGGAAAGGAAAAATAGGTTCATTTTAAAAAAAATATGTACATTGTTTTACTAGGTACATTATTAGAGGAAAAAAATAGGTACATTATTTGGAGAGAGAAAATAGGTTCATTTAAAAAAAAAATTCATAAAACAAATAATAGGTACTTTATTTAGAGAAAAAAATGTACATTATTTTGAGAAAAAAATAGGTACATTATTTAGAGAAAAAATAAGTTCATTTAAAAAAAAATTCATAAAACAAACAATAAATAGATTATCAAAATATTTTTTAACATAATTAGAATGTACACTATTTATTCATAAAACTAAAATAAAATAGATTACTAGTAGTATAATTCATAAAAGAAAAACAAACAGAAAATATTAAATCAACCAAAATGTTTTGGGGTCATAAAACAAACAAAAACGTTACTAATACTTTCATGTTGAATTTAACATTTAATTTCAAATAAGTTTCTAAATTAATTCCTACATCCATTACAACCATTTGAAAATCTTTCCAAATTCAACGCGTGTCATTAGTTACACCCCACATAACACGTTAACTTGTACATAGAGTTAGTTTTGGAATCCGAAAAATAGAATAAATCAGATTTGAAGTTAGATTAGGTAACTTGCTTACTTGGATCATAGTCATCGGGTTTTATTTAAAAAAAATAGGTATTTTAAATAGAAAAATAAAGAAAAGGATTGTAGGTGATTACAAATGAATTTTATGGGTCTAAGCTCAATTTACTATTAAAAATATAAACAAGTAATAGAATGTTGTTTGGCCCATTACCTGAAATATGTCATTATTCTTTATATATTTTTTACATGTAAATTAAATTACAACTTGACATATATGTCAAATATACAACTTCTCAAGATCAGCCAAGAAACCAACAAGAAGAAACAAAGTTCTAGGTGAATAATTATTAATAATTTAACCTTTTTAATAATTGTCACATTGATTTTATTATATCTCAAATTGGTATATTTTATAATTTTTTTTCATAGGTATATTGTTGTTTCGTAAGTATCAAACATTTTCTTGATGAATTTTATCTTCTTGAAGGTAACGTGGATTATGAAGATAATAAAAAATTTAAATAAATAGTAAAGTATCGATGTAAAAAATCAGAATTTTCAGTTTCTTGCCATAATTATTTAAAATGGCAAAGTGGGCACAAAACAAAAATGAGATACAAGATAGTGGGTGTAGATTAAAAAAAAAAAAAAAAAGAGAGAGACTTGAAAACCGTGTAGCGGTGATTACACGGTTTCTCTTTTCACCAATGGGAGTCATTTCTCTTTTTATTTTTTATTTATTTTATAATTATTTATGAAAGAGGGACTTGGACACGTCACACACTGCAGCTTTGAATATTTGATTGCTGAACGTATGTTAACAATGGAAGTCTAAGTCTTCCGTCAATGAGTGATTTCATTTGAAGAGGAAGGAGAGCATCATTTCATTTTCGGACAAGTTCTTTTGCTTTCAATCAGTGCATTTTATTTTATTTTATTGTCACGTGAATTATATGAGTCGTTGCATAATTTTCTTTTGGATCTACAATTATACATACTGATTTAAAAATTGGCTGTGCACATTTCAAATAAAGTCAGAGGAAATGGATCTTTCCATGGAGAAGCCAAGAAATTTCCTTTCTGAAATTGGGTCTATTCATTCACCGTCAGCCAACTTTGCCAAGCACCCTCCTAACAAAACCCATAAAATAATAAATTGTCAAGAAGAAAAAATTTGTTTATATGCAATTCCAAACCAACTTCCGCACACAAAAAGACAAAATAATGGAAAAGAAAATGAAGAAGAAGGACGGATTCATGTTAGGGCTGGAGTGGAGTCGTTCTATTATGAGGACCGCCATATATGGTCCTCAAGTTCATACCTATATTATTAGCCGTAGAATTAAATTGAACCGTCTAGATTTGAAATTAAGGGCTCGTTAGGACTGCTTCTTTAGGAAGCACTTTTACTTAAAAGCGTTTCTACCAAAAGCGCTTTTATTATAAAGACGTTGAAATTTCATAAGAAATCGAAGTGCTTCTTGGAAAAGCACTTGGGAGTGCTTCCTGAAGAAACACATGGCAGGTGCTTCTCCAGAAAGCGTTCAATAGCCCAAAAGCGCTTCTAAACTTTTCTGCCAAACGCCTCAGAAGCACTTTTGGTTGTCAGAAAGCACTTTTAACTGATCTAGAAGCACTCCCAAACTGACCAATGCCACAACATAAAGGCTTAACCAACATTTAAACAAACATGCATAGGGAAAGTAGCATGACATAACTAGATTAGGTCGTGAAATATGGGAATGGCTTTAGGGGGCGTCGATGCTTCACCAAGGTAGTGTAGGAATTTCAAAACATTTTTCCAAAGTTCATTTGAATATTAAACATGCATTTAATCAAATTAATCGCAGCGGAAGTCTAAGGTGGTTGTTTAAATTCAAAAACAAAACTTCTTCCAAGTATCTTAAGCCATGAACATTGATATGTTTTTCATAAATGAACATTCAAGAGAAAGGATAAGATCTAATTACCCTTGAAGCAATTATATGAACCAATTTGTGTTTGGTCTTCTCTTGATGATTTCCTCTTTGATCTTTGATCTTTGCTCCTTGATCTTTCTCCTCCATGTGAGCCACAAAAGTATATGGCCTCTAAGTCTCCACACCAATGGAACCTTGAGATGAGAAGAAGTATCTTGAGAATACTTGGATGCTAGTGCAAGATTCTCAAGATTGGTTTCAATCTAAACCACTTTGAAAGATGAAAGTGTTTACTCTTGAAAACTCTTTTTCTTTCTCTCTTTGATCTCCCAAACCCATTTGGTTGATGTTGGATTGTGTTTGTGTGTCAATTTGCTTATGGAAACAATTCTCATACATACTTACTTAAGCATTTTCGGCCAAAACCCATTGGGCTTCCAAAATTGGGCCTTATGACACTTAAACCATAATATTTAGGTGTCTTAAGCCCTTGGGCTTGATACCCAACCATTTGGGCTTCCCGTTAACTATTACCGAGGCCCAAATATGTTTTTACACGTAGTAAATCATCAACATCAAATCAATCAAATTGATTTCCTCATTCTCATTTGTATTACTCAAAGTTAACCATTTAAGGTGTGCGATCCATTAGGTTCTAATTAGCAAGGCAGTGAGAAAATATAAGAACTCTTTCTAACCAACTGGAATTAAAACCTCTTTTTAATTCTTCCTTTATTTGGATCGATCACAATCAATCCTAGGACTTCCACAAGCCAAGAGTGACATCTAGCAATATATCAAGGCTACCCAAGCTAACCAGAATAGATAAAGAACCTATTCAGTTGGAATTGCAATGCAATACGGTCCTTCTCTTATACAATGTTTCAAATCATATTATTATGGTACGGATTGTTTATGTCAAACCCCTAATATGATTTACAACCTCATGTGATTCAAAAGAACATGATTAAGAACAACTTTCTAAATCAAGCTCAAAATACTTTGGCCAAAGATTTACTGAATCACATCTTGAAACATTCTCCTTCTTTATCGAAAGTAGAGATTCCTTATTGTACATTCACATGCCCCTATGATGAATTAAGAGATCCCAACAACACTTAAGACAAATCTTTTACGGCTTGCCTTTAAGAGCTATCAAAGATCAATAATGCATCATAGGACAACCATGATGCCTCAGGTCTAAGGACTAATTTGCATTATTGCAACTATGAGTTCTCATTTGACATGTAGATAAATACTCCATATGAGAACTACGGTTGATCGCGTTAAGTGTACTCATTCACTAATGAGCACCCACATACTTGTATTAGTGTCAACTACACAAATGGTTTGAGACTAACCATCCTCCCAATTGAGCATACATAATATGTGCTAATCTTGACGGTTTATCAATGCCCATTTGATAACCTATGATTAGGAACATTTTGAGATGCTACAGTTAGAGATTAAAGGTCTCCGAATCTAATCTTCTTTAGATTACTTTATCTCTTATTTAGCATACCCTGGACATTTGTTTCTTTACACGATGTAAAAGATAACAAATTAAGTTTGCCCTTTATATATCATATATGAAATGTATTCTAAGGAGATCACATCAAATGTATTGGCTCTTAGGGCACATTTCTAACAATCTCCCACTTGCACTAGAGCCATATAGCCATGTATCTCATACCCATTATCTCTGTATGTCTATCCAGTTGTGACTGTGATATAGGCTTAGTGCGTGGATCTGTTACGTTGTTTGCAGATGCCCCATCTAATGGTAACATTTTTCTATGTGTTTGGATCTCTGATGAGACCTAGGTTCCTTGGCTTGAGCTATCGCCCCATTGTTATCACACAGTAAAGGTACTTGTGACGTTATGGTTAGAACCACATTTAGTTCGGTAATGAACCCTTTTATCCAAACAGATTTTATTGTAGCTTCTAAAACGACAATATAATCAACTTCAGTTGTTCTCTAACTAACTACGTATCCATTCAAAATGAAGACGTACCCTTAGGTGGATTTGCAATTGTTGATATTAGATACATTATCCAAATCAGTAAATGCTTTCACTTGCTACTCTGATGTTCCTCCCAAATGAGGAACATGTCCTTAGTCCTTCTTAAGTATTTAAGAACATACTTGACTGCTCCCAATTGATCCAATCATGGGCTTGATTTATATCTTCTAGTTATACTCATATAACTTGATATCATGTCTTGTACATGCTATGACATATATGAGAATCCCTATTGCATATGCATAAGAGATTTTACTCAACTGCTGTATCTCATAATGAGTTTTTGGACACATGCTCTTAGAAAAGTGAAGTCCATGTCGTCCTGGAAGTAAACCTTTCTTAGACTGTTCCATATGAAATCTCCTTAGCATCTTATCAGCATACAAGGATTGAGATAATCCAATTATTCTCTTAGATCTATCAGGATAAATCTTTAT
The DNA here is from genome assembly GCA_018703695.1 of Prunus fruticosa. NCBI lineage: Eukaryota > Viridiplantae > Streptophyta > Magnoliopsida > Rosales > Rosaceae > Prunus > Prunus fruticosa. Next base: position 2,480,544 of record CM031924.1, read on the forward strand.
CTCAAGTATGTAAGATGCTTCCTTAAAATCTTTCATTAAGAATGATTTTAATGAGTGGCACAGCTTCACTGAAGACATCATTCCTATATCGTTTCTGATAAGTAGTATGTCATCTACATACATCACTAGGAATACTACCAAACTCCCACTGACCTTTTGTACACTCATTGGTCATCCATGTTTTGTATGAAGTCAAATGATTCGACAACTTCATCAAATAGGATGTCCCAACTCCAAGAACCTTGCATCAACCCATAAATGGATCTATGTAGCTTGCATACCTTATGCTTATCAACTTTAGAAATGAAGCCTTCAGGTCGATCTATGTATAGTTCTTCATGAAGGTAGCCATTCAGAAAAGCCGTCTTCACATCCATTTTGACAAATCTCATAATCATGGTATGCAGCTATTGCAAGCCAAATCCAAATAGACTTTGTCATAGTGACAGGAGAGAAGGTTTCTTCATAGTCAATCCCTTCTCTTTGCTTGTAGCACTTTTCTACTAGCTTTGCTTTGTAGGTTTCTACTATCCCATCTGAGCCTATCTTCCTCTTAAAGATCCATTTATTCCCTATTGGTACAATACCAGGAGGAGGATCACTAGAGTCCAACTTTGTTGGTATACGTAGAATCCATTTCGGATTTCATGGCTCCAAGCCATTTCTATGAGTCAATGTCTGACATTGCCTCATTGTAGTTCGAAAGGTCATTCGATATCTTTACAATCACTTAGGAGATTTAACTCTCCTTTGTTGTCGTGAAGGAAACCGCAATACCTTTTAGGCATTCTGCTAACCCTTCTTGAACTACGTGGAGTTTGTGTTACAACAGGTTTGTGGATCTGGGATTGCACTTAGTTCAGTGTTGATTTCTAGCTCATTGGACAATTCCTTGAGTTCTATCTCATGTCCCCCTTTTCCCATTAGGAGTGTATTCTCTTTTTAGGAAGGTAGCTGACCTTGCGACAAACAACTTTTGCTTGTTGATGTGATAAAAGTAATATCTCATAGTTTCCTTGGGATACCCTATAAATCTACACTTCACTAACCTTGCATTTAGTTTATCCACATCTTGCCTTTACATATGCTGGACAACCCCAAATCTTGATCTAATCAAGACTTGGTTTCTTCCCAAATCACATTTCAAATGGAGTTTGTGGAACGGATTTTGGAAGACACTCTATTTAACAAATGAATTGCAGTTTCAAGTGCATATCCCTAAAAGGATATAGGTAAATTAGTACAGCTCATGGAACTCATTTTAGAAACTCCATTATGTTGTGGAATTCCTGGTGGAGTCCATCGTGATAAGATGCCGTGTTCCTTGAGGTAATCAAGAAACTATGTTCTTAAGTATTCACATCCTCGATCGAATCTAAGGATTTTAATACTCTTTCCTGTCTGGTTTTCAACTTCATTTCCGAATTCCTTAAACTTTTCAAAATTCAGATTTATGCTTCATTAAGTATAAATACCCTAACCGTGAATGATCATCGGTAAAGGTAATGAAGTATGAATAACCGCCCTCTGTGTTTGTATACAAAAATCCACAAACATCTTAGTGAATTAATCCCAACAGTTCTGTAACTCTTTCTCCTTTACCAGTGAAAGGAGACTTGGTCATTTTGCCATGTAGACAAGATTCACAAGTAGGCATAGGAACATGATCAAGTGATCCAAAAGGTTCCATCGTTTGCCATCCGGTGAATTCTATCTTGGCTAATGCCTCCAAGTTTAAGGTGTCACAATTTAGTTGATGTATCCACATCTCTAGGCCTCTCAGGTCTAGTTGCATCTTTATCCATATACAGTTAATGCTACCATTCATTTCTAAAATGAAAAGAGACCATCAATCAAAATTGCATAAGCAACGATTTGATTGATATGTGAAATAGAACAAAGCATTTTGTCAAACAAAACATCAAATCCATCTCTTAAAAATATAGAGACGGATATTAAGTTCTTTACACATCCAGAAATGAAATAACAATTATTTCAAATTCAGGTCCTCTTCGGAGGGTAGACTGAGATGTTAGGTGCCTATTGTATTGGCAACTACATTAGTGCTATTTCCCACGGTTAGCACCATTTCTCATTTTCCAAGTCTTCTACTCCCACTAGTCCATGCACACAATTGCATATATGTTGACTAGCTCCTGAATCAACTATTCAGTTTAGAAGCTTTAACTGTAATTACTAATTTCAGAACAAGAGAGTGACCTTCTGAAGGTTTTTCTCTTGAGGCTTGCAAGACATCTCTTGCAATTTCTCTTCCAATGTCCATTCTTGCCATAGTGAAAAACAAATACCTTTCAGTTACTTATTTTTCTTTTGTATTCTTTCTTCCTTGGTTTTTTTTTTTAGAAAACCTTTCTTCTTCTTTTATCCTTACCTTTTGTTTGGATTTGGAAGAAGAAGAACCCTTCTAAAATTTGCAACTATCCTCTTTAACCCTTTATCTTTTGAGATATTCATTTAAACTACTATAGCTATATTGAGTAGCTCATATAGGGTATCATTCATCTTTCCCATATTATAGTTCATAACATATTGGGATTAACTAATGATAGGGATGAAAGAAAGAATATTGTTGAACTTCAACATCAAAGAAAAATCCATATTTTCCAATATCTTAAGTAATTATATTACTTTGAGATCATGTTGATTAACCGGGAACCCACTTACCATTCTTGTCATAACAAGTTCACATATGGTAACGTAAGCTAGGAGTAGCTTCACCTTTTCATGGATGCCAACATTTAACCTTTACCTTAGTTGTCATCTAACATATGCTTCTTATAAGCCTTTGTCTCCTCCTCAATGGCATATGGACCAAGAGGGGTATGTGGTGGGGTTTTTCTTATACACAACTAATCTTATCCAATTATAGGACAAGTTGGTGTTTGTGCAATCAAACCGGATAGTTCGTGTCATCTTGGACGTTTGAGTCAAGTATCTTCGAGATTGGGTTTGTGATGGTTAATTTGAAATTCTGCAAAAACGTAAATAGATTTTAATTTAGATTAATCTTCTACCAAGGACTTAGGGTCTTTAAGTCATGATGGTAGCTCCCACTATTTTTGGCAAATTTCATATCCCTCCTGAAATCCTAGAGTTTCCGTTGAAACTCTTAGTGGGGATGGGAGTCTCACTTTCACATAGTTTTCCTCAACCTAACAGTTTGTTGGATTGCTATGATACTAATGAGAGGATACTCTTATCCAATCACATCATTAATGTGAATACCCATCACTATGGCCTCTAGAGAACTAGACCTCAACCTAACAGTTTGTTGGTTTCGTTCGTCATAGTTAAGTTATTCCCACCATGCTTGTGGGTATAGGGTTTCAAGTATGACCTCAACCTAACAGTTTGTTGGCCACACTCGTTATCTATCCACACTACATCAAGTGTGTATAATAGGCTTCCCTTGGATGGTTACAAGTACTGGATCCAACAAGGTGTAAATGTGCCACCCAATAAGAGACTACCACGGTGGAAGGCCACAAAATAACATTCAAAGTGCCATTTCGCTTATCAACTTAATATTGCTTTGAGGGTAGTTAAATTGGTCTCATTTTAATCCAATTTTAATCCTATTAAAATTACTTATCTAAATGAGAGAGAGAGAGAGAGAGAGAGAGAGAGAGAGAGAGAGAGAGAGAGAGAGAGAGAGAGAGAGGAATAAACGTGGAGAGTTCAACATGTGATGGAGGGATCATGCATATCTCATGCATTTGGTTTGGCAAATTGGCATTCTTCTCCCAAATATCCTTAAAAAAAAGGATAATAATGCATATATACATATATATAAGTGCGAAAATGATGTGAGGGTCACACCCGTCACACTGTAGTATCATTCATTCATATTATAACAAGTGTATAATCTAAGTTCATGGTATATTCATCGTGTGTTATCCATTAATACTATAACACATATAACATCATGTGACAGTGTCAAGTACGGTAGGCCAACATTGATGCTCAACGATCCGAATGGCTGCAAAGCAGCTGTGACCCAAGTAAGTTTCACCATTCTAAAAAAACATGACAACCTCACCAGAACATGCCTGGACTTGAAACAAAGAGTCCCAGCAGTTGGAAGATTTTTCACCTAAATTCAACCTGGCTGCGAGGTTCGGGTTCAACTGAATTAGGTTAGGATTCAAAGGTCGAGCTCTTATGGCTAAGAATGGCATAGTCATGGCTAGAAGAGCTATGAGAAGGAAGAGCTTGAAAGTTATGTAAGCTGCCATTTTGATTATGATTATTGTGGATGAGTATGAGATTGATACAAATAAAGGGTTTTATATAGATGGTGAGGTGATTGTGTTATAAAATGAAAAATAAAAAATGTTCCGTGCATTGGGTGGTGAACAGGCTTGCTGAGGATAACTCATAATGACTATGATCATGTAATTATTTAATGGCAGGAGAAGTGGATGAGACCAAGGTATTAAATATCGATAATATCCCCCGATATTATCCCGATAATATATGATTTTTGGGGGTCCGATATTTTAACAACTAACCATAGTGTTATCGTCAATATATCGATATTATCCCAATAATATCGGGAAGATATTTTCAACATTTTTATGAATGATTTGAGCAATATATCGAGATATTATCGATCATATCCCGATACGAAACCTAAAAATATTTATATACATGGTATTTGTGAAAACCATTTTACTCCTTCAACACCTTAACCACCATATCACTTATGTTTTTGTGAAAATACTAAAATATTTATATATATACATGGTTTTGTTTTGAATTCTTTTTGCAAGAAACAAATTTTCACATGAGATGAGTAGTAACTATGGTTATACTCATAACCAACCATTTCCCTACCCTTCATATCCCATTCATGTTGGGATGGAATCAAGCGACTCATGAAAAGAATCCGAGACTCAATCTTCAAATGATTTTGCTTATGGACAACGTCAACCAATCTCGGATCCATATGGGTGACATGTTAACAATTACATGCAAAACTATTTTGGGGATTTATCATTTGATGACTACTCTTCAAAATATACTTACTCTACACATAGAGATGATGAAGATAATGAAAATTTTGAACATCATAGGAACTCTATGTGGTACTAAGTCACTCATGTATCTTACCATACAATGTATAAAGTGTAAAATATTGTAGTAATTCATTATATATAAATGATTATGGTGTGTTTAATCTTCTTTCATTAATTACTACATATTTTCTACACTTATGGTATTTGCCAGCTCACTATATAATCAACTTAAATCAGTTAAATCCATCATGCAATGCATTTCCTTCCGATTTTTTGTGATAAACTAATAGATAATTGACTAAATAAACATCTTGCAAAGTTTCAATAAAAAGTTTCAAGTTTTTCTTACAATTTCCGTGGTTTTTATTAAATTTTTTCCTATACCAATAATATCCCAATATTTCCTGCGATATTTCCGTGTTTTTTGACTTCCGATATTTCTGATACCTCCGATATTTAAGACCTTGGATGAGACTCAGCTCATCATCCGATGATGCATATATTATTTATAACAGAATTTGTGGGAAATAAAATGATTAAACAATTCCTAAGAAATTAAATTAAAATCATCCGTGTATTTTTGGGATTATTTATTTACTTATTATGTCATTTCTTGTAATTTATTGTGTTATAGAAGTAAACAATTCCTAAGAAATTAAATTAAAATCAGAAAAATACACCAAAAATTGCTACATGCTCCTTACAACATAGCCTTTAATGATGGAGATCTAAATTCATGATTCCAAATATTTGAGTTAATGGTAATCAATGGATTAAAGAAACAAGATTATAGGGTGGTATAATGTTTTGATTTGTCTATGAATAAAATTGGGTTTTTGTTATTACTTTTTATTTATTTATGAAAGGTGAATAAAATGTCACAAGGAATTCCTAGGAATTTTGGTGTATTTTTCTAATTTTCAATTTATTTATTATGATTTTTAGAAGTTAAATTGTTGGGAAATAATAAGAAATATAAACTATTTGACATGTGTTAGCTTTTTAAAGGCTCTCTGTCAGTATTTATGACATGTGGCCGTATAATATGGTGACATGTGTCCTTTTCTTGTTATTTATTATTTTTATCTTAAACAATTCATAAAAATGAAAATTTTAAAAAATTGTTATTTATTATTTTTATCTTAAAGAATTCATAAAATTATTTTCGAAGCGAGCGCCTTTTTTTCACAAAATTTTCATTTCGCGGTTTTATTCCTTCGAAATTGCTCTCACTCTCTCTCGTCCCTAACCAAACCACAAACCCTCTCTCTCTCTCTCTTTCGCCCTCTCTAACCCCAAATTCTCTCCGTCCCTCTCCAACCCAAACCCTCCATCGTTGAAAACCTAAGGTCCCCTCTACTTTCAATTTCACAATCGGCATTTCCACGTCTGTGCTACCATCGACAACGGCCTCCCTCTATCACTGTGTCTCCCTCTGCGTGTCTCTCTCACCATCTCCGTCTCCCTCTCACGGTCTCACCAGCTCACCACCACCGCCTCCCTCTCGCATCAGCTGTCTGTATCAAGGTATCATCTGCCTTTTTCCTTTTTGTTTCAATTTTATTAATGTGTTTGTGTGATTTTGTTTTGCTGTTTAAATTTCTATATTTATTTGTGGTATTGGATTTTTATTTTTGATTTCAGATTTGATTGGAGGTGTTGAAATTGCATTGTGGTGTTGGATTTGTGATTTTGTAAGTGTATTGCTGTTTAGATTCGTTCCTTTGGAAGAGCCTCTAAAGTAAGATTATTACAAAAAGGGATTGACAGATTGCAGACCCAATACAAGATTTCTGGTTTTGTTTATGTTAATTCATGTAAGATTATGAATGTTTTTGAATATGCATACTGTTAAATTTTCCAGGTTAATGGGCCGAGGGCCCACTCCAACAACATCGATATTGTCCCCACTTTACCACCTGCACAATCCTCAGGTATGAGGTTTTATCACAAAAGGTCTCGGTGTTAGTTAGAGAGGGGTATTTCTATTTAAACTACTTTCTCTTTGGCCCTCTATCCGATGTGGGACAACAATGAGTTCCAAGACATACTACAGGGGAACATCGGTTTCGGTTGATGAGTATATGAGGCATTGGGGGGTTTAAAACCTTAAAGGCATATTTTAGGAAATAAAAACTCAATGGCTCTAAAAGGAATGCCCACTTGGAAATTCTTTTCCTCTAAAGACAATAATTTACTTAAAAAGATGGTGAGTGGTGACTAACAAATTAGGCCTATTATGATAGTTAAAGATGGTTTATGCTTGAAAAGGACTCTGTTTTTATGTCTTTTGACTTTCTGATTTTCTGCTTTCTGTTTATCAGTTGTGGTAGCTTGGTTTGTTTTTTTTCCCCTCCTCTGTTGGCTTGGGTTGCTGTTCTGTTTACATGGGGCTGTTTGGGCCAATTGGGTTGTATCTGTTTCATAATTTATTTTCTCTCATTTAACTTCTTCTCTTACTGTTGTTCATCCTCAAACTTAGAGAAAGAAAAGAATTGGTTGGTTGGTTGTATTGAGTTTCATTGATTTGGGGGCTTTAAAATATGAGCTACTGTTAGTTTTTAAAAACTAGAGTTGTTATATTGAAAAGTTTTTAACACTTGTGGTTTTATAAATTTGGTACTAAATTTGATTTTTCTATCATATGTGCTTCTGGTTTTTTTAAGAATACATGTTTCTGTTTTTTTTATTACAAGAATATATGTTTCTGTATTTTTGCTTTCAAAAATGTGCTTTTAGTTTTATGCAAGTGGACTAAACTTGGTTACTAGGATAACTTTATCTCTGCACATGAATATTTTAAAAGCTCAAGCATGGGAGGCTGATAAGAAAAAGGCATTTGTACTTGCATAGGAAATAGGTGCAACCGTGGATTCTGGACTTGTTTTATGTAGCTTGCATCATTAGAATAAGGATTTAATAACTGGAAATTTGTTGTTGGTAAGGTACATTTCCTTGTTTGGATTATAATAGCACATCACACTGTAGTAGGCATATTCACATAACTATAATAAGAAAAGCATTAAGCGAATGAAAATTTTCTTATGTTTTTCAATGTGATTGGTAATTAAATTGCACCCAGAAGGATGGTATGGTTCAATTATATTATGTCACGTGGATTAAATGAAAAATTCATTTTAAAGAAATTAAAGCTCTCAAATATTCAATTATATTATGTCTTGGGATTGTTGTAGCCCAAACTCGCTCAACTTCGGAGTTCTCATGAATTCGAAGCCAGTGAGCTCCCAAAAGGTCTCGTGCTAGATGGAGGTGAGCATGTACATATAAGGCACATCACCCTCTCTCCGTTGGTCGATATGAGATGTTACAAACAATATATAATCCTCGCAAGCCTTTTAGTGAGGAATTAATTGCCTCGCAATATGTCTCCCACATTATTTCACAATTTATTAAGGAGGAAATAGTTTTTTCCTCATTGAAAATGTTAGCGGGAATTTTTGACATTTCCCTCCTTAACCTATGACGACAAACAATATATAATCCTCCCAATAGAAGCTTTTTAACGAGGAATTAATTTCCTCACAGTTTGTCTCCCACATTATTTTTCACTTTTTTTAAAGTACCACAATTTTTGGGCAAAATTAAAATAGGATTGTTATAAAAAAAACATTTAAATTTTGTTATTACTTTATTTTTTAATTCAAAATTAGATTTTTAGAGCTTTAGGGTGAAAATATTGTCACAATGAGTTTATAGGATTTTATCTTGTATTTTTCTGATTTTTAATTTATTTATTGTGAATTTTAGAAGTTAAATAATAGGGAAATAATATGAAATAGGTGAGATTGACATGTGTCAACTTCTTAAGGCATCTGCATCAGCTTTCAGAGCCCTATCAGATTATGACACGTGCCCCAATCTTGTTATTTTTTGTTTTTATCTTAAACAATGCATAACAAATTAAATAAAAATCACAAAAAATACACTGAAAATTGCTACAAAGAAACAATAGTGTATTGGATAGAATGTTTTGATTTGTCTATGAAGAAAGTTAAGTTTTTATTATTGCTTTGTATTTTTATAATTTATAATTATATTTTTGGAGCTTTAAAGAGAAAAGAATATCACAAGGAGTTTATAGGAATTATCCATGTATTTTTGGGATTATTTATTTACTTATTATGTCATTTCGTGTAATTTATTGTGTTATAGAAGTAAACAATTCCTAAGAAATTAAATTAAAATCAGAAAAATACACCAAAAATTGCTACATGCTCCTTACAACATAGCCTTTAATTATGGAGATCTAAATTCATGATTCAAAATATTTGAGTTAATGGTAATCAATGGATTAAAGAAACAAGATTATAGGGTGGTATAATGTTTTGATTTGTCTATGAATAAAATTGGGTTTTTGTTATTACTTTTTATTTTTATGATTCAAAATTAGATTTTGGGAGTTGAAAGGTGAATAAAATGTTACAAGGAATTCCTAGGAATTTTGGTGTATTTTTCTAATTTTCAATTTATTTATTATGAATTTTAGAAGTTAAATTGTTTGGAAATAATAAGAAATATAAACTATTTGACATGTGTTAGCTTTTTAAAGGCTCTCTGTCAGTATTTATGACATGTGGCCGTATAATAGCACATCACACTGTAGTAGGCATATTCACATAACTATAATAAGAAAAGCATTAAGCGAATGAAAATTTTCTTACGTTTTTCAATGTGATTGGTAATTAAATTGCACTCAGAAGGATGGTATGGTTCTTATGTTTTTCAATGTGATTATAAAAATTGCTTTTAATGGCAACTCCAAATATAGTTCTTTTCACCGAATCAGTAGTTGGGAAGATACGGCACCTCTATATTGATATTGCTTCATTAAAAGTTGTTTGGATTAGATGTTGCTTCCTCTAGTCTTAAATAGTAATACACTCATAAAGGTGAGACCAATTAAGCCATTAAAACACTGCGATTGAATCATGCTAAAACATAATTAAGATTAACAAAATAGATCCTACTAATTAAGTAACTAACGTGGCCAAAGACCCCATGCGTTATTCTTATTGATTGAAGTTCTCAAATTCTTCAAGGGACCAACTTCTCCAAATCAGGAAAAACTTTTACATTTCTAGGATCATGAATTGATGGTGGTGATGGTGGATTTGCCGGCGGGGATTTAACATGATCGGCTTCATCGCAGTAACTCTTGAGTACATCAGTCTCTTCTGCGGTAAACCCTAGTGTTCCAAGCAAGGCAGGCCAACACTGATGCTCAATGGTCCGAACGGCTTCACAGCAACTGCGACCCAAGTAAGTCTCACCATTCAGAAAAAAACATGACAACCTCACTAGAACATGCCTGGAGCTGAAACATAGAGTCCCAGCAGTTGGAAGATTCTTCATCCAAATTCAACCTCGCTGCTAGTTTCGGGTTTGACCGAACTAGGTTAGGATTCAAAGGTCGAGCACTTGTGGCTAAGAATGGCATAGTCAAGGCTAGAAGAGTCGTGAGAAGGAAGAGCTTGAAAGTTGTGTAAGCTGCCATTTTGATTTTGATTATTGTGGATGAGTAAGAGATTGATACGAATGAAGGTTTTTTTTTATATAGATGGTGAGGTGCTTGTGTTATAAAATGAAAAATAAAAAACGTTACGTGCATTGGGTGGTGAAGAGGCTGCTGAGCATAACTCATAATGACTATGATCATGTGATTATTTAATGGCAGGAGAAGTGGATGAGACTCAGCTCATTATTTAGAGCTAGACAACGATAATTTGGGTTTGTGGGTTTGGCATTGGTGATTTTGTATGTCTGCCTGATCAGCTAGTAATGTCAGTCTTCTTATAGCTCTGAAATTTCTCCTAATAACAATCAAAAGAAAATGATAGCTCCAAAATGTTTTCCCTAGCGTGAAAATGTCATCCTCTCCACTTTTGTGAAAATTTGAGTATATTCTTATGACCAGATTGAATTCATAACTCCAATTCTCCAAATATTTTACAATGAAAAAGTTACTATAATTTTATTCAAGATACAACTAGCACTACCAAATTCTACTAAACTTATTGTGATGTTAATGAACCTCTCATGAATTTCATTCTGTTGCATAATTTGAAACTGAGAGATGATATATAAGAGAAGATTGCATAATTGAATAAGAGATTGCACAAACTATCAAAGATATGATCAATGAAACAGACAAGGGAGGAGTTCCGACAAAGCAATTGATCGGTTTTAGATCAGATCAATGCCAATGTTTACACGTCTGATTGAGAATTCCTGCACACAAAAGAATAAAGCAGTTTCAATAGTCACATAAGTTGTGTCAATAAAAACCAGGTAGGTCTAATGAGCCTGTAGATTTTGAAGTGAAAATTTCATGTGAACCTGGCCAATAAGCACGCAAATACTTTTGATCATTTCGAGTTGCACATTAGCAGTGTGCCCAGTATCGGCCGTGGCATCAGGAACCCAAATTTCAGTTGACTACAGGACACAATTGGCTGGCTTCAACAACAGTAGTCTTGTTAGTATGTACTTGAATGCAGAAACAAAAAAATGTTACAGTATGTCCGGTTTATTTGCATCATAAATCTTGCATATACATACTTTTGCAATGGAAAAAAAAAGTAGCAAGATAAATTTTTCTCCTCTCCTACCTAATATCATTGAAACTTGTTGGAAGGCATATCATTGGAACAAACAAAACAAACAACCAGACTCTATCTTAAGATAAATGAGATTATGGAAGACATTAACTTGATTGCTGAAAGTAACTACATAATGATTTGCAGTATGTTAACAGATACTTTGCTCAAATGCTATATAATATACAGCAACATGAGTTAATTAACCTGATTAATTAATTCTCTGCAGTAGTTAACAAAGAAATGTTCTTTCTCAGATGCATATAAGCTCATGTTATCAACCAAGATGACAAATGTACATGAGAGAGAGAGAGAGAGAGAGAGAGAGAGAGAGAGAGAGAGAGAGAGAGAGAGAGAGAGAGCAGAGGAATTATCATCGAAGATATGAATCTAATGATAAATGTATCTAGAAAAGAAAATGCAGGGAGACAGATGGTGGTGACTTACTAATAATATCAATTGTGAGAGCATCGTTATTGGCCTTTCAAGTATTGAGGTGCAGATATTTGAGGAGAAGGAGGAGTTTTTAACGAAGTTAGCAAAACTTTAGCTCCTCTTTTAAGAATAAAAGTTTTTATTAAACTTTTCAACAATAGTGAAAAATAAGAGGGGGCAAGGCCTAAGTAGCAAATCAAAGTGGTTACCCTACAAATCAAAAGTCCCCTTCTGTAGTTGAAAATTTTCATAAAAAGTGCAGTTATTAAAAAGAGGGAGAAAATCTTTACAAGTTGAGAGAAATTCAGATTTGCTCCTAAAACAAAACAAGGAATAGATCCAAATATAAAAACAGTGGGAGAACCAAATGAAGGAGCAATGGGTGAAAAACAAAACTTAAAGCAACATAAGGCCAAAAAAATGAAGCACAAGCAGTGGAACAAACAATAGTACCTCGACAATCCAAAAAAAATGAAAAGTAGAATCAGCAAAAGCAGCAGCTCACATTAAAATGCAGCAGCTGTGATGCCTCTTGCTTTAAAAGTGAGGAATCATAGGTCAGTCCCAAACACATCAATCTTTTTTCCTTTTCCGGGCCGAGCAACATCATCATCATCGTCATCATTTAATTCATCTTGGTCTGCATCTTCGGAAAGAGCATAGGTATTGCAGAAGAGAGATTTTTGGTGAGAGCTACCACTTCCACTAGGACTAGCCTCCTCGTCATCGTGGCGTTGTTGACCTTGTACATCAGCTGATTTGGTAGGACAAGTAGTAGTGCTCTTGATGATGCATTTTTTCATCATGATCTGGTTGAGTTGTTCCACATCTTGCTCGTGCACCAAACGAAACCCACACTTCTTCACACTCGCACAAGATTTTTTGCCTCCCAACATTATGTCTTGATAATAATAAGTTGTGAACAAAACCTTTATCTGACCGCATATCCTCTCAAATTGTTTACGAGTTACATAAATTACCCAAAGGTGATCTGACACAACATCGCCTATTTTAAAATATTTTGGAAATACTCCATCTGGCCGCATTCCTTGTGGGGAACAGCTAATTTGAAAATCAAGAAATTCAGAAAAATCAGCCTGAACTTCAAACACAGCACATAAAGCAATTCCGATCCACGTGGTACATGAATCCAGAGGTAGCTCCACAGTTAGAGAATCGCCCAAACTTTGATTACTGAACCACTCTGGAATTTTCCTTCCAGGAGTTAAAATTTGGAATTGGTATTCGAAACCAGGGATAGGGATTAGCTGTACCATATACATAGATATATATGAGGTTAGTAAGTTGTAATTATTATTATAGCAAACAAAAGAGAGACAGAGAGAGAGAGAGAACCTGAAGCTGAAGGTATCGTTGTAGCATTTTCAGTATAATACTATCGCAGCCTTCATTGTCAACCAATACAAAGCAATTGGTACAATAAAAACTAATACGAAAAAGTATTTCGCTGTCTATATTTGAAGTCAGATCTGATGATATATAAGAGAAGATTGCATAATTGAATAAGAGATTGCACAAATTGTCAAAGATATGATCAATGAAACAGACAAGGGAGGACTTCCGACAAAGCAATTGATCGGTTTTAGATCAGATCAATGCCAATGTTTACACGCCTAATTGAGAATTCTTGTTGGCTTATTCCATCCTGCACAAAACAGAATAGAGCAATTTAAATAGTCACATAAGTTGTGTCAATAAGAACCAGGTAGGTGATCTTGAGGTGCAAATTTCATGCGAACCTGGCCAATAAGCACACGACTACTTTCGATCAGTTCAAGTTGCACATTAGCAGTGTGCCCAGTACCGGCCATGGCATCAGGACCCCAAATTTCAGTTGACTGCATAACACAATTGGCTGGCTCCGACACCTGTATGCTTTTTATTATGTTCTTGACTGCAGAAACAAAAAAAAGTTACAGTATGTCCTGTTTATATTTGCATCATACATCCTGCATATATGTACTTTTGCAATGGAAAAAAACAAACAAAATGTAGCAAGAGAATTGTTCTCTTCTCCTACCTAATATCAAAATGAAACAAAATGGAAGACCTATAATTGATTGCTGAATGTAACTACTTAAAGATTTGCAGTATGTCAACAGATACTTTGCTCAAATGCAGTAACATGAGTTAATTAATGCTCTGCAGTAGTTAACAAAGAAATGTTCTTTCTCAGATGCATATAATATCCAGCTCATTGTTACCGACCAAGATAACAAAATTACATGAGAGAGAGAGAGAGGAATTATCATCAAAGAAACAGTAAGTGATGAATCTAATGATAAATGTATGGCTATAAAAGAAAATGCAGGGAGACGGATGGAAGTGACTTACAAATAATATCAGTTGTGAGAGCAAAAATTGAGGTGATGCTAATATTTGCGGAGGAGGAGTTTTTAATGAAGTTAGCAAAAATTTAGCTCCTCTTTAAAGAATAAAAGTTTTTATTAAACTTTTCAACAATAGCGAAAAATAAGAGGGGTCAAGGCCTAAGTAGCAAATCAAAGTGGTTACCCTCCAAATCAAAAGTCCCCTGCTGTAGTTGAAAATTTTCATAAAAAGTGCAGTTATTAAAAAGAGGGAGAAAATCTTTACAAGTTGAGAGAAATTCAGATTTGCTCCTAAAACAAAACAAGGAATAGAGCCAAATATAAAAACAGTGGGAGAACCAAATGGAGCAATAGGTGAAAAACAAAACTTAAAGCAACATAAGGCCAAAAGAATGAAGCACAAGCAGCGGAACAAACAATAGTACCTCAACAATCCAAAAAAAAAGAAAAGTAGAGTCAGCAAAAGCAGCAACTCACATTGAAATGCAGCAGCTGTGATGCCTCTTGCTTTGAAATTGAGGAATCATAGGTCAGTCCCGATCACTTCGATCTTTTTTCTTTTTCTGGGCCGAGCTTCGTCAACAACATCATTTAATTCATCTTGGTCTGCCTCTTCGGAAAGACCATGGGTATTGCAGAGGAGAGATTTTTGGTGAGAGCTACCACTTCCACTAGGACCAGCGTCCTCGTCATCGTGGCTTTGTTGACCTTGTGCTTCAGCTGATTTGGTAGGACAAGTAGTAGTGCTCTTGATGATGGATTTGTTCATCATCATCTGGTTGAGTTGTTCCACATCATGATCTTGCTCGTGCACCAAACGAAACCCAAATTTCATCTCACAAGTGCCAGATATTTTGTCCATCCGCCGTATTGGGTCATAACGAAAATAATCAGTTGTTAACAAAACCCCCTTTATCTGACGGCATATCGTCTCAAATTCATCACGAGGTAGATAAATTACCCAAAGGTGAGGTGACACAACTTCGCCTTTTTTAAAATATTTTTTAAATTCACGCTGCATTCCTTGTAAGGAACATGTAATTTGAAAAGAATGAAATTCAGAAAGATGAGCCTGAACTTCAAACACAGCACATAAAGCAATTCACATCCACGTGGTACATGAATCCAGAGGTAGCTCCACAGTTAGGGAATCTCCCAAACTTTGATTACTGAACCACTCTGGAATTTCCCTTCCAGGAGTTACAATTTCGAAATCTCTTTGGTGAAGAGGCCTATGGATTTGCTGTACCATCTACATAGATATATATGAGGTTAGTAAGTTGTAATTATTATTATAGCAAACAAAAAAAAAAAGAGACAGACAGAGAGAGAGAGAGAACCTGAAGCTGAAGGTATCGCCGTAGCATTTTCAGTATTATACTATCGCTGCCTTCATTGTCAACCAATAATGAGCAATTGGCACAATCAAATCTAGCAAGAAAGTTGTACACTAATTCGAAAGTTGACGATGTGGTAACATTTTTAAGGAAGTGCAACCGGCTATGTCTATATCCACTAATGAGATAAGCTTAGAAAGATTTGGCAATTGTTCAAGCCTTTGGCACCCATTCACATGAAGTAACTGAAGCTTAGAAAGACATCCAATGCTTGCAGGAAGGCTAACAAAATTGTTTCCACTAAGGTTTAATTGTTCTAAAGAGGACAAGCAGCCAATATCACTGGGAAGATCCCCTTCACAAAGTCCACGATTACTCAGATCCAAATACTCCAAAGACAATAAACCATCTAACGAACTTAACACAAAACCATTTCTGTTTTGATATAAACCGGAAAGGCCCCACCAAAACCTTGATTTATTAGGCTGTGATCCACTTCTACCCAAATCTAGCTTGTATAGTTTTTTCAAACCAACAATGGAGCGTGGCAGCTGTCTTATAGAAGTTCCATACAATTCAAGCACTATAAGAGACTCCATCTCCCCCATGTTCTCTGGGAGTTTGTCAATTTTTGAGCATCCATTCGCATCCAGGCATTCAAGAGACTTCAAATTACAAATTTCACTCGGAAGACCCACGAGATTCTTGCAATTGTTTAGAAGCAGATGAGTAAGGCCAACCAGACATCCTATTGATGAAGATAATTTCTCAATGGAAGTCCCACATAAACTAAGGCTTGACAAATTTTTCATTTGCCCTGAAAATTCTGGAATCTTTTTCAATTTTGAGCAAGAATCAAGAACCAACGATTTAAGACATTTGAGATCTGCAATTGACGAGTGAATCTCAACCAAATTCGTACAACTTCCAAATTTCAACACCTCAAGATTCGGAATGCCACTGAAATCTGGGGTTGTGGTCAAGTTTTCAGAGCGAAGAAGAATTATTTTTTTCAAGTTGGGCAAGTCCTGTACAATTCAGAAAACAAAATATATAATTAGCACATTTTTATCGTATTTTCCAAAACAAAATATAAAAAACTAATTTCTTAAAACAAAATATTTATTTTATTTTATTTCAAGTTGGGCAAAGTCCTGTACAATTCGATAATTAGCTCAGATTTATTTTATTTTTTAAAACAAAATATTTATAAATAAATAAACTAATTTCTAGAATGGCATATGGTCACTACTCTTACCTTTCTTCCATCCCAAAGCCGAACAAGTTTGTTGTCATGCATCTCAAGTGCAATAAGGAAATTCGGTTGAAAACCTGATGGGAGAAATTTGGAGGGATACCAATGCCATTTGATACTTATTAAGGAATTAGGAAGAATTCTGGGGCTTGAAGAAATGATCACATTGTCAAATTCAAGAACTTTCAAGTTACACATCTTAGAGAAGGCTTCACAATTCCAATATGTCTTTTCAAGTCTCGCCATGCGTAAGGCAATGCCTTTAATTTTGTTTGTTGCCTGTAATTATCAATAGTAAAGGAAAAGTTAATTGCACATTTAAGTCAAATTTCAGGTTAAAAATAAATCATATTTCTTTCAAAAATTTGTATTTTTTAAATAATTTCTTACCGTATTGTTTATGAATACATAAGAGATATCATCATGATTGCACAATCGAACTCGTTCACCAGGCTCATCAGGACACTCTCGACAAACTATTTCCAATGCCATTTCTTGTATCAAATCATGCATCTCAACATTCTTTTTTGATATAATTAAGAGCGATTTCTGAATGAGAGCATTTATCCCAATATGACCACATAGGCCACAACTATCTAGTATTTCAATTGCTTCCTCCTTGCCCTTCCCCTTGTGGAAAAATGCAACATCAAGAAATATATTCTTGTTCATCTCATCTAGTCCGTTGTAACTTAGTTTGAGCAAATCAAAAATTGTTGGCTCAATCATTCTCCATAGCTTATCCAATTCACTTTTCCATTCATCTTGATCTCTCTTATACACTAAGCATCCCAAGAGTTTAAGAGCTAGTGGAAGTCCTTTGGCATAATTTACAAAACCCCTTGACAATTCCAAATAACCTTCCGCCGGCTCCTTTTTTTTAAAGGCGTTCCGACTAAAGAGCTCAAGAGCATCATCATGACCTAACCCCTCTACCTCATATGATATATGTATATCATGTTTAACTAGCAACCGTTTATCTCTAGTTGTAATAATGATTATACTGCCCTTACCAAACCAATCTTTTTCACCAGCCAACTTTTCAAGTTGGCTTGATTCACTCACATCATCAAGAATGAGAAGAACCTTTTTATTATACAAGCAATTCTTAATGACAGAGGTTCCCCGCTGTTCATTCCAAACTTGAGTAATTTGATCCTTTAAGACTGGGGAAAGAAGTTGCTTTTGTAGATCAACAAGATTACCACGTTGAGAAACCTCTCTAACATTAGCAAGAAAGCTGCGAGTTCAAAATGGGTAGAAATGCGATCATAAACTAGCTGAGCAATGGTTGTTTTGCCAATTCCGCCCATCCCCCATATCCCCATAAAGCGAACATCATCCGTGGGATGAGGTAAAAGCAAATCTACTTGCTCACGTATAAACTTCATTCCCACTAACTCTGTGGAATCTAACAATTTGAATCTGTGATGCACTTTGTCCCACACCCATTCAACAATATTTTCAATAAGCTTTCTTTCACACCTACAAAGAGGAAAAGTAAAACGATCATGAAGTCTAAAATATAACAAGATATGATGGCTCACGATCAAATGGCTTACGGAAAAACTTACTCATTCTTTGAATCTATCCCAGATAAATTGGCTACTTCTGTTAAAGCATCTCTCCAGCGCTTCAACTTATCGATGTCTTCCTTAAACCTTTCCTCATGCTCAGCGAAGGCGTCCGCAAAACTGCCGCTTTGTTTTCTCACATGGGAGGGATCCACATTATAAAACACTGGCAGAATTGTGCCCTTGGATTTCATGCATTGGAGAATCTCTGTAAGTTCATCCAAGCACCAGGTAGAAGAAGCATATTTTGGCGAGAGAACAACGATTGCAAGCTTCGATTCTTGGATTGCGTTGAAGAGCTCTGAAGAAATAGGTGTCCCTCTTTCAAGCTCACGATCATCCTTGAATGTTTTAATGCCCCTGAGCTGCAATTCGTGGTATAAATGGGATACAAAGCTAAGTCGAGTGTCCTCACCCCTGAAACTCAAAAACACATCGTGGTTCGGTTGAGGAGCAGACTACCAGGTGAAGGAAGAAAGGAGAGTCTCTTTGGGTGCTCAATGCCATTAGGCAATCTGCTGCTGCTGAAAACACTCAATGAAAATAAGCCTTTTGCTAACTAAATAGAAAGATGATGAGAAACGGCAAAAAAGAAAAGGATTAAAATTTAAACCAGAGGAGAAATAAGGACGTTGAGGAAACAAGTTTCAGAGCAAAGAAAAGGAAACAACAAGAGAGAAAAAGAGAGAACTGGGAAAATTATACATATTTTGTATTTCAAAGAGAGAGAAACAGAGGAATTCAACATATAAACATTAGATAGAAGGAACAAAAGTACGAATTTCAACATTTAAAACAAAAATATAATGCTATCTAAAACAATGCTTTAGTTAATGCTATTCCAAGAAACCAACAAGAAGAAACAAAGCTAGCAGCCTCAGAAAAGAGAGAGACTTGGAAACCGTGTAGTGGTGAGCACACGGTTTCTCTTTTCACCAATGGGAGTCATTTCTCTTTTTATTTTTTATTTATTTTATAATTATTTATGAAAGAGGGACTTGGACACGTCACACACTGCAATGAATATTTGAATATTTGATTGCTGAATGTATGTTAACAATGGAAGTCCAGGTCTTCCGTCAATGAGTGATTTCATTTGAAGAGGAAGGACAGCATCATTTCATTTTCGGACAAGTTCTTTTGCTTTTCAATCAGTGCATTTTACTTTATTTTATTGTCACGTCAATTATGTGAGTGGTTGCATAATTTTCTTCTGGACACGTTTAACTCTACACATATACTTATACATACTGATTTAAAAATTGGTTGTGCACATTTCAAATAAAGTCAGAGGAAATGGATCTTTCCATGGAGAAGCCAAGAAATTTCCTTTGTGAAATTGGGTCTATTCATTCACCGTCAGCCAACTTTGTCCTCGTAACAAAACCCATAAAATAATAAATTGTGAAGAAGAAAAAAAAATTTAAATGCTATTCCAAACCAACTTCCGCACACAAAAAGACAAAATAGTGGAAAAGAAAATGAAGAAGAAGAAGGGCGGATCCATGTTAGGACTCCAGTCCAATCCTGATTAGAAAATAGGCTTGAGTGGAGTCGTTCTATTATGAGGACCGTCATATATGGTCCTCAAGTTCGTAGAATTAAATTGAACTGTCCAGATTTGAAATTAAAAGAATAATGCCACAACCGCTTAGCACAGCCACACCCACCTTTACTCAACAAACATTACCCATGCCTTTTTCTTCAAGACGTTAATTTTAGTTTTGTTCTCTGTTTTTGCCGGACAGATCTGCTCATATGTCTGAGGGCCATGAAATAAGCATTCAGATCGAATGATTTTTCGTGGACTATAAGTGGTGATTTCAGATGTGTGGAAACAAAGACATTAGAGGGTGGTAATTTCAGTTAAACCCATCTTCAGCTTTGGACTCCTCTCTTTCTCTCGTGCTCAACAATATATGGAAACTTAGACATTAGATGGTGGCAATTACTTGATCTTTTCATCACAATCAGGGACGGATCTACGTAAGAGGGCTGTATGGGCTACAGCCCATGCAGATTTTTTATATATATGTAATACAATGTAATGAAAATAGCAGATTTTTTATATATGTAGATTTTTAATGAAAATAGCCCATGTCAATCCTTACACTCTCCTATCTTCTCTCTCTCTATTTTTTATTCTTTTCCTACACTCTCCTCTCTCCTCTCTCATTTTTTTATTCTTTTTTTCTCTCTCTCTCTCTCTCTCTCTCTCTCTCTCTCTCTCTCTCTCTCTCTCTCTCTCTCTCTCTCTCTCTCTCTCTCTCCCTCTTTTTTCTTCTTCTTCTTTCTTTTCCTTCTCTCATCCCTCCTCTCTCTTTTTTCCGTTATTTTTCTTCCATCTTCTCTCCTCTCTCTCCTCTCTCTCTCTTCTTCTCTCCCTGTCTTGCACAAAGATAACTATTTTAGAAATTACGAAACATGATTGATAGGGCTATAGAGCTCGAGGTGGAAAACTAAAAACGGATGTCATAATCAACGTTTATAAAAGGAAATAAGGGGATAAATGAGGTCACAACTGGTTTAAAAAAAATCCTAGCTCCGGCAATTTTCTTCCTTCCTATTTCTCTCGAAATAAATATGGTTTTTTAAAAATTAATGTAGTCCATATTTTATCTTTCTTTTTAATGTAAAATGTTTTTTTCCTATTTTTTTCTTTGAAATTTTCTTTTGGTTTTTATTTTAGTTTTTGTATTTGTAGATATAAATGCATTTGAGGGTAAGGCTTATTACGTCTCCTCTCACTATGTAATTTTTTTTTATAATGTTTATTAATGAAATTCACTCGTTTCATCAAGTTTGTTATATGCATTTTGAGGGGTACGACTCATTATGTTCCCCATGACTAGGTGTATTATTTTATGTTATTAATTAAATTTACTCGTGCTGTCGAGTTTTATTGTAAGGTAAATCCAACCCATGCCATTTTGAAATCCTGGATCCGTCCCTAATCACAATATATATGGAGTAAAAGAGAACAATATGGATCAAATAATAATCACGAAATTTGGTTTAAGGCATCAAGGATTTTCCGTCTAGAATTAATCAATAAAGAGATAAATAAATAAAAACTTTTGTTTACAATGAGAAAAGAAACGAAAAATGTAATTAGAAAAAATTTAAAAGTTGTAAAGCAATTTATGCAAATAACATAGTCAAAGGGTCTCGTCCTTTCCAAGCAAATATTTTAGACTAAAACTTTAGGCATCCATTGTTGCATTGCATCCCTGTTTGTACCATATTTGAAAAATAGACCAAAGTTGGTTTATTTTTTAAATATTAAAATTACATTGGATCCAAGCCCACTTTTTTTTTTGGTCACAGTGCAGGCTGAAGTCAGGAAAGAAAAAAAACTAACGAGGCTCAACCCTATTTTGGGCTCTTCCTAGATCATCATCCAACAACAAGCTTGAGAGGGAGACAGGAGCAGACTTGTAGTTATGAAGCCCCAAGGACCCATTTGGTTCATGGAAAAGGAAACTTGGGTATGGGAAATTAATTGTTTTCCCATGTTTGGTAAGTCAGGCATGGGAAATCGTTACCTTGGACATGGGAAAGTATGGGGGAAAGTGAACAACTTGTAGTCTTCAATCAGACAAAAAAGAGGATGTGAATGGTTACAAGCCATAGAAATCGATCAAGAGAGACAACAAACAAGGAATCACATTCAATATCAAGGGACCTAATGCCCTTGGCCCAAGCCATTTGCAAACCTCTAAAGAGACTCCATAGCTTAGCCTCATTAATATTTCCAATCCCAATATTGGCAGAGATCGACAGATCCATGCTCCATTAGAGTCCCTTAGGAAACCACCAGCGCAGATCTTCCAAGAATCTGCTTTTCCAGCTGCCATCCACATTCAATTTGAAGTTGCCAAGAGTGGGAAGACTCCAATGGACTTGGATGGCTTAGCATTAACCACATTATTTTTCACTTTTTTTTAAAGTACCACAATTTTTGGGCAAAATTAAAATAGGATTGTTATAAAAAAAAACGTTTAAATTTTGTTATTACTTCATTTTTTTTAAATTCAAAATTAGATTTTTAGAGTTTTAGGGTGAAAATAATGTCACAATGAGTTTATAGGATTTTATCTTGTATTTTTCTGATTTTTAATTTATTTATTGTGGATTTTAGAAGTTAAATAATATGAAATAGGTGAGATTGACACGTGTCAACTTCTTAAGGCATCTCCATAAGCTTTCAGAAATTTGGCCCTATCAGATTATGACACGTGCCCTAGTCTTGTTATTTTTTTGTTTTTATCTTAAACAATGCATAACAAATTAAATAAAAATAACAAAAAATACACTAAAAATTGCTACAAAGAAACAATAGTGTATTAGATAGAATGTTTTGATTTGTCTATGAAGAAAGTTAAGTTTTTATTATTTCTTTGTATTTTTATAATTTATAATTATATTTTTGGAGCTTTAAAGAGAAGAGAATATCACAAGGAGTTTATAGGAATTATCCTTGTATTTTTGGGATTATTTATTTATTTATTATTGTTTGTACCATATCTGACCATCCACTCATCTAATGACACGTGGATCAGAGAAACTCCCAAGTGCCCAAGGCTCCGCACAATCAGCATCGGCTACCTATGATATTGTCTCAAGGCAGCGAAAGTCGCTACAGGCCCAGCAGAGTCTACAAACGATAACCCATACCAATTCTGGAGAATCAACCTCGAAGTACCCGCCCGGAATATCTAAAGACTCGCCTCACTCATCGGCCTCCCACTTGCCACTGCATACGAACAAAAGTTAGATTGGAAACGGCAGTTATAGAAAGAAAAGCAAGAACCTGCCGAACGGCATCACTTACTCCGCCTTTTTCTTCTTCCTCTTCCTCCTTCGCCCTTCGGTCGTATTCCGCCTTGCCGATCAACCCCGCCTTGTACAAGTTCCGAAAGTATAGCAGCTCTTTAAAGAAGCGATCTTCTTCGGCAATCTTCACTCGGACATGCTCGATCGCCTCCACTTCTCTAATTCGACGCAGCATGCCGTTTCAAGGACACTGAAACAAAACAGCTAACAATCAGCCAAAAAAAAAAATATTAAAAATTAAAAATAAAATAAAATCTAACACTTCTGCCGAACGACAGGCTTTAATCTACCGACTGTTTGGAAGGTCGTAGGGATCCGCCTCTCTACGATCACCCCTGGTGCCGATTCCCAAGCACCAGACACAATTACCCGACGCTTGCGCCAGGTCTTTTGGGAGCTCGGCACCCCTACTACAAAATGTCCACGCTGCCCCCTCCGAGAGACAATTGGACTGAACCCCCCCCTTGATCGGCACTCTTCGCCCTTGTCACACTATACAGTTGGGCGAACTGCTCATAGCTCGGCTCCCCCTCTCCAGCTATGTCGAAAGCAGTTATTGTCCCGAGCAATGTAATCCAAAAGTTGGGATTATTGCCCGGCGCATATCCAAGCGCCGCCAGGATCTTCTGCACCGAATGCCTCAACGGGAGCCGAAGCCCATGTTTGAAAACATCAGTGAAAAAGACAACTCCTTTGTCATTATCACTCAACGACTCCAGCGGCTCTGGGATCCTCATCACCACCGATTCTGGGATATGAAACTCGGCTCGAATATTGGCAAGCTCAGCCTCGGTCAACACGTTCGACTCTAGATGATCTACTCCGAACACCATCTCCGTCGGCTTAGCCATCGGAATCCGTTGCCTACCCATGACAACCCTCAGCACCCCTTCCCCTGGCGCAGCAACAGACACGTCGCCTGCGCTGGCCCCACGACCCGAAGTCGAAGGCTCACTACCTTGAGGCAATCTACACGAAGTGCCACCAGCTTCGGTGCGCACTCCTGCCTCTTCCACTATCTCACAACTTGAAGAGCTCCCAGAATCGGTACTCTCACTCCCCTCGGACGAACTCCCCAAGGACGACTCGTCCTCGTATGCCCTCGGACTACGCCTACCCTCGGATTCGGTATCTGACATCTACAAACACAAACGAAGGGAAACTAAGGGCCATACTAGAATCAAGAATCCTATTCTACCTCCTAAACACTTATGTTCATGCTTGTTCATACTTTGTTCATACAAATATTCAACGATTTCAGTACTTTGATTCACTAAAAATCAAAAACACGGCTACATACCTTGTTCACACGGTGGTTCCTAAGCGCCGGAAATTGCCTCCGCCCTATTCACACTAGCCAGAAATCGCCTAAAACGCCTTCTCACGGTTGCCGGAAATCGCCTCTCACAAGCTCTGAATTGCTCTCAAAAACTTCAAGTATTCCAACTATCGTCCCTTCCTTATATTTATAGGACGAACCTAGCATCGGAAGCGAAGCGACGCATCAGGATATGAAACGACGCGACTCTTCACAGCCATGCCTGACACGTGTCACGCATGCATGGGCAAGCCCAAGCGTCGTCATTCGAAACGTTTCCATTCCTCAGAGACGCTTCAACTTCCCAGACGCAACTCTAGCCACTTTTGAGCACAACTCCACTGGCGAACGGCAGGGGCACGTTGATGAGTTTTCACTCACGTCTCGTGCCGAACGGAGGCGCAAGTTGATGAGTTTTCTCTTACCTCTTGTGTCGAATGGCAGGTGCACGTTGATGAGTTCTCACTCACCTCTCGTGCCAAACGGCAGACGCACGTTGATGAGTTTTCACTCACCTATCGTGCCGAACGACAGGCACACTTCGATGAGTTTTCACTCACCTCTCGTGCCGAACGCAGGCGTTCCTAAAATCAGACCTCCACACCTCTCGGACCATTCGGTACATCATGCCGTCTCTTTTCTAAGCTCACTCGCTCGGGCACTTGGGGGACTACATGCCACCATCGGCAACAATGAGACCATCGAGTCCCCAACCAAGAAGTCGCTTCTCAATCGGTAACTTGGGGGACTCCTGTTTGTACCATATATGATCCTGCACTCTGTTTGGGCTTAAATTTGGCACGCCCAGTTTGGAAAGCAAAGGCCCACATCATTTCTTCTAAAAAGATGCCTATTTTGCCCCACAATTGGCACCCTCAAACCATCAGCGCGCCCAGCCCTTTAAACGAGTAAACATGCCAAGAACAATAAACTCGAACCTAAGCATTGAGGGCTTAGGAACAGTGGAAATCAGGAAAAGACTTGGGCCTCGTAAAAACTAGAATTGGGCTCAAAAGCAAACTAAACCCAGCTGGTCTTTTAAAACAGTCCCACGTGATCCCCTGACTTAGAAAAGTCAACAAAACCGGCTGAGATAAAAGATTGAACAGGGGCATGTATGAAAGAAGAATGTCTCTGAGAAAAAACTCAGAAGCCAGGAGATCAAACCCCGTTTTAAATATTCAAAAGATATTTTCTGTTCCAGAGAGAACGTCATTTTCAAGGGATAAGCAGACTCTGCCTCTATGAAAAGGAGATAAGCGGGAAACGGGGAGCTGTTCAAAAGCTGAGAAATAGCTATCCCGAAACTCCATACTCTTGCAAAAGCAGTTGAAATGGAAGAACAGGCATGGCACCCCATCAAAAATACAGAAGCAGTCACCTCAGGAACTGATCGTTGAGTGTTTTCTTGCCAGAAAATGGATGGAACCCCTGTTTGTTTCAATTAAAAATTAAAAAGATCTTTTGATTACTTGCCACCCACTCTCAAAGAACATTTCTTATATATACAAGAGAGGGTGAAAAGAGTGAAAAAACACAATCAACCAACTCAACCAAAAACTCAGTCAAAAGACAAACACTCAAAATGATCACTTGATCACAAAAACTCCAAACTAAGTCCAATAGACCCAGAGTTTGAAGCACCTCAAATTCAAAAGCTTTTCAACAAGCTTGCAGAATCATCCTGCTTCTTACCTGCAAAAGGCAGTCAGAACACCAACTCTGATTTGAATCCCAGTTCACAAGTCAACAATAACGAGATTTCTCTCGTTACAAATTTGGTTCACCAAAAGCCAAGACAAGCAGAGTTTGAGTTTTCTCAAATACCAAAACCTCAATAAATTTATGGAGAGCCCTGACTAAGCAGCACAGGTACCACAGGTACACCTCCAGCTCGAGTCCAGCCACTTCTGTCCCTTTCAGACTGGAGAAGTCCAAGTTCTGCTCATCCAAAAGCCTTCCAGGGCTTGAAATGAATTAAAGCTCTGCCAAAATCAAGCTTTGGTATCGATTTACAGTCGAAGTCTAACAATTGAAGCTGTTTAAACGTCCAGTCCAACACAGACACATCCAGTCCAGTCCAGAAGCAGAGGCGACTACCCGGACAGAAAATGGAAGCGCAGCCCTCCTCTTTTCTTTTTATAGTCAGTTTTCCCTTTTTGAGTCTTATAAAGGGGAGTTCTGCCTGAAATTAGTTCAATATGTTATTAGTTATTTTGGCCAGAACTACCGGTTTTATATTGAGGAAAATTATAAAGTCCTTACCAGTCTAAGGCATAGAAAAGAGCTTACTTGGGAGATGTTCCTCACCCAAATTCACAATCGTTTGTTCAAAGTCAATAGCTTGGGGCGCAAGTTATTTTTACTCTCAAGTCTGTTAGAGTTGAAAAATTGCTAACGGTGGCACGCTCAACACATAAAGAAAGTTAATTTATTGACCAAACAATGGTCTTTGAATTAATGGGGAAATTTACCCTACCATCATAGGAAACAAATAGAAACGGGTAAACAATTTGGCACGCCCTATGGGACTCCTCAGTATATATATTCTGCAGGACTCTGAAAGTGTATGTATATTGGAAGTTCTAGCCAGAATCCACGTCGTATCGATGGAGCGAGACCAAGCAGCTTTCCGAGAAGGACCAGAATTAGAAGAAAGCGATGCTAGACAATCAGCTCATGGTAGTACAGGAGAAGACGTTCAGAACTGGCTCCAGGAGGCTGAATCAAATATAGGAAGTTGTGTTCCGGCAGGAGGCTACGACACAAAGGAGTCAGGAGTCTTTGAACAATATAACAGCCATGATGCAGTGGCAAGTTAAAGGGCAGTTCAGGAAAGACCGTGAGGCCGCTATGGCCAGAATTCCAAATCCTAATGCTGTGGTTCAAGGCTGGACCTTCCCTACGGTCTCCCACCAGGACTAGCATGGCCATATCAAGAGAATCCTCTTATTGCACAGATAGCTGGAGTACCAGGGCCTGAAGAAATCCAAGCTGGACAGAGGGAGGAGCCCCTCGCCCCCAAGAACATGAGGCTCCAAGTCAGGCCAGGAAGCTCCTGCACCAGTTCAGGTTCCCAGAATCAGCCAGAACCTCCCTCCTCACAACCTGTGGCCCCGCGAGATCAACCACTGCCACTTCTGCCTCAGGCACCAGCTGTGCCACCTTATAAACCAAGAAGAATGGATCCTAATCCATTTCCTCCACTAGCAAGGGGTAGGAGAGGCAGATGGGGGATTAACCCTTTTGCCAACAATGACAGAAACGGACCAGGGTTAAGCTGGAGAAACCATCCAGAGGTTGAAGAAGAGGAAGAACACATGGAAGAAGTTCTGCCCCGACCATATAGAATGGAGCACAGGTTTGATCATGACCATCCAGAGAGGGACGAAATCCACATCCTGTCGACGCTTTAAATGACATGGGGGCATTACAGAGAATGATCAGGGAGATGATGGAGCCGGAAGCCAGAAGAGGAGAAAGGCCTACCTACAGAAAGCCGTACCCGGCTTATATAGACCAGATTCCTTTACCTCAGGTTTCAAAGTACCAAACTTCACCTTATTTAATGGAGAAGATCCTCATGCCTCGTCGGTTGAACACATAGGCAGATTTTCTGTCCAGTGTATAGCTATAGAGAATAATCCTCTGTTAAAACTAAGACTGCTGGAAATTCTCTCTAGGACAAGCTTTCACCTGGTATACTAGTCTGCCAGCCAATTCTGTCCAGACCTGGGAGCAAATGGAAAACGTTTTCCATGACTATTATTTCAGGATCCAAGCAGGAAGTCACCATCAGTGATCTTGCCGCTCTCAAGCAAAGCGAAGATGAACTTGCTCAGGATTTCATAACCAGATTCAGGAAGCTCAAAATGAAGTGCCGAATCCCTATGGAAGAAAGACACTTCATTCAGATGGCTCAAACCTCCCTCAAGATTTCTTTGAGGAAAAGATTTGATGGGATACTGTTCGGAGATCTGGGAGAACTGGGAGACAAAGCATCCAAATATGAGGAACTGCTAAGGGAGGAACAACAGAAGAGGAACTCTTCCAAAGGCACATACTACAAGACCCCTTCTTCTTCAATCCATTTGATTGAAGTAGAGAGTAGAAGAAGACACAGGGGTTCGGAAGAAAGAGAGGTTGCAAGTGGCAGAAATGGCGAAGTTAAAACATCCCATTAGCTGCAAAGCTCTTACAAAGCCACCAAAGGACCAGAAGCCGCCACCATTCACGGGAGGATTTGTTCCAAACAAACCAACACAGAACAAGGTCTACTCTTTCGATCTAACCAAAGTTGATGCGTTGTTTGATGAGATGCTGGCGCAAAAGGCGATAGAGACACCCCATAAGCTGCCCAAACCAGAAGAGCTTAAGGCGCAGGCAGGATTGCAGATGGCACAACTCTTGGAATCACTCCACCAACAGTTGTGTCGTTTTCAGAGATGTCATACAAGAAGGAATAACTGCAGGGAGATTGAAACTGGTAGAAAAACCTCCCTCATTACGGCAGATCCTTTTCCCCAGCCCCAAGTTAACATGGTCAATCTGAATTGGCAAGAACGGAAGGGAAAATGCCAGTTCGAGGCAGGAGCAGGAGAACTACAAAGGAGGACTTCCAGAGGCCAAAGGCGACCATCTCGGCCGGGGAGGTACTATGCAGTAAATGCAAGTGTGAAAGTGAGTTAGAAGTGACTCTGACAGGCAGAACCATCCCACACACAGCATGTTTGACCGGATTGGAACGTCACACCAGCAAGGCCTAGCTTCGATTCCTCCCAGAAACGGAGTTAGACAAAGAGATTATCTTAGGCCGGTTCAGCACAACAGAAGAATGCCAGAGCAGCCTAAGGCGGAGATACCAATTAGGATGCCGGGAAATGACAAGCCCTTAGCAACTATCATAGAGGGAAGATGGTATTCCGTTGGAAAGAGCGACAGACCAACCTTAGAATTAACCAGAACTCTAGAGAAAGAAGAGTTCAGAGGAAATATTCCACCTTCCTTAGAAACAGTAAAGGTGCACAGGTGTTGACAGAGCCAAATTCTGCCAGAAGAAGGGAAAATCCAGAAGCAACTCCTCAGGCAGAACAAGCACGACATGAGCCGCAAAGGTCGATAAAAATAGAATTTTCAGGCAAGCCCTCCATCCATTCGACCTCATCATCAGTCGATCAATTGAGCTTCCACAAGTACCAGCTGGACCCGAATCTGTTCCTAAAGAAGACCAACAAGGCTGGGCTGGAAGAAACGAGGATGAACAGTTGGACTATGAGTCGTCGGAGAGGAGCAAACTGGGTTCCTCGATACGGGAGAACAAGGAGACTGGACATAAGAGATGGAGTACGAGGGAGGATTAGATGAAGAAACCGAAGCTTTTGGTGCAGAATTGGAGAACTTGTTACAAGGTGATCTAGGCATTAACATGGTATTCATCTTATCAGAAAGATTCAGGGCAGTGGAAGGACAAGGAAACACCCTGGAGGGAGACATATTCTCGCAAGAAAGTTTTGAGTGCAGGCTGGCGGAAGTAGAAGAAGCGCCAGGAGCGGCAAGTACCCCTCGCAGAGCAGGTGGAACCACCATGAAACCAGTTGCAGAGACGCTCTGTTTCTCCAAACTGACCAGGGAAATGGCTAATCACCTCAGGCCTCTATTCATAACTGCAAACTTTGGAGGTATTCCTATTTCCAAGGTAATGGTAGATGGAGGCGCAGCCATTAATCTTTTACCACACAGACGTTGAGCAAAATGGGGAGAACAGGAAAAGGATCTAATTCCAACACGTCTGACCATCACCAACTTTGCTGGGGGCATCACTAAGACTCATGGAATTTTGGACGTGGATGTCATTGTTGGAACCAAAAAGCTGAAAATTGCATTCTTTGTGGTAGACACTACTTCTACTACCTACAATGCATTGCTCGGAAGAGACTGGATTCACCAAAGCCTCTGCGTTCCCTCTACTCTACATCAGCAGCTGGCCCTTTTGTATGAAGAAGGTTACATGGAGATAGTAGAGGCCGATCCACGACCATTTCTGCCTTCTGCCATGTGTTTTGAAGCAAGGTACTATCATGATGACCTTGGTCCTTTCACTTTCTTTGGAGTCAACCAGGAACGGCCGCCCTTACGGTGTCACGGCCCAAAGGCTCATTGAAGACGGTCTGGCCATTCTCTAGAAGACTGGAATAGGCCTTTTGTTCTGAACCTCCAGAACTCCAATGTTTAGTCTCAATCAACAGGGAAAAGGATCGAGCTGCAACAATCCGATCCATTACAAAAAAGATTGTTGATGTACTGGGAAGAAAGGAAACTCATTGCGCAGAATCCAGCCATTAATTTGGCAAAGTTCACGCATGAGAGCATCGAAGAACAGGAAGAGAGTTTACAGGAGGAAATATTGGACTTCGCACCAGCAGCACTAGATGACTCCTTACCGGAAGTAGAAGATCCATTACAGGAAATTAATCTAGGGACAGAAGAGGATCCAAGACCTACTTTCATTAGCGCACTCCTGGAAGAACCACTCAAAAGCGAAATCATCGCACTTTTGCATGATTTCAGGGATTGTTTTGCTTGGCATTATCATGAAATGCCTGGATTGGACAGGAAATTGGTTGAGCACAAGCTGCCTATCAAAGAAGGCTACCTTCCAGTCAAACAAGCCAGAAGAAGAATGTCCATGGAGACAGAACTAAAAGTCGAAGAAGAGATAGAAAGGTTGCTCAAGGCAGGATTCATGAGGCCGACCATTTACACTGATTGGTTAGCCAATATTGTCCCAGTTCTGAAAAAAAACAGGGGCAGGAAGAATCTGTGTGGATTACAGGAATCTCAATGAAGCATCCCCCAAGGATGAATATCCTATGCCAATGGCAGATATGTTAGTAGATGGAGCTGCTCACCACCAAATGTTATCTTTCATGGATGGCAACGCAGGATATAATCAGATTATGATGGCAGAAGAAGACATCCACAAGACAGCTTTCATGTGTCCAGGGCATCTAGGTTCTTTTGAATACACTGTAATGCCTTTTGGCTTAAGAAACGCAGGAGCCACTTATCAAAGAGCAATGAATTCTGTTTTCCATGATATGATAGGACATTCTTTAGAAGTATATATAGATGATGTGGTGATTAAATCTCCGGAAGCAAAGAATCATGTATCAAACCTAAGAAAGGCATTTCTAAGGATGAGACAACATAAATTGAAAATGAATCCTAAAAAATGTGTTTTTGGAGTACAGGCAGGAAACTTCTTGGGATTTTTGGTACATCAAAGAGGCATAGAGATTGACAAAAATAAAGCCAAGTCCATCATAGAAGCTCAACCACCTCGGAACAAGAAAGAGCTGCAAAGTCTTCTAGGGAAAATTAATTTCCTAAGAAGATTCATATCCATTTATGCGGGAAAAATTCAGCCTTTTTCTTCCTTGTTAAGACTAAAACAGGAACAGGCTGTTGCGTAGATTCAACTGCACCAAAATGGATTCAGCTGCATCCTCAACTTGTGATACTCGCAAGTGCACGAACCGTTGATAGTTTAGCGTATTTAAGTGCGAGGTCGATTCCACAGGGATTGGTGATTGAATGATCCAACTTAGTTTTCCTACACAAAACATAAATGAAAACAAAAGAAACAAAAAGGTTTTGTACAACACTTGAGAACATGGAGACTTTTGGAAGAGAGGAGAAAGGAAGGTGTTTGAGAACTTTGTGGAATGTTTGTGAACTTGGAGAATTTGAGAACTTAGGGAAGGGAGAGAAAGGTTTGAGAACTTTAGAGAATTTTGGAAGAACATGTGTTTGAGAGCTTTGAGGATTTTGGAATGGAAGAGAATGGTGTTTGAGAATCTTGGAGAATTTTGATGAGTGAATGAGAGAAGTGTTTTGAGAGCTTTAGAGAATTTGATGAATGAAATGGGAGAAGTGTTTGAAGATTTAGTAAAAAGATCATATTACAACAATTGAGAACTACAAAGGGAAACTAAAAGAATTTGAGAGAGATAAGGGAAGGGAGCTCTAGAGAAGTGCTTGAGAGCTCCCCCCCCCTCCCCCTTGGGGTGTGTTTACAAACTTAGAGAACTTCCCTATTTATAGGCCTAGGGGAAGTGAAAATCTGAATTATACAATAGAGTTCACTAACCACACTCACTTCACCAACTTACAACACTTAATTCATCTAACACACAACACTTAACTCACCAACTTAACCTAACACACAATTGCATTTGAAAACAATTCCTCTTGTCTTTAGGCTTAGTGTTGCAGCTCCCACTTCATCATCTTTTGGCTGCTGCAAAATTCCACTCAAAAATAGGTATTGAATATGCTTCACCAAACTTTCCCACAATCAACAACACTTCATCATGCATATGTCATGCATGACAATGCATTGCAGCCAGCTTGTGGGCTCGTTTTGGGCTTGTGGTTCCATTCTGAAAAATCTGAAAAAATATAGATCTTGAAGCTCTTTGTCGTATCTTTCCAAGCATATGCAGCCCAAATCAAGGAAAAATCGGGAAGGCCTTCAAATGTGATTTTTGGCCCAGTAACGCAGATGCTGCCGAATTTGACCTTAAGTTGCCAAAACATGTATAACTTTCTCTAGAAGACTCGGAATCATGAACCGTAAAATTCTAAAAAAACTAGACTTCCATATCTTTCCAATGATGTATGGCTCATCATCTGGTTCTTCTTGAGTAAGTACAGTCTAATCCGTGAAGTTGACTGATCTGCAGATACTATTTTGAGCTAAATTGTCTCCAAAATGCAATTAGTGAGTCTCAAGCTTACTACACTGAAACAAACACAAAACTTATTAAAAGCACAAGTTTAACTCAAGAACATAACCAAATCATAAGTTAGAAGGGTACAAAATGATATGTAATTATTCACCGATCAAATACCTCCAAACCTAGATTTTGCTAGTCCTCGAGCAAAACAAAAAGAAAACGAAGAAAAACAAAACAAAATAAGAAATTAACTAGACCACTTTCGTAGGTAACTCGATTGCATTGAGCATATGCAACAAGCCTTTAAACCTCTAGGCATCCCTAGTAGGAGGAGTTGTGTCTCCTGAGGGTTTAACAGATTACGAATACCCACAAACGTTTTTCTAACTCTACAAAACAAAATGGCACTACTACAAAAAACGAAATAGATGACGGTAAATAACCGACGTGGTTAATATAGTACAACCGACGAGAAATCGACCGCTGTCTTTTCACACATGAAATAACGACGGCAAATAACCGACGTGGTTAATATAGTACACGTCAGTAACAAAACTAAAACCGACGTAGATTTCATACATAAAGCATAAAAAGAGACCTTTCGACGGTTTTAGTAAAAAACGACGTTTAAATAATATTAAATGTCAAAAACAACTACAAAACCGACTTAAATATGTTTATCAACGTCTCTAAATAAAACAAAACCGACGTGTAAAACGGATTTGCTTGTTCACGAATTCTGCCCATTCATGCCTAACTTCGTCAATATCCTCTTGTTTATACTGAAGTTTATCTTTTTTCTTGTCAAACTGCAAAATAAACCAAAAAACCGACGTGTTATAAAGATACAAACGACGGTTTTAAACAAAATATGACGTAGTAAAATAAAGAATGTATATCTAAAATGTTGCATTTTACCTTCTTCTCGAAATTTAGGTATGGATCATGAATTATATCTCTCATGAATCGCATCACGTAATAGCCACACTCTACAATTGTTGGTTGTTCAGGAGTGCCGTGTAGATTTTTCCAAATGGCCTGCTGTTTACGTGAATTTTTATTTATATGAATGTTAAACATTTTAATTGACCTGTTACAAGAAAACAAAGGGTGTTAATGACAAAACAAAAAATTTAAATACAAATAGTAACCGTCGTGGTAAATTAGTCAAAACGACGGAGTTTTTTAAACCAAGACGTGATATTTTGTTTAAAACGGCGGTAAAAACTAACCGTCGTTGTGTAACGTTATAACGTCGGTAAGAGTAAAACGTCGTATGACAAAAATTGAGCAGAAAAAATTAAAACCTTCTTAAATAAAACCCAAACGACGTGGTAGTTAAATTAAAACGACGTTTTAAAGAAAATACTGACGTGGTAGTTAAATTAACACGTCGGTAATAACTTACCGTCGTTATATTTTAATTATAACGTCGATATTATTAAAAATAGTCATTTATTTAAATAATTTATAGGAAAAATCTTAAATTAGAAGAAATCAACTTACGTATTCACTATATTTCTCATCTCGTCGTCAACCATGCGTTTTGGCAGTGAATTCATGTAATAGGCGGTCTCCGTTGCTGGTCTCACAATTACCATCACCCAATGACCCCTGCACATAATGATTCATATAGGTTAAATAGTACTACAAAGAAAAATATTAGAAGCTCAGGAAAATACTTTAAATGGTACTAACCCTGGATTATAAGGGACCAAGAAAAATTGATTCCCATCTGCCTATTTCAGGCGGTTTGACAACTTTTTTATTCGGTCTGATATTGATCCAGCTCAGAGCTCACTAGCCCAGGGTCCACGAGGCCAACAAGGTTTACAATATTTGCCATTTTTAAATAGTCAAATAGGAACCTAAATATATGAAAGTCAATTAAATGAGATTTTAATTTAAAAGAAAGGAAAATGTAAAACAAAATGGGATTAGGGAGAATTACCTCATGTATACTGATATCACTGTGGTTCCAATCTCAACCATGGAACCAAACTGCAAAACATCTTCAGTGAAGAGGAAGGTATCATGCTCAAAGCCAAACACTTCCTTGGGCATGTGAATTGTTAGAGACTCGTTACCAGGCAACAACTTGGTCTGGAAATGTTGGCATAAGGCTAACAGAGGAGGTGGCATGTCTAGCTTTGAGAGATCCTGTTAGAAGAAATTAATAAAGAAATATAAGTTAGTTTGTGTGTGAACTAAAATAAACGACTCTAACTAAACTCAAAAAACAGACGTGGTATATAATATAAACAACGGTTTCTAGTAAATACTGACGTAGTAAAGGTTATACACGTCGGTAAATAGATAACCGTCGTTGTGTTGAATTTATAACGTCGCTATACTATAGAAAGGTCGTCTAATATAAATACAGTTAATGAAATCATGGAATAGACGACAGTTTATAAAAGAGTTAGACGACGCAGAAAAACAAAGTCGTTATTTTTAATGTCTAATAATTTGCAAAACAAGTAAAAGCGTCGTGGTATTTAATGAAACACGACGTGTCTTGTAAGAAACGGACGTATATACCGTCGTTATTTTAAATTTTAACGTCGGTTATTAAAAGGAGCGAAGTCTTTTTAAAATTTAAAAAGCAGAAATAGAAAATAGCAGAGATTTTACCGTGTCCTCTTTCTCTTTTCCAGCAGGTATCAGCTTCAGGCTTCAAATCTTCTAATTCCAAAGCTAGGGGTCTGATATTAGTGGCCCCAGCAGCTTGCCTTATCAGACATTGGATTTTTTGGGCTTTGATCTTGAGGGGGTAAAATAATTGGAGGAATTGGAGGAATTGGAGAAATTGGGGTTTGGAGCATCTGGCTGGGATCAAAATTAGGATCTAGTTGACGGATATATGCCAACATAGTTTCCCTCTCTCTCTCGACAGCTTCCATTATAGTTTCCCTTGACTTCGCCTCAATCCTCAAGGTCTCTTCTCTGACTGCCTCCCTCACACTTTCCTTCAATTTGTCACCAAATTTCACTCTCTGCTGTTTCGGCAAATTGAAGAACTGAGTTGGGGTAACGCCAGGCACCAGCTCCTCTGACTCTCCCACCATGCTCGGGGGTTCCCAAAGCCAGAGTCTAGATATCATTGGTCCCGGAGACAGTCAGAGTGCCTTCGGAGACTTGCTTTTGCAAATCATCCTAAAAGAGAGAAAGAGAGATTGTTAGAACCTGAGCAGGGTGTATGACAGATACATATACCGACGTTGTAAATTATAAACAACGACGGTTTTTATTAAATGACTGACGTGGTATTAATTTAAAACGTCTGTAATTAAATACCGTCGTTGTTTATAATTTACAACATCAGTATATAAAAATACGTCGTATATTCAAAATAAAACAGATTAAAACATAAATCAAAGACCGTCGTAGTATTCAAAGTAAGACGACGGAATATTAAACAAACAGACGTAGATGTCCAATTCCATACGGCTGCACAAACTTACCATCGTTGTATAAGCATTCTAACGTCTAGATAATATAAAACCGTCGTAAGTTTTAATGAAGAAGTGAAAAAACTCGATTGAAATATGCATTCTTTTCCAGAAATTGTGCACCACAAATTTCAGTGAAATAGAGAGAGAGGGAGAGTGTGTGCGTGAGTAAACTTAAAACAACAATGCAGTTCATAGAATAATTTAATCCGTCGTATTAATTCTATCTAGACGTCTACTTTATTCAAAAACCGACGTCCTATTCATTTTTAAACGTCCGTAAATTAAGCCCGTCGTGGTGTTCATTTTATAACATCGCTTATTTAAAGATAAAAGACATCTATACCAAAACAAAACACTCTGTTTTTCAAATTTAGAATAGAGTTAGTGAGACTTACGATTATTTTTTCCTTCTCTGCAGCCTTTGGATCAGGGATGTTTCCTGTTTTATCTTCTCTTGATTTCTTCCATAGAACAGC
Source organism: Prunus fruticosa (assembly GCA_018703695.1). Taxonomy (NCBI): domain Eukaryota; kingdom Viridiplantae; phylum Streptophyta; class Magnoliopsida; order Rosales; family Rosaceae; genus Prunus; species Prunus fruticosa. The sequence continues at coordinate 2,517,975 of CM031924.1, forward strand.
CCGATCGATTTCTTCAACTTCGGGCGTGGTTTCTACCAATTGGTCCGCCAAACCAACATACCCTTTTCTAGACAACCTATGGTTGTACTCCAATTTCTCCCTCCTCTCCTTCTCACAGCATGCTTAGCCTCAAAATCTGGGGTAAACCTTGAAGCTACGAAGGCATCCCATTGCGATTTCTCTATGAACTTATAAAGCGGAGGGGTTTCTCTTAACCTCTCCATGTCATGTGCGAATGGAAGGATATACTGCCTAGTTACGTTATACTTGAAATCCTTCCATTTTTTGGCGGCAGACGACAAGATCAAGTTCTTGTACCTATCCCCAATAACATAGGACATTTGAACAGCTTCCCAAATCTGCTCCTTCACGTCCTTGGGTATTTGTTTCCATTTCTTGTCCACAAGAGGGACTCTGGTGCGTGCCAAAACACCAATGAAAGACTGCATCTCAACAGCAGCCTTGCCATGTGGTTTGCCATCTTTATTGAACTCAACCACAGGCCTAACCTTCTCAATTTTCCTCTTCACAACACTGCTCATTGTGCTCATACCGCGGCCAGATTTTGGCTCCTCAACAAATGTGGCTGTGCTGGAGTCTTTCTCTGAGGTTGAGGAAAATCTCATCCTCTTCGAGGGTTTGCTTTGAGTTGATTTTTCAACTTCCACTGAACCTGTTTTGGGTTCATCCCCTTGTGCCATTGAAGCTGCTTTGGCCTTTGACGCTTCAGCTTCCTTGTTTTGAGATTTCGAAACCATTTTTGATTAATCTGCAAGGAAAATAACGTCGGTTATTAAAAATAAACGACGTAATAAGACAAAACAACGACGGAAACACTAAAAAAGTGACGTCCTATTAAACGGTCTCTTAGACCATGAATGAAAATAAGACGACGGTTTTATATATTTCATGACGTAAATGTGTATAACTACGTCGGTTATTAATAATAACCGACATGGTGTAAAATTTACAAAACGGTTGTTCTTCTCACTAGACGACGGTTTTATCTTGTTTCCGACGTATTAATTGTCACACCATGACGGTTTTTAGCCACCGTCGTGCAGTTTGCATTACGGCCGTCGTGGTGTGTCCATTCTATCGTCGAAAACAAGGCAGAACTGTCGTCTTTTGGCGTCGTGAGAGTATCTACTTATGTATTTAATCAAAACCAGTGAAAGATTTCTTCAATTTGACAGAATCTTGTTTCCAGACAACTACGGCATTCAAATGAAAAGTAAAAAAAGGGAAGAGAGTGAGAAAAAACCTTGAATAACTACGGCGTGCAAAGAAATGTTTCCTTCCGACAATGACGAAGACGAAAATGGTGATTTGGAGATGAAGACGATGATTGAGACGATGATGGTGATTTGGGAAATGATAGGGAAACTACGATACTTTATCGGGAAGAGAAAACCGTAGAATATTAGGTCAGGTGACGAAAAGTTTATATATTTTCCCAGAGTTCAATACAACGACGTTGTTATTAAAAAAACCGCCGTATTATTTAGTTATAACGACGGTAGATAATTCATAAATGACGTGGTTATCACAACTGCCGAAAGACTTTTGGAATTCCGATGTGGTTATGACAGCGCTTTTTTCTCTAAACTGCCGTTGTACTTGTAAATTCAACGACTGTGTATTTAAAGAACTGACGTGGTTACTTTGGGGTTCTGAAAACGACGTCGTTCTCTTTTTAATACTCGCCAAATGACTTTTGGATTTCCGATGTGGTTATGACGGTGCTTTTTTTTCTCTAACTGACGTTGTACTTATAAATTCAACGACTGTTTATTTTAATAAACCGACGTGGTTACTTTGGGTTTCTGAAACGACGTCGTTCTCTTTTTAATACGCGCCAAATGACTTTTGGATTTCCGATGTGGTTATGACGGCGCTTTTTTCTCTAAACTGATGTTGTAATTATAAATTCAACGACCGTTTATTTTAATAAAACGACGTGGTTACTTTGGGTTTCTGAAAACGACGTCGTTCTCTTTTTAATACTCGCCAAATGACTTTTGGATTTCCGATGTAGTTATCTTTTTAATATGTGCCAAATGACTTTTGGATTTCCGATGTTGATTATTCAAATATGACGTCGCTATTTATATTAGAACCGACGTGGATATTTACGGTTATTTTGTTTAAATAGCATTTTTTTTACGCGTTTTTTAACCCTCACAAGAAATTGTCTTTCTGAAAGCAAATGGGTTTGCAGAATGATTCCTCACAAGGCCAAGCATGGGTTTGCTACATCCTCCTGTGTAGCAAGGGTGGAACCAGCCTTAGAACCTGCATGGGTTTGCAGCCGCACTTGCCCGTTTGAAGGCATACGAGGGCACAACCCACAACAGGTTCTAAGTCTGGTTCCACCCTTGCGACACAGGAGTTTTGAAGAAACAGTTGATTTTGATGAAAATGGGAATCGAGGAGTGAGCTTTTCATACTTTGTTGATTTTGATTTTCTGAAATTATTAGATATTCATCTGTGGCTGTGCAGGAGCTTGAGAACAAGAGGAAGGAGAGGGCCCAGCTTGCATATGAGAGGAAGAAACAGTTGAACAAGCTGAGGGTGAAGGCAGAAAAGAAACCACGATGTATTTGCCAAATTTGTGTACATATATTGTGTAAATATTGATCAATATTTAACACGAAGAGATTTTTCCTTTTAAGATGAAAATGTTGTTGAGGATTGAGAATTAAATTTTGTTTTGTGTTAAGAAAGATATTACCAAAATAAAAGAAAAATTAATTAATTTTAAAAAGCTATAAAAATAAGACGGCGGTTTGCAGAGAAGGAGACGTATAAACTAAAAAAATATGACGGTAATTTGAACTTAGAATGTGGTAAATAAAAACGACAGTAGTGTTGTAGGTACCGTCGTAGTATACTCCAAAATAATAAGTCGGCGGTTTAGCAGAATGCACCGTCGTAGTATACAGACGTGGATTCCATTATATTATACGACGCGGATTAAGAACAGTTGGTCGTGTTTAGTTAGGAGTTAACACGGCAGGTTTTTGGTGAACTGTCGTCTTTATTTTCTACGTCGGTGGATTCATACCTGCTGTCGTTGTTTTTTGGTCAGATTTTATCTCTCTGAAGAAATCCTTTTTTAAAAACGAAGCTTTTTTATTTGTATGCGTCGTCTTTTAAAAATATTCAACAGTAAGGAACTTATCCACGACGTTTTTTTTAATACTGCGTCTGTTTAAATACAACGACGGTTTTATGTTATGTCGTCGTCTTTTTCTGGTCGTCTTTTTCCATTTTTGTAGTAGTGTGGTTAGAAAACTTATTAGATTTGTTAGTCCTTAAGCAAAACCAAAAACAAAAACAAACATAATTACATTAATTAACAAAAACAGAACAAAAACAAAAACAAAAACAATTACAAAAATAAAAAGAACTCAAAACAATCTTTCCGAACATTTTCTGAAGAGAAATGACTCATGCACATGACTTAAACATTTTTAACAATTAAAACTCAATTTTAGACATTATTTACAAAGCGGCAAAGTTCTAAACACAACATGCTCAAAGTGTAGTAGTGTGATAGCCAATTGCAACAAATTCCTCAGCTCATGGATCTATGGCTTCTTATGTTCGAAACTACTGTGTGGTTAATTTGGGATTTAAGGAACAAGTTGCGGTTTGAGGAGAAGGTTTCTACTGTTTCTTCTGCTTGTCGTACCATTATTAATCATGTGCGTGCCTCTAGTCCTCTGGCCAGGGGTCATATGTCGAATAAGGTGCGTGATCTGTGTACTATTCATTCCATTGGGGTGCGCTGTCGTCATCGCCCCAATCCCAAAATTGTTGAGGTTATGTGGCATCCCCCTTGTTTTGGCTCTGTCAAAATTAATCCTGATGGAGCGCGCAAAAGTGACTCTGGTAAAGCAGGTAGTGGTGGTGTGTTTCGTGATTATCAAGGCCATGTTCTTGGGGCATTTTCGGCCAATTTAGATTATAAAGGCCATTGAGCTTGCTTGGCTCCATGCTTGGCATAATGTTTGGATTGAAACTGATTCGTTGTTAGTTACTAAATTCTTTCGCTCTCCACATTTGGTCCCTTGGCTTCTACGAGTTGATTGGCAAAATTGCTTGCATCGTCTCCAACACATGTCATTTAAGATTTCTCATATCTTTCGTGAGGGTAATCATGCTGCTGATGCTTTGGCAAATCATGGTGCTTTGGGCTCTGGTTTAATTTGGTGGGATACTGCACCTTCTTTTATTTTGCCTTTTTGTCAGCGAGACTGGCTGGGCATGCCTAATTACCGGTTCTCCTAGTTTCTTTTGTTTACTCTTTCAGAGTTTTGGTCTCTTAGGTCAGCATGTTGTTGTGCTTTTCTGTCATTGTCTTTCTCTTCTTCAAGGTTTGGTTCGGTCCCCCCTGTGTTTCTTTTATGTTTTTGTTTCTTATTAATAAATTATGATCAAGGGGACGGGCGGGGGGCTTCCAGGGTGTTGCTCCCCTCTTTGAGGGTGGTGGATGTTTGTGCATCCGATGACCGATCCTGACGAGCTAATCTCGCCTAATCCCTTGGTTTATTTTAAAAAAAAAAAAAACTTCAAATCTCACCAAAGTTGTCCTCTCACAAATGAATCACTTAGAAGAGGGCTATAATGCAACACTCAGTTATAAACATGAGAATAGAGTTAAACCATAAGGACTTAACTCGAAATAGAAAGATGAAGAACTTGCATTAATATGACCTTAAGAAGGATGCCAAACACTAAAAAGTAAGAAAAATGAATGCAATTCAACCACATGACATTTAAGATCAATTTAGGTCTTTAGTATAGGTTGTAATGGGGCCAAGGATGTAAGGTGAGTAAGAAATGAAAAATATGGATAATACAAAGTCCAAGGAACTCGCAATGTAAGAGCATAAAATAATTGTTTACAAGACTTCGAATCATCACGATTAGATTTTTTCTTTTACATGATCAAAACTCCTTATACCTTCATTTACATTGATTCACTCCTTTCCTTTAATTGAAGAAACACCAATTTATTTTGAAGGCCCAAAAATGAATTTTCAATCAACCACCACTTAATCACAACTTTTCTCTTTTCTTTTACCAATTGTGTGATTTTTTTTTTTCTCTTTGTTTTTTTTTTCAACCAAATCAATGAATAATGAGATCAAACAAAAACTTTGATGACAAGAAAATAAGAGTACATGTATAACACTCATGAATTGAAGTACAAGGCTCAAAAGCTCACTTTATATGGTTGGTTATATAAGTCTAATTTATGCTTCATACAATTCTTTAGATCATGCAAATCCTTTAATTGGAAAATTATGAAACAAATGGCAAGTGTAAAGAAGGTTTCAAACATATCAAGCTAGAACAGTGCCAATTTTAATTTTTTTTTTTTAGTAGAATGAAATAAAATGAAATCCAATTTTAATTTAAGTCATGCAAACATTTATCACAATCTCATCAAATGTGTTCGGAAAGTGAATAAAAATAAAAATAAAAATAAAAATAAAATAAAATAAAAATATAAACAAGCAAAATAAATAAAAAAATTAAGGAAAAACCAAATTTACATGCTAAACTCTAATACCCCCAAACCTAGAAATGAACATTGTCCTCAATGTTTAAAAATTAGCCACAAACAATGTCATAACAACAAATGAAAGGTATTAAAGCAAATAAAAAAAAATCACAATATCACAAAAGAAAACAAAAACAAAATAATTATAAAATAAAAATTACAACACAAACTAACAAACAAACAAAAAATGAAACAGTAAACCCTAATCACACAATTCTGAAACCCAAAAAAGAAGGAAAAAAAAAAAACAAAAAACACAAACTCAGAAACACAAAAGAGAAAAGAAGCAAGAAAAAGAAAAAAAGTGAGAAATCAAATGGCCTCTTCCTACCCCTTTTCGTTGGATCTCAACCTAGCTCCACCGACTCAAAACACGGGGCCAAGAGGCAGCACCAGGTATGGATGCCCTACTTTGCCTCCGCACAGGAGTCTGTGACTGTCAATGACTCAATACTCCTAGACAACGATATTGCCATTGGAGTTGGCAGAAATTTAGTGACTCCCAAAGATATACATGTGTTCAGGACAAGGGATGACAACCAGGTCACGAGTGATGCCCTGGCACTGAGCGTGCAGAGTACAACATGTGTCGCAAGTTTGGGTCATTGCCTACTTGCAAAGTCCCATGAGGTAGAGGTGTTGAAAGGTCAGTTAGCGGCGGAGCGAAGTATGGTTGAAGAGTGTCAGAGTGCTATAAAAAGCTTGAAAAGGGAGAGGTCAAGGATAGTGGAGGTGAATCGACACAGCTAGAAGTATTGTGAGACGAGAATAAAAACCTATCAAAGATGGTAGAGTTGTACTCTCGCGACATGAGAAAGCAACTGGAGGACCTAGACCGACCGGGTAAACGCAAGCAAGCAGAGCGTGAGAGTAGTTATGCTCAAGCTAAGATTACGATCTTTGGGAGCTCAAGTGATGAGCCCCAAGAGGCTGTGCGTGAAGCCCCGGAAGAGGATAGCCAGATGGCCAAACTAAAAGCTCCTATGGTCGAGACATGGAGCGCCAAGAAGAAATGATTTCAGTTTTTATTTATTATTTAATTTTAAAGTGTATGTGTTTTTTTTTCTTTCTTTAATTGGGAAATAAAAACGTTATGCTATCTCAAAGAGACAATTGACCCTAATTTTAAAGAACGACGATCAAACAAAAACACGAAAACCCAAACATGAATTTTTTTTTCATTTTATAGTTAAGTAAACACACAAATAACTGCTTCTTCTTTTAAGAGAAAACTTAAGGATGACCAGTTAAGGGCCTCAGAAAACACAGTCAGGGGTTCGGGGAAGGTTGGAGGGGTCACAATGGTCCCGCTTAAAACCCGAACTTCTTAGACACCGAAGGTGTCGCCTAAAGAACTCCTAGACACTGTATAGACTGCGGTTGCTCCTGGAGTTACCAAAAATTTAGCTCCTTCAAAGAATATCCTATGAGTTTTAAATTATACTACCTAATTAAATAAAAACTAAATGAATAAATTAATTAAAAAAACAGAAATAAACACGCAATTCAAACAAGAATTTAAAAGAAGAGTTGAGATTCTTGCACCAGGTGTCCAAGACGCATCTTTAATTTTGTCTTTTCTTCCAACTACATTCTTAAGAAACCTGTCAAACAAGTAGAAAACAATTGAAAAAAATAATAATAATAAAAATAAATAACAACTGAAAAAGCAAAAACACAAACATCAGAAAAACAGGGAGGCAAAAGTAAGTGAAAGTGTAGACATGCTCCCTTTTTAAAAAAACGCGCTCGCAATTTGCGCCGGAAATGAAGGGATCCGAGAGAAAAAGAGCACAGGATAGCACCCTGAAGATCCGAAGTGCTTTCGGCTCCCTCGTCCTGCATAAGTCTATTTAAACATATCTCGGTGAAGTAGAAGAGCACCCCACATTTCTTCCTCAAATTCAGAGAAAAACATCAAAAAATCCAGAAACAAAACAATGGCATCCTCATGCACTCACCTTGATGATCTCAACCTTGAATTGTCCCTTGCGCCACCGAATGCGCAGATAAGGGCTCCTCCAAACCATGTCTTCCCAAACTCCACATATCATCACGGTACGGCCTCAAACTTTGCTGAGATAATACCGAACTTTTCTGAGGCAATTCCGAAAGAGAGCAGCGCTCCTGGAAGGCATGATTGGCAGCAAGCTCACACCGAATAAAAATGTGAATGCAATGTTTGAATAAAAATGTGTTTTTAACACTCAGAAATAAACTAACTAACCACACCACGTAAATAAATAAACTAACCTAATAAAACAAAAACAAAACATAAAAGAAAACCAAGAAGTTCCAAATTGAATTTTTTTAATTTTTTGTTTTTTTTGTTATTATTATTTACAACTAACTGACCACACAAAGAAAAAAAACAACAAAGAAGTTCCAAATTGCAATTTACAAGGAAAAATAAAAACCCAATTTTCAATTTTCAATTTTTTTTTTATAATTATTATTATTGTTTTTAAAACACACAAATATACAAGCAATTCATGGATGACCAAAAGTCAGTTTATATGAAAAATCTTTAATTTTTTAATTTTTAATTTTTTTTTTATAAAAAGAAACAGAAACTTAAAATTACTAAACAAAACAAGTAAAGAGAAAGGATCGAAATGCTCCCCATTGAAGCGATTAGGTCTAGCATGGATGCATTTGGAGGTCGCGACTTCTCCCACTACTCCACACTCCCCATTCTTATGATTGAGGTTGCCATCTCTCTCCATTTTTATTAAGCTGTCATAAATTGCTTAAAACAAACATAGAAAACTAGAAACAGAATTAAAGGATTAGGAAATAAAAACTAAAATGGAAAGGAAAATCAACACACATCCAATTTCATGCTTCAAAGTAACAAGTATCAAAGTAAATCAAACTAGCTTATGGAGTTCGTTCTTTCTCAAATATGATTATCCATATGGTGTGTGGTTTTAATCAAGTATTCAGAAAAAGCATTTAGCTATGGTGTTTAGTCTAAACACAAATTCCGAACCCATTAAGAACAAGAAGAACAATAAAGAACCAAGTAGAATTTAAACATGGTGTTTGTCTTCAATATCTATCCATTCATTCACTAATCAGTCCAAGAGTCATATGGTGTTTATGTAAACTTGAACAAGATAATTAATTAAGAACAAGTGAATGAAACCATAAACAAGAAATAATCGACATGCTACTTGAACCTCTTTTGTGTTGTGTAAGCTGGGACTCAAACCCAGTTCTCTTGCTTGTCAGGCAATTGTCCTTGTCCGTTGGACTACAAACACAATTTGTCAATTAACGTCATTAACTTTAAAACATAAAACTGTCTAGTTAAAAATAAAATAAAATAAAAAGTAGGAAAACCAAATAGAATCAAACAATGTTACCAATCCTCGGCAACGGCGCCAAAAACTTGTTGCGTAGATTCAGCTGCACCAAAATGGATTCAGTTGCATCCTCAACTTGTGATACTCGCAAGTGCACGAACCGTTGATAGTTTAGCATATGTAAGTGCGAGGTCGATTCAACAGGGATTGGTGATTGAATGATCCAACTTAGTTTTCCTACACAAAACATAAATGAAAACAAAAGAAACAAAAAGGTTTTGTACAACACTTGAGAACATGGAGACTTTTGGAAGAGAGGAGAAAGGAAGGTGTTTGAGAACTTTGTGGAATGTTTGTGAACTTGGAGAATTTGAGAACTTAGGGAAGGGAGAGAAAGGTTTGAGAACTTTAGAGAATTTTGGAAGAACATGTGTTTGAGAGCTTTGAGGATTTTGGAATGGAAGAGAATGGTGTTTGAGAGTCTTGGAGAATTTTGATGAATGAATGAGAGAAGTGTTTTGAGAGCTTTAGAGAATTTGATGAAGGAAATGGGAGAAGTGTTTGAAGATTTAGTAAAAAGATCATATTACAACAATTGAGAACTACAAAGGGAAACTAAAAGAATTTGAGAGAGATAAGGGAAGGGAGCTCTAGAGAAGTGCTTGAGAGCTCCCCCCTTGGGGTGTGTTTACAAACTTAGAGAACTTCCCTATTTATAGGCCTAGGGGAAGTGAAAATCTGAATAATACAATAGAGTTCACTAACCACACTCACTTCAACAACTTACAACACCTAACACACAACACTTAACTCACCAACTTAACTAACACACAATTGCATTTGAAAACAATTCCTCTTGTCTTTAGGCTTAGTGTTGCAGCTCCCACTTCATCATCTTTTGGCTGCTGCAAAATTCCACTCAAAAATAGGTATTGAATATGCTTCACCAAACTTTCCCACAATCAACAACACTTCATCATGCATATGTCATGCATGACAATGCATTGCAGCCAGCTTGTGGGCTCGTTTTGGGCTTGTGGCTCCATTCTGAAAAAATCTGGAAAAATATGGATCTTGAAGCTCTTTGTCTTATCTTTCCAAGAATATGCAGCCCAACTCAAGGAAAAATCGGGAAGGCCTTCAAATGTGATTTTTGGCCCAGTAACGCAGATGCTGCCGAATTTGACCTTAAGTTTCCAAAACATGTATACCTTTCTCTAGAAGACTCGGAATCATGAACCGTAAAATTCTATAGAAACTAGACTTCCATATCTTTCCAATGATGTATGGCTCATCATCTGGTTCTTCTTGAGTAAGTACAGTCTAATCCGTGAAGTTGACTGATCTGCAGACACCATTTGGAGCTAAATTGTCTCCAAAATGCAATTAGTGAGTCTCAAGCTTATTACACTGAAACAAATACAAAACTTATTAAAAGCACAAGTTTAACTCAAAAACATAACCAAATCATAAGTTAGAAGGGTACAAAATGATATGTAATTATGCACCGATCACAGACTTTTAAGTGGGAAGAGCAACACCAGCGAGCTTTTGAAGAAATCAGACATTACCTCTCAAATCCGCAGTTCTATCCCCACCAAAAAAGGGCAGACCACTTAAACTCTATGTATCCGCATCAGAAACGTCTGTTGGAAGCTTGTTAACTCAAGATAACAAGGAAGGAAAGGAACAAGCAGTCTACTATCTAGCAGGACTCTCGCAGAAGTAGAAAGGAATTACTCTGCAATCGAAAGGCTTTGTCTGGCCTTGTACTTCACTGCTATAAAACTCAGACACTACATGCTGCCATTCACCACCTATATCATTGCCAAGACATACCTAATCAAATACATGCTAACAAGGCCAATGTTGAGAGGCAGAATTGGGAAATGGACTCTGGCTCTCGACAGAATTTGCTTTCAGGTATGTCCCTCAGGAAAGCCTGTCAAGGGACAAGCTGGAGCAGATTTCCTAGCCGATCATCCAGGAGAAGAAATTGAAAATATGGACTCTTTGGATATAGCAAATATAGATTTACTGACAAGAGCTCATGTTTGCCTTAACAATCCCATTTATTCGATTCACCTCACACCATGGAAGCTGTATTTTGATGGATCAAAAACTGACTTAACCTCCTCCGAGTAGGAATTGTTCTAGAGGAACCTTTGGGAGTCAGACATTGTTATTCTTTTCAGTTGGATTTCCAATGCACCAACAACAGAGCTGAATATGAAGCTCTAATCATTGGCCTCGAAATGTTGGTAGAGCTCGAAGTCCAGTCCTGTAGAAATTTTGGGAGATTCTATGCTTGTTTTAAAGCAGATTGCTGGAGAATATAAATGTTTAAACCCTGCTCTGGCGGTCTATTTAGTAGCAGCTAGGGAGTCTGTTGACAGAATTCAGGGAAGCTACTTGGGAACACATCCCAAGAGAACAGAACTTTGCAGCCAATGAACTGGCTCAAATAGCTACAGGAATACAAATCCTGTGTGCAGAGGATTATTAAGGTAGGAAAGAAGAGTCTACCATCTGTTCTGACCAGGAGGAATGGAAATAGACGTCAATTCTGCCATAATCGCTGAGGATGACTGGAGAGCTCCCATCATAAGCTATTTACAATACCCAACCTTGCCTTCTGAAAAGAAAGTCAGAATCATGGCTTTAAATTATCTTATGTGGAATGAAGATTTGGTCCGAAAAAGCAAGGATGAGATATTGCTAAGATGTTTGGGAAAGAAAGAATACATGAAGGTCATAGGAGAAACTCATGAAGGGATATGTGGAGCACATCAAGGTGGAAGAAAAATGTGTTGGCTGATTAGAAGGTATGGCTATTTCTGGCCAACCATGATGAAAGATTGCATTGATTATTCTAAGGGATATGAAGCTTGTCAGAGACATGGACCAATCCAGCAGGGTCCTTCGGTTCCCATGAATCCAGTAGTCAAGCCATGGCCATTCAGAGGATGGGCAATGGACCTCATTGGCAAGATTTATCCAGCCGCAGCCAACAGCATTGTTTCATCATTGTAGCTACGAATTATTTTACTAAATGGGTGGAAGCCAAGCCTGTTAAGTCTACCACGTCTCAAGAAATTATCACTTTCATAGAAGAACAGATCATCCAGAGATTTGGCATTCCAGAATCAATCACTACCGACAGGGGATCCTTTTTCATATCTGGAGATATGCTAGACATGGCAGAGGCATTCAAATTCAAGCTACTCCAATCCACTCCTTATTATGCTCAAGCTAATGGACAGGCAGAATCAAGTAATAAAGTGATAATCAATATTATCAGGAAAATGCTTGAGAAAAATCCAAAGCAATGGCATGAGAAGCTGTCAGAAACTTTATGGGCATACAGAACTTCAAAAAGGGAAGCGACTGGCATGACTCCATATGCTTTAACTTATGGACACGATGCAATTCTGCCTATGGAAATTGCAGTCCAATCCCTCAGAATTGCTCATCAACACGAACTGGTTCGAAGAAGACTACAACCAAGCCATGTTGCTAGAACTGGAAGGGTTGGATGCAAGTAGGATTGATACCCTCAATAAACTCTTAGCAGGAAAACAGGCTGTGTCAAGAGCATACAACAAGAGAGTTAAAAACAAGAGTTTTGAAGAAGGAGAAATAGTCTGGAAAGCAGTTCTGCCCCTGGAACACATATAGCTGGTTATGGAAAGTGGTCACCAACTTGGGAAGGCCCTTTTACAATTAACCAAGTCCTGGGATTAGGGGCATACAGACTACAGGATCGAGATGGAGAAGTTCATGCTGCGCCAATCAATGGCAAATGGTTAAAGAAATTCTATCCAACTATGTGGGATTCACAAGTTGTGGGCAGATCCTGGGATAGAAAGGCAACAACTTGAAACTGTTGCTTGATTTTGTTTTAGTTTTAATTCTGTATTAATGTACTCTTCTATTTTTTCTTTTAGTTTATCAAAAGAAACCAAAATTCCAAAAATAAATAAACTTTTATTTAAATAGTCACCTCGGTGACTAAGCAGTTCCTTACAAATCCAAAATTTGAATTTTAAAATCCTAGTTTTTTAAGGGTTTCCTGAGACTAGTCTTCTTAATAGAGAGCTCCTTCTGAAGCAGTACCCCTTGATGGGTTGAAGCTAGGGGTGGGCATGAATCCGGCCAATCCGGCCAAACCGGCCGAACCAATCCGTATTTTCCAGTTTGGTTTGGTTTTGACTTTCAAAAAGTCAACAGTTTTAAAATCCGAACCAAACCAGAGTGGTTTGGTTCAGCTCCAGTTTTAAACTTTGAAAAACTGTGCTAATACCGAACCGAACCGTGTAAATATTAATTAATTATATATATATATATATATATATATATATATATATATTAATTTACATGTGTCAATGGTTAAGTGGCTAAGTAGAAGTATTATTGTACACCCAGCCGCACTGAAGTGGACTTCAAACCACTTATTTTCGGACTTCATTCTCATTAAGAGATCTCATCGCAGCCAAACCCTTTTCTTCCTTACGCAGCCTCACACAACCCCCATTTGAACCTTAGAGAATTAGAGAAGCCACCATCGTCGCACAGCCAAACCTCCATCCGCAGCCTCACACAACCCCCATTTGAACCTTAGAGAATCTGAGAAGCCACCATCGTCGCACAGGCAGCCACCATCGTCGCACAGCCAAACCTCCATCCGCAGCCTCACACAACCCCCATTTGAACCTTAGAGAATCTGAGAAGTCACCATCATCGCACAGCAGCCACCATCGTCGCACAGCAGCCACCATCGTCGCACAGCCAAACCTCCATCGTCGCACATCACACCCAAACCTTTATCATCGCACAGCCAAACCTCCATCGTCGCACAGCCAAACCCTTCGCCATAATATTCTCTAGGCTTCTCAGATCCTCCATCATGTGCAATAGCTTCAGCAAGTATCAGGCATCACAGATTTGAAAAAAAGGGAAAAGTGGTGGAAGGTAAAAGCCAATGTACATGCCTTCTCAAATAGGAAATGCCCTCATTAATTACCAAACACAATCTTTAGCTGAAAGTACTTGCATTGCAAACTATACACCACATGTTTAATTTAATTTTTAGAAATATAAGAGCAATGTAGGATCTGCTTAAAAGGTTTAATTACTTGGGTGGTTTTACTTTGTTTGATATGTCAATGTGTTAACAATGTAGATTCCCGAAAGATTCTTTGTTTTACAATGTTTACTTTGTTTTACAAGGATCTTAACATTAATCTAGTTTGGCCTGGAAAAGATTCTTCTTTAGGTGAGTTTTTGAGTCTTCTGAGTTTGGATTTTTCTTATCAGTTCAGTATATTTTGAAATAATTGATTATTTGTTTCGGCTATTGCAAAATCACTCCCTCAAAAGCATAATTGATTATACAATGTGTGAATACTGAAAAAAGAGAAGAGATGAATAAGATTTTATTGAATTTTTCTCTCTTTTAAATTCTCCAAGCTTCAACCTCCGCTCCTATCAGTGCCAATGATGGATGAAGCTAACTCAATACCAACGAGGGATGAAGCTAACTCACACTCAATACCAATGATGGTGAGTTCTTCTAATTTATTTAATGTTCATGATGTGGTGAAATTTATTTAATATGATGATAGGGTTTAATTTGTCTGATTAATGTGCAATTTATTTAATGTGCAATTTGTTTGATTATATAGATGGAGGTAAATCAGGGGGCGGAAGAAGGTTTTGCTTCTAATCAGCCACCACCTATGACTGAATCTACACCGCGGTTGTGACCTCTCAAGAGCAGACTAGTGCAGCTGATCAACTTCCACCGTTACCTTCCCAAAAAAAGAGAAAACCGATTAGGAAACCAAGTGAGGTATGGAATCACTTTGAACAATATCAAACTGGTAATACTTCTGAACCTATTAGGGTTAGATGCAAGTATTGCAAAACTGCTGACTATAAATATGATCCAGCAACTTGTGGGACATCAAGTTTGAGAACTCATATTACCAATTTATGCAAAAAATACCCATATAGGGTGCCTGGTTCAAACCAAAAGGTCCTAACTTTTGCCAAGGACCAATCTGGAAGTATTACCGCTCTTGGGGCAGCGGGATTTAATAAGGAAGAATCTAGGAAAGCATATCTTAGGATGGTTATTATTGATGAGTTGCCATTTAGTTTCATAGATGGAGAAGGGTTTCGTCACTTTTGTAGCGTTGCATGCCCTAGGTTTATACCGCCATCTCGTAGAACACTTGCTAGAGATTTGCTTGCACTTTACTATGATGAAAAGCAACTTTTGAAAGCAAAGTTAGCTGCACATAGAGTCTGCCTTACTCCTGACACATGGACTTCTGTCCAAAATGTAAACTATATGGTTCTCACTGCACATTTCCTAGATGTTGATTGGATGTTGCATAAGCGTGTGTTGAATTTTTGTGTAATTCAAAATCACAAGGGTAGGACAATTGGCAGACTTATTGAGAAGTGTTTGATTGATTGGGGTATAGAGAGGGTACTTACAATTACCTTAGATAATGCATCTGCAAATGATAAAGCTGTATCTTATTTGCAAAGTAAGATGAAAGATTGGCCGAATGGAGGTTTGTTGTTAGATGGTGTCCACTTACATAGGAGATGTTGTGCTCATATTGTAAATCTCATTGTAACCGATGGTTTGAAAGAGTTACATTTCTCTGTTAAAAGTATTCGTGATGCTGTCATGTATGTAAGATCTTCCCCCCAAAGATTAGAAACTTTTAAATCTTGCATTGAAAAAGATAAGATTGATTGTAAAGGCTTGGTTGTCTTGGATGTGCCAACTAGGTGGAATTCCACCTACATGATGTTAGAGGCTGCTTTGAAATTTAAAATGGCTTTTAAAAGGTTGGAAGATGAGGATGGACATTTTAAAAGCTACTTTGGTAGAGGGAATATTCCACCAGTTGAGGAGGATTGGGCAAATGTTGTTGTCTTTGTCAAGGTTTTAAAAAGTTTTTATGACTTTACTTTGAGATGTAGTGCCACTTTGCATGCCAGAGCCCATACTACTTTTCATGACTTATTTGCCATTGATTGTGAATTGGCTGAATTGAGTGTAGTAGGCAATCCTCTTCTATCTGACATGGCTCAAAATATGAAATTAAAATATGACAAGTATTGGGGATCACTTGATAATGTGAACCAATTCTTGTTGATAGCTGTTGTGATTGATCCTAGGTATAAATTGGACAATTTATCAATGCATATTGCTGATTTGTATGTGGAAAATGATGCTTATGTGGCCGAGAAGACAGCTGGTGTGAGAGATCTTTTGTTTAAACTTTATGGGCTGTACGAAGAGGTTTCGTTAGTAAACCGAATCAAAGTTTTAGTAGTTCTACTACATCCTCAAGTATTGGCAGCGTCATAGTGACTGATAGTTCTAGCTCCTCAAGCTTTGGAGGTGATAGGAAAAAGGCTATGAAGGAAATGTGGAAAAAGAGACAAGAAGATAAAGAGGCAGTGGTTTTATCTCATGAGATAGATAGATATTTGTCGGATGCTGCAGAACAAGATATTGAACAGTTTGATATTTTAAATTGGTGGAGGGTAAATGCTTCTAAATATCCAGTTTTAGCGGCCATTGCAAGAGATGTGCTTGCAATTCCAGTCTCTACGGTTGCTTCAGAATCTACTTTTAGCACGAGAGGGAGAACAATTAACTCATTTCATAGTTCCTTGAGTCCTACTATGGTTGAGGCTTTAATTTGTACACAAAATTGGTTGAAGTCCACTTCAATTTCGTTAAAAGTTGAGCCCACCATTGAGGAGATGGAGTTTTATGAAACCATTGAGTCAGGTATATCTATTTGTCTCGATTCATTGCTTATAATGTGTGAGTTTTATTGTGTTGAAGCTAAATATATCATTATGTATATTTCTTATATAGAAATGCGGATATCAAATGCTAATGCGCCTGTGCACATTTTCACTGATTGATTCTCTATTGATGCACAACCTTGCAGTTATGGTAATTTTCTTATTCATTTCTTATTTGGTTAATTGTGTATCCTAAAATTTGTGTTGATTGAAACTCTTTTATGTGCAGTATGGGGAACATGCTGGAAACTGGAAATTGATGCTGAAAACTTGAAACTGGGCAGCCTTTCATTATGAACTAATTTTGGGCAGATTTTCGTTTCTTAGTTTTATCATGTATTCATTTTTTATGAACTTTAGAATATTTGTTTTGATGGAAATTGGGAACTTAGATGCATGCTAGAAATTGGACAGCTTTTGATTAATGGAATATTGTTGTGTTAGCCTTTGATGGAATGGAATGATATAATGGCAAAATGTTAGCATTATAATGTAAGAGCAAGTTGAAAAATGCATGGTTTTGTGTTAGGCACAAACCGGCCGAACCAATCCGAACCAAACCGATTACAAGTGGTTTGGATTGGTTCGGTTTTCATTATGGTTTTAGGCTAATCCAAACCAAACCGGACCGTTATTTTCTTATTGGTTCAGCTGTGATTTGAGAGTAAAACCGAACCAATCCGGACCGTGCCCACGCCTAGTTGAAGCCTCTGCAACTTCCAAAGCTGGCCTCTGAGGCTGAAACCATGCTCTGCACAAGGAAGGTGGCCTTGGTCTTAGAACTCAGTCCAGCACCCAGCCTGCGCTGCACCTCCTTGCGTTCTGCTCAGCTGTTTCTGGAGTTCCTCAATCTGCTTCTCCAGCTTATCTGCAGTAGACTTGGCCTCTTTATACCCCGCGACCATCTGATCCAGTTCTGCCTTCTGTTTTGAATAATCAGCCAAGTTGGCATCATGAGTAGCCTTGCAGAGTTCAGAAGTCTCGAAGGTGGACTTAAGATCCTCATAGCGATCATGAAGGTTGAGTACATCTCTCTGGCCAGGGTCAGACTTATTTCAAGAATGGGCTTGGGAGCCATGTTCTGCCTGTGTAGCAGATCCAGATCCTTCATCAATTGCTCAACAGCTCCTCGATTTTCATCCAGCTCCAGCTCAGTAGATTGCTAGATCTTTACTCTCTCCATGGCCTCATCCACTGCCTTGAATTTGGTCTTGCTGGGGGTAGAACTGAGTTTCTCCAACTTGTCCAGTTGGGCGTCCAAGTCCATAGCCTCGAACTCAGCCAATTTTGGGTCAGGCAAGGGAGGCTGTGATGGTTGAAACAGCACGAGATTGGATAGGCATCTGCAAAATCAAAATGATGGATTAACAAAAAGGCAGAAATGAAAGGAAAATTCATGACATAGTAATACTTACAGCTGCAAGAACAGGCTTCAAGAGGACTAATCACCACTTCCGCGGCTCCTCAGGACCTGGGCACTTCCACCTGAAAGGAATACGAGTTGAAAAGGGAACAAGAACATGATAAAAGTGCAAGAGATGAACAAAATAATAAAGATTTACCATGGCTTCAGAAACAGGAGCAGTTAATTCTACTTTAGACTTTGGGGTTGCAACAGGAAGCTCCACCTGCCCCACAGGCCCGAGGCAGATTGCTCTGCCAGGCTTGCAGCGGAAGTTCTCCTGTTTCACAGGTTCCGATACTCCCGAAGCCTATATCTGCTCCCCAACCCCAGGATTGCTTGTTCTGCTTGAGCCCGCAGAGGGTTCTGCCCCTCTTCACAAGCTCAAATACAGGTTGACTGGTGGAAACTACCGCAGAAGCTTCTACCTGTTCCACTAGTTCTAAAACAGAACGCTCTGGCTGCTCCTCAGAGGCTGGAACCGTAGTGGAATGTTCAGCCTCCGTGTCTTCAAAAGCGGCTAGTTCGGAGCTAGTCAGTTCTATCCTAGGCATAGCGCGCGTTTCTGAGCCAAGGCGATGCTCTCTGCTATCACCTCCTAAACAGACGAACAAAAGTCAGGAGTTGGAAAAGGAAAAAGCAGAAAGAGCATATCTATGAGTGGCCAGAATTTCAGTCTCACCTCTTCTTCGAAATCTTTTCCTTTTTTTTTTGAAGGGGCTTCCACTGTTGTTTCTTGCTGCTTCTCCTTTTCAACAGCCTCAAAAGCTTCCCGCAGCTCATCATCAGTTCGGAGGCCTCATTCGGATCGGCAGCGACTACTCTGTCTCATCAGAATCGATCTCATGCCTCTTCCTAAGTCTTTTAGACCTAGTGAGAGGGGGAGGAGGAGGACTTTCAGCTGCACAGAACAAGCAAGGGTTAGAAGAACAAACAGGACAGAACAGGTCAAAGGAAATGAAATCTGAATACGAAAACCGTACCAGAAGCCTCAGGTTGGGCAACATTGCCCCACGCAGGAGTACTTTCCTTTCTTTTCTTTCCAGCAGTAGAGGCAGCCTCAGCAGGTGGTTGTTCTGCGAGTTTTCATCTTCGTCATCACCAAACGGGGGCTCCAAATCACCAGCGGCAATGACAGAACTAACTGCATAAGAGAAATATGAAGTCAAGACTAAATCCAAGCAAAAGAAAATGGAAGGACAGGGGTAAATCAAAGCTTACCAAACATTGCTCCAGCCTGAGCCGTTTGTCCACCAATGATTTTCTTCATAGAAGGGTCTGATACAGGCAGAATTGATTTGTCAGACAAGTATAGATAACAGAACAAGAAAATACAGACAGAATGAAGAATCTACCTTCTATGATTTGATCGTTGATGTCCTGGATGGTCTGAACTGTGAATCTTCTCGCCTCTGCCTCTCCAAACACGTTTCCACAGGTCCAGCCCTCAAAAAGCACCATAGCTGCAGCAGCCGAAGCAGGCATCCCTCGAAATCTGGCCTTCCACCAAGCATCAAAGTCGGCGGAACTGGATGAATTGAGCTCCCAGGATGGATATAGACCATCCAGATTATTGTTAATCTTGTTGACTGCGCAACGAGCATCCTTGTGCACCTCTAGGTTGTCAGAATCCCTCCAGGAAGAAGCTCGATTGCAGCTCCTGGAGAACTTGAACGGAATAACCTCCGGGCAGCCAAGTTGTCTTGCGCAGAAATTGGGATGGTAGACTTCGGCCCCAGATGGTAGTTTGGAGGTTTCCCACCTCCATAGGGTAGATCCCTCAGCAAGGTCACGCCCAGGAATATCTTCCTCGAATTCTGTCCTGGCAGCTTCGTCTTCTGGCTCTTTTTCAAAAAGCCGGTATCCAGGCTGGAACCAAGGATAGGCTCTTCTGACCACCACCTGCCATTGAGCCGCGGAGCGCTAGAACAATGCCTGAACCACATCAGGTACTCATCAATGGAGCGTTTGGGCACTTCTGCCGACATCAGAGGAAGAGCCAGAACCTGATTTTCAGGCAGAACGATATCAGGAAATCGGAATTCGGAAAATATACCTGCAGCCGGTCTGGATCATCCAAAATGAACCAGGAGCAGATAGATTCAGGGGACTCTCCATTGTGGCAGTGTGCAAATTCTTGAAAAGGTGAGCCAAACTGTCGGCCCAAGTCCAACATCGGTGTGGTTGTGCAAGGCTTCTGCCAAATGCATGTACTCAAGCGGAACAGCGGAGGAACGATTCGGGAACACGAATCTGTTTAGCCAATACAGAAGGAACAGCATGTGTTGTTGATCCTTGTCCTTTTCCGTGCTAAACTTTCTCAAATAATTGGAGAAAGAGCCGTTCTGATTGATGAGGCAGGAGAAATGGTGAAAGGCTTGGTCAGCTTCTCTTGATTCTTTCGTCGATGGTAATCACCAACAGCATCGCAGGGTCTTCCATGGGGTTTGAACCCAAAAATCTGAGCCATGTCCAGCAGGGTTGGCGCCATTGGACCCACACGGAAGTCAAAAGTATTGCTGGCAGAATTCCAAAAGCATAGAGCAGCGGCAAGTAGATTTTCATCCCGAGTAATGGACTTTTGGACGGCAGGATTGCGTCATAAATCCCTGTTCTCTTCCAATAAGCTCCATACCTAGGAAGAAGCTTGTTAACCCAGTCCGCCCATTTCAGAGAACTATTCCTCACCTCACTGGATGGGAATTAGCGACTCAGGTTCTTGACCCAAGAATAAGAAGATAGGGCAGAAGTCCCTTGGAAAACACAGAGGTGCTTCAGCATCCTTCTTGATTAGCTCCGCTATCTCAACTGGAACAGAACCAAACCAGCGAGGTCCCAGAGTCAGAGTACTTTCGAACAAATGAAGGACATTTTCGTCCAATTTTTCTGAACAAGAGGATGAAGTCTGCTTCAAACCTCCATGGCGTGAGCATCGATTCCAGTCCCGGTAATGTAATCCGGAGGAACTTAGGAGGAAGCACTTTGCGCACGAGTCTTTGGAGAAGACATTTTCTGGGTTTACAGGCTAGGAACAAAAGAAGTATTAAGGATTAAACAGAGAAAAGAGGAAGGATTCTGACAAAAACCGAGAAAAACTGAACTCTGAGAAAGCTAGGTTTTGAGATGAACAGGAACTGGAGGTTTCAAATTTCTTTTAAAAGACTCGAAATTGTGGGAAAAGGAAGACAAGACGCCACCTGAAAGCTAATAATGACAAGCTAGTAACTAGCTAGTAACTGACCAATTTCCCACGAAGTCTAGTTCGTGGTAGGTGGACGTGGCGGGCAGGGATGTTTTAAACTGGCGCGCACAAATTAAATAGCCGAAAAATATTAAATCTGGAAACTGTTTTAAAACGGTTCAGACTTAATGGGGGCATTGTTTGGGCTTAAATTTGGCACGCCCAGTTCGAAAGCAAAGGCCCACATCATTTCTTCTAAAAAGACGCCTATTTTGGCCCACAATTGGCACCCTCAAACCATCAGCGCGCCCAACCCTTTAAACGGTGAGACAGGCCAAGAACAATAAACTCGAACCTAAGCATTGAGGGCTTAGGAACAGTGAAAATCAGGAAAAGACTTGGGCCTCGTAAAAACTAGAATTGGGCTCAAAAGCAAACTAAACCCAGCTGGTCTTTTAAAACAGTCCCCACGTGATCCCTGACTTAGAAAAGTCAACAAAACCGGCTGAGATAAAAGATTGAACAGGGGGCAGGTATGAAAGAAGAACGTCTCTGAGAAAAACTCAGAAGCCAGGAGATCAAACCCCGTTTTAAATATTCAAAAGATATTTTCTGTTCCAGAGAGAACGTCATTTTCAAGGGATAAGAAGACTCTCCCTCTCTGAAAAGGAGATAAGCGGGAAACAGGGAGCTGTTCGAAAGCTGAGAAATAGCTATCCCGAAACTCCAGACTCTTGCAAAAGCAGTTGAAATGGAAGAACAGGCATGGCACCCCATCAAAAATACAGAAGCAGTCACCTCAGGAACTGATCGTTGAGTGTTTTCTTGCCAGAAAATGGATGGAACCCCTGTTTGTTTCAATTAAAAATTAAAAAGATCTTTTGATTACTTGCCGCCCACTCTCAAAGAACATTTCTTATATTTACAAGAGAGGGTGAACAGAGTGAAAAAACACAATCAACCAACTTGACCAAAAACTCAGTCAAAAGACAAACACTCAAAATGATCACTTGATCACAAAAACTCCAAACTAAGTCCAACAGACCCAGAGTTTGAAGCACCTCAAATTCAAAAGCTTTTCAACAAGCTTGCAGAATCATCCTGCTTCTTCCCAGCAAAGGCAGTCAGAACACCACCTCTGATTTGAATCCCAGTTCACAAGTCAACAATAACGAGATTTCTCTCGTTACAAATTTGGTTCAGCAAAATCCAAGACAAGCAGAGTTTGAGTTTTCTCAAATACGAAAACCTCAACAAATTTATGGAGAGCCCCTGACTAAGCAGCACAGGTACCACAGGTACACCTCCAGCTCGAGTACAGCCACTTCTGTCCCTTTCAGACTGGAGAAGTCCAAGTTCTGCTCATCCAAAAGCCTTCCAGGGCTTGAAATGAATTAAAGCTCTGCCAAAATCAAGCTTTGGTATCGATTTGTAGTCGAAGTCTAACGATTGAAGCTGTTTAAACGTCCAGTCCGGTCAGGAACAGAGGCAACTACCCGGACAGAAATGGAAGCGCAGCCCTCCTCTTTTCTTTTTATAGTCAGTTTTCCCTTTTTAAGTCTTGTAAAGGGGAGTTCTACCTGAAATTAGTTCAATTTGTTATCAGTTATTTTGGCCAGAACTACCGGTTTTATATTGAGGAAAATTATAAAGTCCTTACTAGTCTAAGGCATAGAAAAGAACTTACTTGGGAGATGTTCCTCACCCAAATTCACAATCGTTTGTTCAAAGTCAATAGCTTGGGGTGCAAGTTATTTTTACTCTCAAGTTTGTTAGAGTTGAAAAATTGCTAACGGTGGCACGCTCAACACATAAAGAAAGTTAATTTATTGACCAAACAATGGTCTTTGAATTAATGGGGAATTTTACCCTACCATCATAGGAAACAAATAGAAACGGGTAAACACACTCATCTAATGACACGTGAATCAGAGAAACTCCCCAAGTGCCCAAGGCTCCGCATAATCGGCATCGGCTACCTATGATATTGTCTCAAGGCAGCAAACAGCGTCGCTCCAGGCCCGCAGTGTCTACAATCGATACCCCATACCGATTATGCAGAATCAACCTTGAAGTACCCGCCCGAAATATCTAAAGACTCTGTGTCAACCTCATAGGGCCCTCCCACGAGTCCCACATCGAAATTAAGTACTAAGAGCATACAAAATGCCCTCTATAAAGAGGCCCCTTCACTACAATACAAGGGTAAGACTTTTCAGCTTGACTTTTATACTTATATATTGTCAACAGCAAAGGCTCTTAGAAAACAAACTTACTTTGGCATCGGAGGATCTTGGGCTGGTTCCACACCGGTTCCATAGACCTTACGAGTCTCGGCTTCCTTCTATTCAGGATCAGCATCCAAGGACAGGAAGAATCTACATCCAACGCTCAATCAATCTCTAGATTGTCCACATCACTTGTAAGTTGCACTCATCTCTATTTGTTCAAGTTTTAGTGCCAACAATTATGTCATTTCTTGTAATTTATTGTGTTATAGAAGTAAACAATTCATAAGAAATTAAATTAAAATCACAAAAATTGCTACATGCTCCTTACACACATAGCCTTTAATTATGGAGATCTAAATTCATGATTCCAAATATTTGAGTTAATGGTAATCAATCAATGGATTAAAGAAACAAGATTATAGGGTGGTATAATGTTTTGATTTGTCTATGAATAAAATTGGGTTTTTGTTATTACTTTTTATTTTTATGATTCAAAATTAGATTTTGGGAGTTGAAAGGTGAATAAAATGTCACAAGGAATTCCTAGGAATTTTGGTGTATTTTTCTAATTTGCAATTTATTTATTATGAATTTTAGAAGTTAAATTGTCGGGAAATAATAAGAAATATAAACTATTTGACATGTGTTAGCTTTTTAAAGGTTCTCTGTCAGTATTTATGACATGTGGCCGTATAATATGGTGACATGTGTCCTTTTCTTGTTATTTATTATTTTTATCTTAAAGAATTCATAAAATTATTTTCGCGTGAGCGCCTTTTTTTCACAAAATTTTCATTTCGCGGTTTTATTCCTTCGAAATTGCTCTCTCTCTCTCTCTCTCTCTCTCTCTCTCTCTCTCTCTCTCTCTCTCTCTCTCTCGTCCCTAACTAAACCACAAACCCTCTCTCTCTCTCTTTCGCCCTCTCTGACCCCAAATTCTCTCCCTCCCTCTCCAACCCAAACCCTCCGTCGTTGAAAACCTAAGGTCCCCTCTACATTCAATTTCATAATCGGCATTTCCACGTCTGTGCTACCATCGACAACGGCCTCCCTCTATCACTGTGTCTCCCTCTGCGTGTTAGTGGTCCAGCCCATGATGGTGTTCAAACTTTCGGTGGTCAAAAAGAATATCCAACACCATGATGAAGGGACAACATGATAATATTTTTGTGATGATGAGAAGGCATCATCATTTGCCTTTAATGATGATGTTGGCATGCATGAACGTAGGCTATTTTCAGAAGTTGGTTTTCAGCCATTTCATTTGGCTATATAAGGAGCATGCGGCAGATGGTGTGTGTGGGTTGTGCTAGAGCTAGAGAAAGTTGCAGAAGCCGAGAGCAAGAGAGGTGAGAGAACACCATCCAAACAGCCATCAGCATTCCACTCCAATTCCTGTGAGAGTGAGAGAGTTCATTGTGTTCCACTCTAAGTGTGTGAGTGAGGTAAAAACAGGAGAGTATAGTGTGGTGTCATTGTACTTTCTCTGTGTGTATCATCAAGCCCTGGGCATTGGCTTGGTAAGATCTTTCTTGTTGTACCCATTATTTGTTATAGTGGAAGAAGTTTATATTGCTGCCCCGTGGACGTAGGTATTGTCGAACCACGTTAATTTCAGGTGTTCTTTATTTTTCTGTTTTTATTTGTTGTTTGAGTTGTGAAGAATTCCATTCTAGCACTAACCGATCCTAACAAGTGGTATCAGAGCCGGAAGCAATTCCGCCGTGAACAGTGCTGTGAATAGTGCCCATGAACAGTCTCGTGAATAGTCGCGCGAACAGTGCAGAATGGAAGGAAGCTCTATGATCAAACTCAACAACTCGAATTGGGTGACCTGGAAACCAAGGATGGAGGATATTCTTTACTGCAAAGACCTACATGAACCAATTGAAGGTGTAAAGGCCAAACCAGCAACAATGTCTGATGCCGAATGGACAAAGCTAAACCGTAAAGCTATCGGCAACATTAGACAATGGGTGGATGACAGCGTGTTTCACCATGTGTCTAATGAAATAGATGCGCACTCTCTTTGGGAGAAGCTTGAATCCTTGTTCGAGAAGAAGACCGCAGCCAAGAAAGCCTTCTTGATCAAGGAACTCATCAATATGAAGTACAAGGACGGCTTGAGTGTGACGGAGCACCTAAACAACTTCCAGAATCTGGTCAACCAATTGGCAACTATGAAAATGACGATTGACACTGAGTGGCAAGCTTTTTTGCTGCTGGGTTCCTTGCCGGACGGTTGGGAAACCTTTGTGGTGACTGTAAGTAACTCTGCTCCCAATGGTGTTCTTACTATAGATAGTGTTAAAGATAGCATGTTTAATGAAGAAACAAGGAGAAAAGTTTCAGGCACCGAAAAGGTCAGGTACATGTGACAGAAAAACAGAGGAAGGAGCAAGAGTAGAGGGCCAAGAGGTCGTGGAAAGAACCCAAGTCGCTCCAGATCAAGATTTAGAGGAAGCTACCATCATTGTGGCAAAGAGGGCCATATGAAGAAGCATTGTCGTGCATGGAAGAGAGAGCAAAACGAAGGCCACAACCAAAGAAGAAATGAAGGCGACAACCAAAAGAGAGAAGAAAGCGGCAACACCGCGGCGGTCTAAGCGGCAATGAAATCGAGATTCTCTCTGTTGAAGAATGCCTAAACATGGGTCATCATGATCAAGGCACCGAATGGATTTTTGACAATGGCGCTTCGTTTCATGCTACTTCCGAAAGAGAGTTCTTCAGGACATACAAAGAAGGAGATTTTGGCATAGTGAAGATGGGAAATAATAGTCACTCCAAAATTCTTGGAATCGGTGATATCCTCTCGAGACTAATCTTGGATGCCAGTTGCTCCTGAAAGATGTGAGGCACGTTTCAGAGTTGCGTCTCAATCTGATATCTGTCGGCGTTCTCTGACCGACAAGGTTTTGAGCATTATATTGGCCAAGGAAAATTAAAGCTTACCAAGGGCTCCATGGTGATCGCTAGAGCAAATCTTTGTAGCACCTTATACAGGGTCAGATGCCAAGGTCTGCAAAAATGAGCTGAACTCAGTGGATGACTCTTCACCAGAATTGTGGCACAAGAGGTTAGGCCACATGAGTGAGAAAGGCCTACAAGTTCTGGCAAAGAAGTCTCTTATTCCCTTTGCCAAAGGTACGCATAAAAATTCCTGTGAGTTTTGTTTATTTGGAAAACAACATAGAGTTAGTTTTTCTACACCATCTACAAAGAAAGAAAATTTGTTGGAACTTGTTTACTCTGATGTGTGTGGTCCCATGGAAGTGGAGTCATTAGGAAGGAATAAATATTTTGTTACTTATATTGATGATGCTTCACGAAAGGTTTGGGTGTATTTGTTGAAAACCAAAGACCAGGTGTTCCGGACATTCCAGGAGTTCCATGCCATGGTAGAGAGAGAAACCGGGAGATCTCTCAAGCGTCTCCGCAGCGATAATAGTGGAGAATATACATCTCAACAATTCAGAGAATATTGTGCAAAGCATGGCATAAGGCATGAGAAGACAGTTCCTGGTACTCCACAACACAACGGTGTAGCTGAAAGAATGAACCGGACCATCATGGAAAAGGTCAGGTGTATGTTGAGGACTGCAAAGTTATCCAAGCAGTTTTGGGGTGAAGCCGTGACAACAGCAGCCTGTCATCTGATCAACAGATCCCCATCAGTTCCCTTGGGTCTTGATGTTCCAGAAAGAGTGTGGACTGGAAAAGATGTGTCATACTCTCATCTGAAGGTGTTTGGTTGCAAGGCATTTGTGCATGTGCCTAAGGAGCAAAGATCAAAGCTAGATTACAAGGCTACACCGTGTATTTTTCTTGGCTATGGTGGTGAAGAATTTGGCTACAGATTGTGGGACCTAAAGGCAAAGAAATTCATAAGAAGCAGGGATGTGATCTTTTATGTAGATCAAACACTAGCAGACCCTAATGAGAAGGCTCAACCTGAAGCTGTGATTAAAGAGGCTGTTGACCCATTAATTTCATATAGAGAAGCATATGGTGACATGCCAGGAAGAAGCTGCTGAAGAGACATCAGAGATTGCTGAACGAGGGGGAGCCTGATTAGGAAGAGCGAAATGATGAGGAGCTTGATCAGGGGGAGCATTCAACCTTACAAGAGACTGAAGCCCAGCCTAGAAGATCCACCAGAAACGACGTCCAACTACCAAGTATCCTTCATCAGATTATATCCTCCTCGCAGATGATGGAGAGCCCGAGACGTATGAAGAGGCTATAGATCACAAAGACAGTAACAAATGGTTGAAGGCAATGGAGTCTGAGATGGATTCCTTATTGAAGAATGATACTTATGAGCTGGTGAAGCTACCAGAAGGGAGAAAGGCACTCAAAAACAAATGGGTATTCAAACTGAAAAAGGATGAGCAGATGACGAAGTACAAGGCTCGCTTGGTAGTGAAGGGTTTTGGTCAGAAGAAAGGCGTCGACTTTGACGAGATTTTCTCACCAGTGGTGAAGATGACTTCTATCCGCGTTATCTTGGGTATGACAGCTAGCATGGATCTTGAACTTGAACAACTAGATGTGAAGACTGCATTCCTTCATGGAGATTTAGAAGAGGAAATTTATATGGAGCAGCCTGAAGGGTTTAAAGTTAAAGGGAAGGAAGACATGGTCTGTAAGCTGAAGAAAAGTCTATATGGACTTAAACAAGCTCCAAGGCAGTGGAACAAGAAGTTCGACTCATTTATGGTGAGTCATGGATACAAGAGGACAGTTGCAGATCCATGTGTCTATATCAGACAATTCGCGGGAGGTAAATTCATAATACTACTGCTATATGTTGATGACATGTTAATTGTTGGTCAAGATGCTTCTATGATTAGGAAGCTAAAAGAAGAGTTGTCCAAGTACTTTGACATGAAAGATTTAGGACCAGCAAAACAGATTTTGGGCATGCGTATTGTTCGTGACAGGAAATCCAAGAAGCTGTGGTTGTCACAAGAGAGGTATGTTGAACGGGTGCTTGAAAAGTTCAACATGAAAGGAGCCAAACCAGTGAGTTCACCTCTAGCAAATCATTTCAAGTTAAGCAAGAAGTCATGTCCGAGTACAGATGCAGAAAAGGAGAAAATGGCTACTATTCCCTACTCTTCTGGCTAGGAAGTCTTATGTACGCCATGGTGTGCACCCGACCAGACATTGCTCATGCAGGAGGAGTGGTGAGCAGATATCTCTCCAATCCAGGAAAAGACCACTGGGAAGCAGTTAAGTGGATTATGAGATATTTGAAGGGTACATCTAAAATGTGCTTGTGTTTTGGTGGTTCCAAACCGATTCTAGAAGGATTTACTGATGCTGACATGGCAGGTGACCTTGAGGCAGAAAATCTACTTCTGGGTATTTGTTTACTTTTGCAGGGGGGCTGTATCCTGGCAATCCAAGCTGCAAAAGTGTGTTGCTTTATCCACAACAGAAGCTGAGTACATAGCAGCTACAAAAGCGTGCAAGGAGTTATTATGGATGAAGCGGTTCCTTCAAGAATTGGGTTTGAAGCAAGAAGACTATGTAGTCTCCTGTGACAGTCAGAGTGCTCTTGATTTGAGCAAGAATTCAACTTATCATTCCCGCACCAAGCACATTGATGTTCGATACCATTGGATAAGAGATGCCATTGAAGACAAGCTGTTGCAGTTAAAGAAGATTCACACTAACAAGAATCTATCGGATATGTTGACAAAGACTGTTGCTAAACAGAAGCTAGATTTTTGCATCAAAGCTACTGGAATGGACTCCAACTAAATTTGGGGTCATGCACGGTATTCCTCCCTCATGGACTGGAGGGGGAGATTGTTAGTGGTCCAGCCCATGATGGTGTTCAAACTTTCGGTGGTCAAAAAGAATATCCAACACCATGATGAAGGGACAACATGATAATGTTTTTGTGATGATGAGAAGGCATCATCATTTGCCTTTAATGATGATGTTGGCATGCATGAACGTAGGCTATTTTCAGAAGTTGGTTTTCAGCCATTTCATTTGGCTATATAAGGAGCATGCGGCAGATGGTGTGTGTGGGTTGTGTTGTAGAGCTAGAGAAAGTTGCAGAAGCCGAGAGCAAGAGAGGTGAGAGAACACCATCCAAACAGCCATCAGCATTCCACTCCAATTCCTGTGAGAGTGAGAGAGTTCATTGTGTTCCACTCTAAGTGTGTGAGTGAGGTAAAAACAGGAGAGTATAGTGTGGTGTCATTGTACTTTCTCTGTGTGTATCATCAAGCCCTGGGCATTGGCTTGGTAAGATCTTTCTTGTTGTACCCATTATTTGTTATAGTGGAAGAAGTTTATATTGCTGCCCCGTGGACGTAGGTATTGCCGAACCACGTTAATTTCCGGTGTTCTTTATTTTTCTGTTTTTATTTGTTGTTTGAGTTGTGAAGAATTCCATTCTAGCACTAACCGATCCTAACACTGCGTGTCTCTCTCACCATCTCCGTCTCCCTCTCACGGTCTCACCAGCTCACCACCACCGCCTCCCTCTCGCATCCGCTGTCCTGTATCAAGGTATCATCTCCCTTTTTCCTTTATGTTTCAATTTTATTAATGCGTTTGTGATTTTGTTTTGCTGTTTCAATTTCTATATTTATTTGTGGTATTGGATTTTTATTTTTGATTTCAGATTTGATTGGAGGTGTTGAAATTGCATTGTGGTGTTGGATTTGTGATTTTGTAAGTGTATTGCTGTTAGATTCGTTCCTTTGGAAGAGCCTCTGAAGTAAGATTATTACAAAAAAGGATTGACAGATTGACAGACCCAATACAAGATTTCTGGTTTTGTTTATGTTAATTCATGTAAGATTATGAATGTTTTTGAATATGCATACTACAGGGGAACATCGGTTGATGAGTATATGAGGCATTGGGGGGTTTAAAACCTTAAAGGCATATTTTAGGAAATAAAAACTCAATGGCTCTAAAAGGAATGCCCACTTGGAAATTCTTTACCTCTAAAGACAATAATTTACTTAAAAAGATGGTGAGCATGATTGGTGACTCACAAATTAGGCATAATATGATAGTTTAAGATGGTTTATGCTTGAAAAGGACTCTGTTTTTATGTCTTTTGACTTTCTGCTTTCTGTTTATCAGTTGTGGTTGCTTGGTTTGTTTTTTTTCCCTTCTCTTTGGCTTGGGTTGCTGTTCTGTTTACATGGGGCTGTTTGGGCCAATTGGGTTGTATCTGTTTCATAATTTTTTTCTCTAATTTAACTTCTTCTCTTACTGTTGTTCATCCTCAAACTTAGAGAAAGAAAAGAATTGGTTGGTTGGTTGT
The DNA here is from genome assembly GCA_018703695.1 of Prunus fruticosa. Classification (NCBI taxonomy): domain Eukaryota; kingdom Viridiplantae; phylum Streptophyta; class Magnoliopsida; order Rosales; family Rosaceae; genus Prunus; species Prunus fruticosa. Next base: position 2,548,818 of record CM031924.1, read on the forward strand.
AGTGAGTTTCATTGATTTGGGGGCTTTAAATTATGAGCTACTGTTAGTTTTTAAGAACTAGAGTTGTTGTATTGATAAGTTTTTAACACTTGTGGTTTTATAAATTTGGTACTAAATTTGATTTTTCTATCATATGTGCTTCTGGTTTTTTTAAGAATACATGTTTCTGTTTTTTTTATTATAAGAATATATGTTTCTGTTTTGTTTGCTTTCAAAAATGTGCTTTTAGTTTTATGCAAGTGGACTAAACTTGGTTACTAGGATAACTTTATCTCTGCACATGAATATTTTAAAAGCTCAAGCATGGGAGGCTGATAAGAAAAAGGCATTTGTACTTGCATAGGAAATAGTTTCAACCGTGGATTCTGGACTTGTTTTATGTAGCTTGCATCATTAGAATAAGGATTTAATAACTGGAAATTTGTTGTTGGTAAGGTACATTTCCTTGTTTGGATTATAATAGCACATCACACTGTAGTAGGCATATTCACATAACTATAATAAGAAAAGCATTAAGCGAATGAAATTTTTCTTATGTTTTTCAATGTGATTATAAAAACTGCTTTTAATGGCAACTCCAAATATAGTTCTTTTCACCGAATCAGTAGTTGGGAAGATACGGCACCTCTATATTGATATTGCTTCATTAAAAGTTGTTTGGATTATATGTTGCTTCCTCTAGTCCTAAATAGTAATACACTCATAAAGGTGAGACCAATTAAGCCATTAAGACACTGCAACTGATCCATGCTAAAACATAATTAAGATGAACAAAATAGACCCTACTAATTAATTAACTAACGTGGCCAAAGACCCCATGCGTTATTCTTATTGATTGAAGATCTCAAATTCTTCAAGGGACCAACTTCTCCAAATCAGGAAAAACTTTTACATTTCTAGGATCATGAATTGATGGTGGTGATGGTGGATTTGCCGGCGGGGATTTAACATGATCGGCTTCATTGCAGTAACCCTTGAGTACATCAGTCTCTTCTGTGGTAAACCCTAGTGTGCCAAGCAAGGCAGGCCAACACTGATTCTCAATGATCCGAATGGCTTCACAGCAACTGCGACCCAAGTAAGTCTCACCATTCAGAAAAAAACATGACAACCTCACCAGAACATGCCTGGAGCTGAAACAAAGAGTCTCAGCAGTTGGAAGATTCTTCATCCAAATTCAACCTAGCTGCTAGGTTAGGATTCAAAGGTCGAGCACTTGTGGCTAAGAATCGCATAGTCAAGACTAGAAGAGCCGTGAGAAGGAAGAGCTTGAAAGTTGTGTAAGCTGCCATTTTGATTTTGATTATTGTGGATGAGTAAGAGATTGATACGAATGAAGGGTTTTATATAGATGGTGAGGTGCTTGTGTTATAAAATGAAAAATAAAAAACATTGGGTGGTGCAGAGGCTGCTGAGCATAACTCATAATGACTATGATCATGTGATTATTTAATGGCAGGAGAAGTGGATGAGACTCAGCTCATCATCCGATGTGCATATATTATTTATAACAGAATTTGTGGGAATTAAAATGATTAAACTTAATTCCCAACCAATGATATATCAGACAAATTAATGGATAGTTTCTCGTCTTTGTGATGGTTGGTTTGCTTGCTAGCTAATGTAGGTTTTCTTTGCTGATGTCAAAAGGATATATCAGACCATTCATTTGCTTACTGGAAGTTGGTTATTGTATTGAATGAAACCCCTAATTGGATGATTAAATTTATGTTTGCTTTATATTTTAATTTCAATTTTCCATTGGATTTTTAATTATTGAAAAAATATGCTAGAGAGATGTAGCCTAGCTGAGGAATTTTAAACTAGATTATGTTCTCCTACTAGCAAGATGTACCCTTGGTTTCCCTCGTTGTGCTTAAGACTTGTACGATCTTTGAAGTCCTGCGTTTATATATTTGGCTTTCTAAATCTAGCAAATCCTTTGTTGTGAACTACCTTGAATAACCTGCGTGGCAGAGCTTTAGCATCCATGTCTCAAGTCGTCCATTTGCTCCACTTGTACACTTGTATTTGAGCAGATGCAAGAAACTTGTGTAAATCTGTGTTGGGCTTCTCTTAGAGGGAGGCCCATCCAAACTTATTGCATTTTCGGCTTAATTTACTTGGCCCCTTAACATCCAAATACTTTTAATTTGGACCCTCTCTGGTCAACTAGTGAGCCAAGCTCTTAGTCTTAGTTGCGGGACCCCTGGCCCCGACCTGTTTAGAGCTAGACAACGATAATTTGGGTTTGTGGGTTTGGCATTGGTGCTTTTGAATGTCTGCCTGATCAGCTAGGGATTTTGGACTTTAGCCCATCTCTAGTCATAAGGCTAAATGTAGTCAAGGGCTAAAAATTTAGCCCTCTAAAATATTAAGGCCCGTTCGTTTATGTTTTGAGAGCCCATTTCCATTTTGAGAGAACAAAAACAAACCAAAAACTTGTTCGGTGGGCAAAAACATAAAACACAGAGAACGTTTTAAGAAAACAAAAACAACTTCACGTATACTTGTAGAAAAGAAAAAAGTTGTTTTCATTCTCACAGGAAACACTGAAAACATGCTACTTCTCTCGCTCAATCTTCTCTCCCCATCCCCATCAGACCAAAATCACCGTCAAAACGCTGCCAGGAGAGAGCCACACGCAGAGCTTGAACCACCACCATCACCCAATCAAAATCACCACCGCCCCATTGAACCAGATTGACATCACCGCCACTCAATCGAACCCAACAGAATCTCTATGCAATTGAATTGAACCACCATCGTTGAACAACTAATTGCCGAATTAATTTTCAGTCTAAGAAAAGGAAAAGGAGCTGGGAAGCTACTAGAATGTGAGGTTGTAGTGAGAGAGAGAGAGAGAGGGTGCAGCATGAAGAGAACGTGGAAAAGAGGACCACAATTTACATGAATGAAACTGGAAGCTGGAAATTTCAGAGCCAAGAGCTGGGTGTGCAGAGGAAATTAGAGGAAGAAGAAGGGTGCTGCTGGGTGGGGTTGGTCTGATTCTTCAATTTTGGAGAGAGAGCGAGAATGAGAGTGGTATTGGAGGGGAGAGAGAGAGAGAGGGGAGTGATAGAATTGGGGCGGGCTTCAGAGGGTGAAAGAGAAGGTTGGGTTGAGGTTTCATTTTAATATTTTAAAAATATAATTCTAGTTTTATACTTTAAAATTTTATTCTATTTTTTAAATGATATTCTTTTAGATGATTAAAAAAATACTTTTTAAAAATAATATACGTACTAATTTTTTTTTTTGAAACTCACATATTGATTACATAATGTTGTATTAAAAAAAAGCATTTTAATTAAAGTTACATATTCATTGTTTTTGTCATTTTCACATATTACTGCCAGACGCGTTTTCATTGATTTTGTTATCTAAAAAGGTTTCAACTAAGCTACCAGATGCATTTTTATTTCTCTGAAAATGCATTTTCATTTCTCGTTTTCATTCTATGAAAACATTCTCTGAAAATGCTCTCTAAAAACATTACCAGACGGGCCCTTAATTTTTTAAATAATAGTGAATGGCTAAATTTTTCCATCTTCAACCATCCAGGGTTATATTTTAAGATCTTTCATATTTTATTATATATATCCAGCTATGATATCATCTTACTTTATTGTTGGCAAAAAACAGCAAGATAAATAGTTCTCCTGTCCTACTTAATATCATTGAAACGTGTTGGAAGACATATCATTTGCTCCGAAAACAAAACAAGGAATATAAAAACAGTGGGAGAACCAAATGAAGGAGCAATAGGTGAAAAACAAAACTTAACGCAACATAAGGCCAAAAGAATGAAGCATAAGCAGTGGAACAAACAAAATGAAAAGTAGAATCAGCAAAAGCAGCAACTCACATTGAAATGCAGCAGCTGTGATGCCTCTTGCTTTGAACTTGAGGAATCATAGGTCAGTCCCAATCACTTCGATATTTTTTCTTTTTCTGGGCCGAGCTTCACCAACAACATCATTTAATTCATCTTGGTCTGCATCTTCGGAAAGAGCATAGGTATTGCAAAAGAGAGATTTTTGGTGAGAGCTACCACTTCCACTAGGACTAGCCTCCTCGTCATCGTGGCATTGTTGACCTTGTGCATCAGCTGATTTGGTAGGACAAGTAGTAGTGCTCTTGATGATGGATTTGTTCATCATGATCTCGTTGAGTTGTTCCACATCTTGCTCGTGCACCAAACGAAACCCACACTTCTTCACACTCGCACAAGATTTTTCCTGAAACCCACTTATTCTTCTGTCTTGAGAATAATAAGTTGTGAACGAAAGCTTTATCTGGCCGCATATCTTCTCAAATTGTTTAGGAGATAAATAAATTGCCCAAAGGTGATCTAACACAACATCGCCTATTTTAAAATATTCTGCAAATAATCCAGGTGGCAGCAGTCCTTGTGGGTGACAGCTAATATAAAAATAATGAAATTCAGAAAGACGAGCCGGAACTTCAAACACAGCACATAAAGCAATTCCGATCCACGTGGTACATGAATCCAGAGGTAGCTCCACAGTTAGGGAGTCTCCCAAACTTTGATTACTGAACCACTCTGGAATTTCCCTTCCAGGAGTTACAATTTCGAATTGAGGCCTAGAGATTAGCTGTACCATATACATATATATATATATATATATATACATATATATATATATAAGGTTAGTAAGTTGTAATTATTATTATAGCAAACAACAAAAGAGAGACAGAGAGAGACAGAAAGAGAGAACCTGAAAGTATCGCTGTAGCATTTTCAGTATTATACTATCGCAGCCTTCATTGTCAACCAATACAGAGCAATTGGCACAATTAAACCCAGCAATATATATTTCGTTGTTTATATCCACTGATGAGCAATTTGACGAAAGATGTGGTAACATTTTTAAGGAAGTGCAACCGGCTATGTCTATATCCACTAATGAGATAAGCTTAGAAAGATCTGGCAATTGTTGAAGCCTTTGGCACCCATTCACCCAAAATAACTCAAGCTTAGACAGACATCCAATGCTTGCAGGAAGGCTAACAAAATTGTTTTCACTAAGCCTTAAATCTACTAAAGAGGACAAGCAGCCAATATTACTGGGAAGATCCCCTTCACAAAGTCCATGATTACTTAGATTCAAATACTTCAAAGACAATAAACCATCTAACCAACTTAACACAAAACCATTTCTGTTTTGATATAAACCGGAAATGCCCCACCAAAACCTTGATTTATTAGGCTGTGATCCACTTCTACCCAAACCTAGCTTGTATAGTTTTTTCAAACCAACAATGGAGCGTGGCAGCTGTCTTATAGAAGTTCCATACAATTCAAGCCCTATAAGAGACTCCATCTCCCCCATGTTCTCGGGGAGTTTGTCAATTTTTGAGCATCCACTCGCTTCCAGTTCTTCAAGTGACTTCAAATTACAAATTTCACTCGGAAGACCCGCGAGATTTTTGCAATCCGTTAGATACAGATTAGTAAGGCCAACCAGACATCCTATTGATGAAGGTAATTTCTCAATGGACGTCTTTTCTAAACTAAGATTTGACAAATTTTTCATTTGCCCTGAAAATTCTGGAATATTTTTCAATTTTGAGCAATAACCAAGCCACAAATTTTTAAGACACTTGAGATCTGCAATTGACGGGTGAATCTCAACCAAATTCTTACAACTTCCAAAATTCAACTCCTCAAGATTCTGAATGCCAGAGAAATCTGGGGTTGTGGTCAAGTTTTCAGAGTAAGTAAGTCTCATTTTTTTCAAGTTGGGCAAGTCCTGTACAATTCATAACAATGGCAGAATAGATAATTAGCTCAAATTTATTTTATTTTTTAAAACAAAATATTTATTAATAAAAAAAAAACTAATTTCTAGAATGGACATGGTCACTACTCTTACCTTTCTTCCATCCCAAAGCCGAACAAGTTTGCTATTAGGCATCTCAAGTGCAATTAGGAAATTCGGTTGAAAACCTGATGGGAGAAATTTGGAAGGATACCAATGCCATTTGATACTTACCAAGGAATTAGGAAGAATTCTGGGGCTTGAAGAAATGATCACATTGTCAAATTTAAGAACTTTCAGGTTACACATCTTAGAGAAGGCTTCACAATTCCAATCTGCCTTTTCAAGTCTCGCCATGCGTAAGGCAATGCCTTTAATTTTGTTTGTTGCCTGTAATTAGCAATAGTAAAGGAAAAGTTAATTGCACATTTAAGTCAAATTTCAGGTTAAAAATAAATCATATTTCTTTCAAAAATTTGTATTTGTTACATAATTTCTTACCGTATTGTTTATGAATACATGAGAGATATCATCATGATTGCACAATCGACTACGTTCTCCAGGCTCATTAGGACACTCTCGACGAACTATTTCCAATGCCATTTCTTGTATCAAATCATGCATCTCAACATTCTTTTTCTGATATAGTTAAGAGCGATTTCTGAATGAGAGCATTTATCCCAATATGACCACATAGGCCACAACTGTCTAGTATTTCAATTGCTTCCTCCTTGCCCTTCCCCTTGTGGAAAAATGCAACATCAAGAAATATATTCTTGTTCATCTCATCTAGTCCATCGTAACTTAGTTTGAGCAAATCAAAAATTGTTGGCTCAATCATTCTCCATAGCTTATCCAATTCACTTTTCCATTCATCTTGATCTCTCTTATACACTAAGCATCCCAAAAGTTTAAGAGCTAGTGGAAGGCCTTTGACATAATTTACAAAACCCTTAGACAATTCCAAGAAACCTTCCTCAGGCTCATTTTTTTTAAAGGCGTTCCGACTAAAGAGCACAAGAGCATCATCATCACCTAATGCCTCTACCTTATATGATATATGTATATCATGTTTAACTAGCAACCGTTTATCTCTAGTTGTAATAATGATTATACTCCCCTTACCAAACCAATCCTTTTCACCAGCCAACTTTTCAAGTTGGCTTGATTCACTCACATCATCAAGAATGAGAAGAATCTTTTTATTATACAAGCAATTCTTAATGACAGAGGTTCCAGCTGTTCATTCCAAACTTGAGTAATTTGATCCTTTAAGATTGGGGAAAGAAGTTGCCTTTGTAGATCAACAAGATTACCACGTTGAGAAACCTCTCTAACATTAGCAAGAAAGCTGCTAACTTCATAATGGATAGAAATGCGATCATAAACTAGCTTAGCAATGGTTGTTTTGCCCATTCCGCCCATCCCCCATATCCCCATAAAGCGAACATCATCCGTGGGATGAGCTAAAAGCAAATCTACTTGCTCACGTATAAACTTCATTCCCACCAACTCTGTGGAATCTAACAATTTGAATCTGTGATGTGCTTTGTCCCACACCCATTCAACAATATTTTCAATAAGCTTTCTTTCACACCTACAAAGAGGAAAAGTAAAACGATCATGAAGTCTAAAATATAAGACATACATATAACAAGATATGATGGCTTACGGAAAAACTTACTCATTCTTTGAATCTATCCCAGATAAATTGGCTACTTCTGTTAAAGCATCTCTCCAGCGCTTCACCTTATCGATGTCTTCCGTAAACCTTTCCTCATGCTCAGCAAAGGCGTCCGCAAACTGCCGCTTTGTTTTCTCACATGGGAGGGATCCACATTATAAAACACTGGCAGAATTGTGCCCTTGGATTTCATGCATTGGAGAATCTTTGTAAGTTCATCCAAGCACCAGGTAGAAGAAGCATATTTTGGCGAGAGAACAACGATTGCAAGCTTCGATTCTTGGATTGCGTTGAAGAGCTCTGAAGAAATAGGTGTCCCTCTTTCAAGCTCACGATCATCCTTGAATGTTTTAATGCCCCTAGAGCTGCAATTCGTGACAAAGCTAAGTCGAGTGTCCTCACCCCTGAAACTCAAAAATACATCGTGGTTCGGTTGAAGAGCAAATTGATCAGGTGAAGGAAGAAAGGTAGAGTCTCTTTGGGTGCTTAATGCCATTAGGCAATCTGCTGCTGCTGAAAACACTCAATGAAAATAAGCCTTTTGCTAACTAAATAGAAAGATGATGAGAAACGGCAAAAAAGAGAAGGATTAAAATTTAAACCAGAGGAGAAATAAGGACGTTGAGGAAACAAGTTTCAGAGCAAAGAAAAGGAAACAACAAGAGAGAAACAGAGAGAACTGGGAAAATTATATATGTTCTGTATTTCAATAGAGAGAAACAGAGGAATTCAACATTTAAACATCAGAAAGAACAAAAATACGAATTTCAACATGTAAAACAAAAATATACATGTTTTGTATTTCAACAGAGAGAAACAGAGAGAACTTCTTAAGACTCTTCTTAAGCATTATATATTTGATGTTGCTGCAGGCACATTATATTTTAATGAATTTCTTAAGCATCTGGTCTCGTCTTCTGCACTCGTCTAGTATACGGTGATGAGATGCTCCAAAATTCCAAATTTAATATTGAATTTAATTACAGTGCATGCACAACATCAACATAGCTATTTGCTAGAGTGGAGAATATCTCGAGCCTATTCTGGAGAATATTTTCCTTATGAAATCAATAATACAGCAATGTGCTTACGTTCTGGGAAAAAGGGAATCTAACACAATCAATATCATATTTGACTGTAAAGTAAAGTATCTTGATTATATATACATAACAACAACAACAAACAAACACTTCCATGAGGCAACGGGATAGCGAAGGCCGTGCTTGAACACAGCATTGGCGGATCCAATGAATGATAATTATGGGCACTTGCCCACACTTACAAAAACATTTCAGTCAAATAATCCCACCCAAACTCATATTTTTCAATTATTTTTAGGTCCTTCTTAGGTGGAGCCCCTACTTGGCTCATCCAATACATACACTTTAAGCCCAAAACTTATATTAAAAAAGAAAAACCCTATGTTATAAAAGAACAATAGAGATCCCACCAAGTTAATTCATTCAACATGGAAAATTATACCCAATAGCATAATATGAAATAGGTGAGATTGACACGTGTCAACTTCTTAAGACATCTCCATAAGCTTTCATAAATTTGGCCCTATCAGATTATGACACGTGCCCCAAGTATTGTTATTTTTTGTTTTTATCTTAAACAATGCAAAACAAATTAAATAAAAATGACAAAAAATACACTGAAAATTGCTACAAAGAAACAATAGTGTATTGGATAGAATGTTTTGATTTGTCTATGAAGAAAGTTAAGTTTTTATTATTGCTTTGTATTTTTATAATTTATAATTATATTTTTGGAGCTTTAAAGAGAAGAGAATATCACAAGGAGTTTATGGGAATTATCCGTGTATTTTTGGGATTAATTATTTATTTATTATGTCATTTCTTGTAATTTATTGTGTTGTAGAAGTAAACAATTCATAAGAAATTAAATTAAAATTAGAAAAATACACCAAAAATTGCTACATGCTCCTTACAACATAGCCTTTAATTATGGAGATCTAAATTCATGATTCCAAATATTTGAGTTAATGGTAATCAATCAATGGATTAAAGAAACAAGATTATAGGGTGGTATAATGTTTTGATTTGTTTATGAATAAAATTGGGTTTTTATTATTACTTTTTATTTTTATGATTCAAAATTAGATTTTGAGAGTTGAAAGGTGAATAAAATGTCACAAGGAATTCCTAGGAATTTTGGTGTATTTTTCTAATTTGCAATTTATTTATTATGAATTTTAGAAGTTAAATTGTCGGGAAATAATAAGAAATATAAACTATTTGACATGTTTTAGCTTTTTAAAGGCTCTCTGTCAGTATTTATTACATGCGGCCGTATAATATGGTGACATGTGTCCTTTTTTTGTTATTTATTATTTTTATCTTAAAAAATTCATAAAAATGAAATTTTAAAAAAATTGTTATTTATTATTTTTATCTTAAAGAATTCATAAAATTATTTTCGCGTGAGCGCCTTTTTTTCACAAAATTTTCATTTCGCGGTTTTATTCCTTCGAAATTGCTCTCTCTCTCTCTCTCTCTCTCTCTTTCGCCCTCTCTGACACCAAATTCTCTCCCTCCCTCTCCAACCCAAACCCTCCATCGTTGAAAATCTAAGGTCCCCTCTACTTTCAATTTCATAATCGGCATTTACACGTCTGTGCTACCATAGACAACGGCCTCCCTCTATCACTGTGTCTCCCTCTGCGTGTCTCTCTCACCATCTCCGTCTCCCTCTCACGGTCTCACCAGTCACCACCACCGCCTCCCTCTCGCATCCGCTGTCTGTATCAAGGTATCATCTCCCTTTTTCCTTTTTGTTTCAATTTTATTAATGCGTTTGTGATTTTGTTTTGCTGTTTCAATTTCTATATTTATTTGTGGTATTGGATTTTTATTTTTGATTTCAGATTTGATTGGAGGTGTTGAAATTGCATTGTGGTGTTGGATTTGTGATTTTGTAAGTGTATTGCTGTTAGATTCGTTCCTTTGGAAGAGCCTCTGAAGTAAGATTATTACAAAAAGGGATTGACAGATTGACAGACCCAATACAAGATTTCTGGTTTTGTTTATGTTAATTCATGTAAGATTATGAATGTTTTTGAATATGCATACTACAGGGGAACATCGGTTTCGGTTGATGAGTATATGAGGCATTGGGGGGTTTAAAACCCTAAAGGCATATTTTAGGAAATAAAAACTCAATGGCTCTAAGAGGAAATCCCCACTTGGAAATTCTTTACCTCTAAAGACAATAATTTACTTAAAAAGATGGTGAGCATGATTGGTGACTAACAAATTAGGCCTAATATGATAGTTAAAGATGGTTTATGCTTGAAAAGGACTCTGTTTTTATGTCTTCTGACTTTCTGATTTTCTGCTTTCTGTTTATCAGTTGTGGTAGCTTGGTTTGTTTTTTTCCCCTTCTCTGTTGGCTTGGGTTGCTGTTCTGTTTACATGGGGCTGTTTGGGGCAATTGGGTTGTATCTGTTTCATAATTTTTTTCTCAAATTTAACTTCTTCTCTTACTGTTGTTCATCATCCTCAAACTTAGAGAAAGAAAAGAATTGGTTGGTTGGTTGGTTGTATTGAGTTTCATTGATTTGGGGGCTTTAAAATATGAGTTACTGTTAGTTTTTAAGAACTAGAGTTGTTGTATTGATAAGTTTTTAACACTTGTGGTTTTATAAATTTGGTACTAAATTTGATTTTTCTATCATATGTGCTTCTGGTTTTTTTAAGAATACATGTTTCTGTTTTTTTTATTACAAGAATATATGTTTCTGTATTTTTTGCTTTCAAAAATGTGCTTTTAGTTTTATGCAAGTGGACTAAACTTGGTTACTAGGATAACTTTATCTCTGCACATGAATATTTTAAAAGCTCAAGCATGGGAGGCTGATAAGAAAAAGGTATTTGTACTTGCATAGGAAATTGGTGCAACCGTGGATTCTGGACTTGTTTCATGTAGCTTGCATCATTAGAATAAGGATTTAATAACTGGAAATTTGTTGTTGGTAAGGTACATTTCCGGCGGCTGCTGCGGCGGCGTACGGTGGAGGTGATCGACACCACCAACCCAGATAGGAAGCCTGCTATCTCGTGAACATAACCCAAGAAGAATCGGAGCCATCGGAGGTGCGGTGAAGGCAGGGCGACGCCGTGAAGTTGGTTCGTCAATAGTGAAGTCAACAACTTCAACCGGCGGTTTGAGCCACTTACACTTCGAATTGGACCTCGAGGTAAGAATTAAAGTTGTTCTATTCAGGTATTATGAACATTTTGGCATAGGTCTTGACCGGCGATTCTAGGGTTGATCCGTCGCGAAATAGTACCCAAACCACCGCGGCGGTGGCGGCGCGCTACGGCGATGGGTGGCGATTCTGAGTTAGGGCTTTAGAGACAGAATGTAGTGCTGGAGTTACTGAACATGTTTGTATGTTTAAAATTGTTGAGATTCCGTCGTTAATCGATGATCGGAGCCTCACAAATGTGGACCATTGATTGAAGATGATCGGACCGTTGGATCGTGTCCAATTTTAATTATGTTGTAGCGGGTGTTGTGAGGAGTCTGTAGGATCAGACGGATTGATGATCGGACGTCCCGAACTTAAGTTATTAAATTTCAAAGTTAAGGCGAGCGATCGCCATTCGATCGTGTAATGTAGAATAATCCGACCGTTGGATTGGGCCCAAATTGTTGCAGGGTGAAATCGGGACTATTTAGAGTCTATTGGTGCGATCGGATTTGAAATATGAGATTGTGGGCCCAAGGCGGATTTTTGGGGTGTCGGTTAGACATGTGGGACCCATCGGACCCAAATAGTGACCTTTTGGACAATGGGCGTCATTGGTCATGATTCGACGTCGATAGCACGTACGTCACAGTCTTGGAGTTGGTTGGACAAGATTTGAACCCTTTGGACCCGGGTTGGTCCAAAGGGCATTTTCGTCATTAGTTCCGAAATCTTGGATTTTGGAGTTTTGTGCTAAGTTGAGTTATGTACTTTGCTTAGGTACTGTTGGAGATTGAGTTGCTCGTTGAGGTTTGAGATTGAGAATTCGTTAAGTTGTTAAAGACGGAGCTTGGACGAAAGGTGAGTAAAACCATCCTAATCGTGAGTAAAATCACGAATTATTATATTTATTATAATGTGACCTTGGATAATGTTAATGGCTATAATTAACATGTTGGTTGTGATTTTATAAAATGTTTTAATTGTGTTAAAACACATGAACTTGTTCTTCAATGGTTCATGAGGCACTTGAAATATATTTTGTTTTGAATTAATTATTACTAATGGAGATTTTGGTATTTAACCATATAACATATGTTGTGGATGTATGGTGGAAATTCATTCGTGAATAACCACATAAATATATATAATAAATATATATTGTTGTGATTGGTGTATTTGGCTATAAAACAATGTTTAATGTGAAATTACATTTTATATTGTTTTGGTGTTGGTGTTTTGGTGTTGACGGATTTAGGTGAGAATACCTTGAATCCCTTCTGAAGTTTGTCAGGTGGGCATTCTCGTGGCAAATAATGAGGGATAAATGACCATAGGGAGCAAGACCCAAGAACAGTTAGAGCTCTAGTCTCGGCGCCATCTAGTACTCATGACTGGCGTGTAATCATGAGTGAACACTACTATGGTGTTTTGTAGTGTTATAGATTAGAGGTTCATAGTATTCTCTCTTCTATCCGTCAAATAAATGACGTGTGAAAACTACTTTGAAATAAAGAGTTTTGGTGTGGTCACAAGTGGTGATCGAAAAGGTTCTTTAAATAAAACAAAAGAATTGTGATTGTGATGATATTGATGATTATGATTACCTTGGTTATACAAGGATTGTGGTGTGCTAATGAAAGTGCATGTGTTTGTATATTATGTGTAATTGACATATTATCCTGGACGTGGTTTACTCATACGAGCTTTAGAAAGCTTACCGGGTTGTTTCTGGTGAACCCGATGCACTATTCAATGGTGTAGGGGAAAATCCTGCAGGTGGTAGAGACGGTGAGCAGGAGAATTAAGGTGAGAGCAGGAGGCTCATTGGTGGTCCCCAGAGTGTAAAGTGTGGTGTGAGAGTGTTGGTGAGTGTTAGACTTCCGCTGTGTGAAATGTTGGATAGATTTTACTCTATCTATTTCTCGCAAGTGCACGAACCAATTATAGTATAGGAATGCAAGCACGAGGTCGTTCCAGAGAGACTTGGATGAAAGACACTTATTACTACTACTTAGACTCACAAGTAATCCTAAGACTAAACAGAATTTAAATGAGATTGTGTTGAGTTTGTTTTGAGTAACAACTACAAAAAGGAAAAGCATATAGCAAGTGATTGAAAACTTCTAAAGGGAATGCAAAATAGCAAGTAACCAGTAAGTAGATGTTTAGAAAATGTAGAGACAAAGGAGACAAGCACTAGGGTTTCAACTTCACCATGACAATCCAATTTCAAGCAACAAGTTAACAATCACCTAAGTTGATTACAATTTCTGGAGTTCGTTCTTTCTTATGTATGATTATCCATATGGTGTTTGGTTTTAATCAAGTACTCAGAAACACAACTTAGCTATGGTGTTTAGTCTAGGCTATGAATTTGAATCCATTAAGCTTAAGAAGAACATAAAAAGAACCAAGTAAACATTTAAACATGGTGTTTGTCCTAAATGCATTACCCACTCATTCACTAATCGGTTCAAGAGTCATATGGTGTTTATGTAAACTTGAACTAGATAACCAACATGCATGTGTTCATAGTGGCCAGTTATTTAAACATGCATAAAGATTCAACTAAGAACAAGTGAATGAGACCAGAAAATTAGGAGTAATCAACAAAGGATAAAATTAACTTGAAACATGAAATTGTCTTGTCAGGTTACATTGAAACCCTAGCTATGGATTTAGCTGCTCATAATGAGAAAGAAATTAAGACAGAAAATGAGAAAACATAATGAATGCAATAAGAGTAGAAAAACCCCTTTTCTGAAGTTCTTGTGGTGTCCAAGGCTTCTCCAAGTGCTTCTCCACGTCTAATGCTTCTCCAAATGCTTTCCCATATCTAGAAGGATGTATGACAGCCAAGGAGATGATTTGGGATGAATTTGGGTGAGTTGTGATGGTAGAGCAAGAGGAAATTCGTAGGGAAATGGAAGGAAGGTTTTCCTGGAGCCGTTTTGGTGATTTGAGGCAGTTTGGAGTGTTGGGTTGATTTCTAGAGTGTTTGGGATTGTGAGAGTGTTTGAGGATAATTTCTGAATGTGTTTGGGAAAATGATGGAAGTGTTTGAGGGAGGATGGAGTGAAGGATGGCTGAATTGTGGGGTTGTGAATCCCAGACTTGCACCTAGAGTGTATGGGAGTGTTTAAGGATGGATGGAGAGGGTTTTGTGGGGTTGTGAATCCCAGGCTTGCACACTTTGAATATGGAATGGAAGTTGTATTTATAGGGAGAGGGAAGTAAGAAATAAGAATTAATTATGGCAATCACCTAACACACTTGCAATTGAAAATTAAGAATGTGGTTGCTGCACTTCACCAACTAATCCCACCGCAGCCATAGCTCATCAATATGTCAGCATGACCAAGCATCCATCCAGGAAACCAATACCTCATGCCTAGCTCACCATGACCAAGCATCCATCAGCTCATCCTTATGTCAGCATGATGTGTATTTCCATGGGCTCACGAATTGGGTTGGGCTGAATCAAATGATGACTTTAAGATGTCCATTTTGAAGTTCAGAATGTCATTGATCCAACCACACAAGTATTGGCCCAATCCAAGTTCGGATGAAGAAGATAAGTCCGAAATGAACTTCTACCTCAGTCTCCAGTTTTTGCACGTTTTTGCACCATTTTGCTTCAAATGCCTCAAGTGATACCTAGAGCTCAATGAACTGAATGACAAACACAAAAGAGGTTAAAAGCACAAGGTTAACTCAAAAACATAACTAAATCATAAGCTATAAGGGTATAAAATGATATACAATTGTGAACCGAACCTTAAACAAGCTCTGAGGAGCAATGTATGTAAAATGATGATTGTTCATTTATTATGTGAGTTGTAATGTAATATTTGACTCAGAAGAGTTGAGTCATTATTGACATTGTGGTTCGGAACAGTGGTGTTGTATCAAGAAAGAAAAGTTTAAATTTCTAGGTACTTTTGTTGAAGGTTCCGAGCTTCGCGTCTCGGATGGTTGGTTGTTTTTTAATTTTGCAGTTTATTTGTCGTTGAAAATTCGGGGCGTGACACTGCTGGGCATAACTCATAATGACTATGATCATGTGATTATTGGACGGCATGAGAAGTGGATGGGACTCAACTCATCAACTCGATGATGCATACATTATTTATAACAGAATTTGTGGGAATTAAAATGATAAAACAATTAAACGTAATTTGTGGGACAAATTAGTGGACAGTTTCTTGTGTTTGTGATGGTTGGTTTGCTTGCTAGCTAGTGTAGGGTTTTTTGGCGGATGTCAAAAGGATCGACCACTATTCGTGCTCATTCCCAAAAGATTGAATGAGACCCCTAATTTGGATTTTTAATTATTGAAAAAAATATGCTTACCTATTTAGAGCTAGACAACGATAATTTGTGATTGTGGGTTATGCTTTTGCATGTCTGCCTGATTAGCTAGAGATTTTGGGCTTTAGTTGGTGCCCTTCAGACCTTCGGTTGCTATTTTCGGCTTCTCCTGGACGAGAATTCTATAGTACGGGCCTTATCTAAGCCTCTTGGATGTTTGTTTGCAGAGCTTCTATAGTGATGGGAAAGTTATAAGAGGTTTTTTTGAGGGGTATGTAAGAGCCGTTGGATTTCATCCAACGGTGAGTTTTTAAAAGAGGGTGCATGTAGAACCGGGTTGAAATCTAACCCGTTGGAAACCCAACTTCAGTTGAAGATATTTCCCTCTGAAAAATTCAAGAACATAATCCTCTTTTTTGAATGTATCGCAAACCCAGAATTAGAAAGATCCAAAGCTCCCAAACCCTATAGTCGCTTCATTGTCATCAGCTCCTTGGGAGGCCTCGATCTATGGCATCCTCTGGGTATGACGATTAATGGCTCTTATCTAGCTATTGCCCTGTTTTGATTCTATGGCTCAAGTGAAAACCCCTTCTCTTTTTCGTTCAGGCACACGAGATTTCAGATGAAAGCAAAGTATCATATCTCGTTCTCTAGCTAGACGCCGCAGTAGCCTTTGTTCCTCGATTGTGGTAGAGATGGAGTCTCCACTACCAAAGAGTCTTCTCTAATGTCCACCACATTCTCTTTAAGCTGATTGACTTCGGAGCTCCTACTTGAGTTTGAGAGGTAAGTTTACTGTTGCTGGATTGATTTTATTGGGTTTGGTTTGTTTTTTGTGAGGGTGAGAAATTCGTTATTTGTGGCATCAATAATGCGTCATTTTCTGCCGTCAATAATGTGTTATTCTGCCGTCAATAATGCGTCATTTTTGCCGTCAATAATGCGTCATTTCCTTATGAATATTCAATATATTTAGTTGATTGTTTTTGGTGGGGGTGGGAAATGATGAAATGTAGGTAAAAGATCCTAAACTTAGGCTTAATGGAATTAGGAGTAAGCATTTGGAGAGGATATTGGGAGAAGTTCTGTAATTGCTGGTTTGAATTACATTTGTGTTCTTAGTTGAACATGTTGGTTCTAATGTTATTTTTTCCAGATTATTGCACAAGAGATGACGTAACTATTATTAAATTTTGTGTAATAATGGCTCTTACAAACAAGCTAGGCTATGCGTCTTTTTTGTGTCAATTTGGGCAATGTTTTGTGTAAGTGGAATGCATTGATATGTTGTAATACAGTAATGATTGATTAATGAATTAATATTTGCTATGCAGTGATATAGAAGTAGTTCAAAAATATATGTGGGTAAAATGTTTGGGGGCTCAGAGAGTGATGACTGTGTAACAGCTAATGTGATGGTTTACATTCCTGAAGTAAGAAATGAGGAAACACCAACGGTTGGGATGAAGTTCGACTCGCTTGACCTCGTTTATAATTTCTATAATAGATATGCATTCTTGGCTGGCTTTGGTATTCGACTTCATTCCAACTTTTGGGGGAAAAATAAGAAAGAGATTATGAGGAAAGAATTTGTCTGTTGCAAACAAGGTGCATACAGGAAAGATGAAACTCGGAGAGAAAAAGACATCGGGGAATAAGTAGATGCAATTGCAAAGCTAAGATTGTGGTTGTGAAGACAAATGGGAGCAAGAAGTATACCATCTCTCTTTTTGCAGAGGGACACAATCATAAGATGACAGCCTCTAGAAAGAGTGCATTTATTGAAATCACACCGTCGTATTTCGGATTCTACAAAAGTACTTACAAAACGGTTGAGTTCGGTTAATATCCCCATTCATCAGAAGGTAAGTATTTTCAAGGTGCAATCTGGAGGAATGGATAAAATCGGTTTTATCAAAAAGGATATTTACAATCTTGAATGTAATGTGAATGGGAAGTTGAGGAACCACGATGTTGAACTAGTGACCGAGTATTTTATGGCTCAAAAAAAAAAATGAGGCTTTTTATTTCAAGATTGAGGGAGATGGCGAAGAGAGGTTTAGTCGATGTTTTTGGGCAGATGCAACTTCTAGACGGGCGTACCGGTTGTATGGAGATGTTGTATTCGATACCACATTCAACACGAATCGATACGACTTGACATTTGCACCAATATTGGGAGTTAATAACCATGGTCAGACAATTGTCTTAGCATGCACATTTTTGAGCAAGGAAACGACTGAGTCGTTTATTTGGATGTTTGAGGAGTTTAAGAAAGCCATGTCAGGTGGCAAACCTAAAACGATCATTACATATCAAGATGCGGCCATGACAGAGCGATTTCAATAGCCTTCCCGACTACATTTCATCGACTTTGCATATGGCACATCACATCAAAGTTCCAAGTTAAGTTACCACATTCTGCTTATAAGGAGTATTGGCGTGAATTTCAGAAAGCCATATGGGATACTGACAATAAGGATGAGTTTGATGCAAAGTGGAATATTGTGGTTACAAAGGCTAGTTTGACTGACCATCAATGACTAAGTTCAATGTTTGATTTAAGGGAATCTTGGGTTCCAGCCTATGCACGAGACTTTTTTGCCGCTGGAATGTCAAGCAGCCAAAGAGCGGAAGGTTCTCATGCTTTCTTCAAGCAATACATATCAAGGAGAAATTCGTTGATGGATTTCATAATACGATTTGAGAGGGCACTTTCTCATCAACGTCAAAAAGAGTTAGCGCGATCACGTAGATGCATTTGAAGTGGCTCAATGTATTCTACCAATGCCAATGAACAAACAAATGGCTACCTTGTACACAAGGACAATGTTTCAAAAGTTTGAGAAAGAACTAATACAAAGTACAGCATGTTTCCTAGAGCTCAAAAAGAGGATGCTTCTAAAGTTGTCTTTAATGTGAGCGAAAGGAAAAATTGGCAAACAACAGTGGCAGAAGTCGTATGTGTCAAAGATTCTGACCACGCATCGTGTAGCTGCAAAAGATTTGAATTTGTTGGGATTATTTGCAAGCACATCCTAGCATTGTTCAGAAGGGACCAGATTGAATATATGCCCGAGAAATATATTTTGAAAAGGTGGAAGAAAACTGCGAAAGCTGGATTGGTGTCAGATGCAAATGGCAACGAAATTAAAGACTCTCGGATCCTGGTATTTTAATAAAGCGGAGTACAATGTCCCGACTTGCTTCAGATGTGGTTGAGGATGCATTAATGTGTGAAGAAGGATGTGAGCTAGTGTCAGAGACTCTAAAAAGTTTGCAGGTGAAGTTGAAGTTGTTGAAGGATGGACCAAGTAATAACGAAGTTGGAGGGTCCAAGCTCTCAAACACAATATATGAAAGACCCTAAGAGAGTAAGGTGCAAAGGAAGGTGGAAACGAGTAACGGGAGCAAAGGAAAAGGCAATGAAGCGAGGGATTCGACACTATCGGGAGTGTGGAGACATTGGTCATGATATAAGACAATGCCCAAGAAATTTGAACACACGTAAGATGTTAAAACTATTTATAATAACACCTAAAATTTGAATAGTTAAATTTTTTATGTGCTTGTGTTTGGTGTTTATGCAGGACATCACCGTCGAACAATGAGGAATCAACTCCAATAGATCTCAGTGACCCATTATTTGACGAATTTTACAGGATGCACAGACCTACCGAATGATTTATGTTTGTATTATACATAGCCCGGTTGTTATGAAGGGTAATGATCAGGTGAAGTTTTCTATATGCAGTTTTATTTTATTTGTTTGTTCATGTCCACTGATAAGCTCTTACTATGTCCATTGCTAATTGAAATGGAAATTTGGTTGGTTTACTTCTTGCATGAAATTTGGACACATGTTAATTTTACATGTATTCTCCCTATTCTCCCAACGCGTGGTGATATTGACGACTTATTGAATAATATTTCAGTTTTTGCAAAATATAATGTTAGACACAAGGCATACATAGTCCCAATAATTATATATGAAGCAAATGAAAGTAGTACTTGTGTTATTATAAATTAGATAATGAACATTAAGGTAATATACTTCTAATTTGTCTCAAGTTATATGTTGTTGTTTGTACCTGTTTCATGTCCTACTTTTTCTATCTTTCTTTATATTATATGTTTAGGGAATCCCTAAAAGCAACATATACTGTGAAATATAAAATGTTGAGTGAAGTTCTAATCACTCATATAGACTAGGACAAATATTCAGTACTATTTCAAAATTGCTTAACTGGTGTCAGGTATTTCAGAACAAGTAGGCCATCGAACGATGTGATTTGACATGATAGAGATATTTACTACGAACCCAAGACGCAGCCATATTGACAACTTATTGAATATCGTTGACGTGTTCAAAGATCTAGATGCATGCACCCATGATGGCTTCAAAGCATTGTCCAATTATTATATATGTGGATTATTATAACAAAACAGATACTTTTACAGCCTTTTATATGAAAGGAAACTAATTTTTGTATTATTAAAACCCAGATAATGAATATTAGGGAAATATACTTGTGATGTTGGTTGTTGCAAAATATATAGCTAGGGTTAAGAGGAAAGTGAGTTATCTAAAGGCATTCAAATTTTTTCATTATGAAATTGATGATTTGTAGCTTCCCCCAGTTGTATAACGTCACAAGGAGGATGGAGTAATTTTCGGGGCATTTTTTCAATTTTCCTACTATTTATTGAACTTTTTTCAAGATTTTTGCACTAAAAAAAGCCAAAATAATCGCAAGATGACACCTGGCGCGAATCTGAGCGCATCACCTTTCACCACTTGCACAAGTGTACGTCAGTAAACATGGCCACATCCTTGCTTTTTACCCTAAATTCTTATTTTATTGTTTTTTCTTATGAAATTCATAACTAAATACACAAAAATGATAAAAATGTTTCGAAAATTGCTACGAACTCATTGACACTTCATCTTCCTTCCTGAATTCCCCGTTTCATGGTTATTCATTTTAAAAGACAATTTCGAGCATTCACGGGAGATGCTTGTTGATGTAGGTTATCTAGGTTAAAGTTAACAACATATATAGCTAGGGTTAAGAGGAAAGTGAGTTATCTAAAGCCATTCAAAATTTTAATTATGAAACTGATGATTTGTAGCTTCTCCTAGTTTTATAACGCCACAAGGAGGCCGGAGTAATTTTCGGGGCATTTTTTCAATTTTCCTACTATTTATTGAACTTTTTTTCAAGATTTTTGCATTAAAAAAAGCCAAAATAAACACAAGATGCACCCGGCGCGATTTGAGTGCATCACCTTTCACCACTTGCACAAGTGTACGTCAGGTAAACATGGCCACATCCTTGCTTTTTACCATAAATTCTTATTTTATTGTTTTTTCTTATGAAATTCATAACTAAATACACAAAAATGATAAAAATGTTCCGAAAATTGCTACGAACTCATTGACACTTCATCTTCCTTACTGAATTCCCCGTTTCATGGTTATTCATTTTAAAAGAAAATTTCGAGCATTCACGGGAGATGCTTGTTGATGTAGGTTATCTAGGTTAAAGTTAACAACATATATAGCTAGGGTTAAGAGGAAAGTGAGTTATCTAAAGCCATTCAAAATTTTAATTATGAAACTGATGATTTGTAGCTTCTCCTAGTTTTATAACGTCACAAGGAGGCCGGAGTAATTTTCGGGGCATTTTTTCAATTTTCCTACTATTTATTGAACTTTTTTCAATATTTTTGCACTAAAAAAAGCCAAAATAATCGCAAGATGACACCTGGCGCGATTTGAGCGCATCACCTTCCACCACTTGCACAAGTGTACGTCAATAAACATGGCCACATCCTTGGTTTTTACCCTAAATTCTTATTTTATTGTTTTTTCTTATGAAATTCATAACTAAATACACAAAAATGATAAAAATGTTCCGAAAATTGCTACGAACTCGTTGACACTTCATCTTCCTTACTGAATTCCCTGTTTCATGGTTACGCTACATTAGTATTTTATTATTATTTACCCTACATTATTATTATATTACTTTTTAGCCTCTACATTTGTTAATTATATTTACTCGAAATTATTATTTTTATTGTTATTTTGAGTGCGAATAGACCATTTTCTGGTGTTAATCAGTTTCTCTCTTCTTCAATTTGTTAATTTTTTTTCTCTTTATTAGGGTGAAGGGATGTTTTGAAAAATAAAAATAAAAAATTACATTCCAAGCATTGTATAACATCATAAAAAAGTCAATGAATAACCCATTATTTGTATAGCTTAATTTGGATCCCAAACATCTCATTCATTCATACAAAATTGACGAATTCCTGACTCCTCGCAGAAGGGTCCCATAAGATAGTTTTACATTGCAAAGCATATTATTTGCTCCATGTTAGCAATACCACGATCACCCCAACCAACTAAACAGCGGTAGCCGCAATTAGTCAGTTGTATTGGTCGGCTTCTTCCGAGTAGCTTTGACGTGCTTATGCTCACTCATGTCACCACCATCGTCTAGTATCTCTCTCACAGCATCAGGGGATACATAGTCCCAATTATAACTTGTATGAGTAGTTACCGCAAATGCTCGGAAATTTTCGGATCCTTCGTTGAATGCCATCTCCAGTTCACTGTGGTGCTCTTCGCATCGCATATGGTTCATCAAACAACCTTTAATTTCATCATTCATTACTGTATCCAACTCCTCTGCTTTCAACTTCCATTTATGACTCAACTTCAAGTACTTGTTCTTTTGGGAGAACGCTTTGTTAACTCTAATGTTAAGATCAGCCAAAATGGCCTCGTCTTCAACACATTTCTCGTGCCATGAATTGATCAGTCTGGAATTATAATCTAGCTTGCTACTGACTGCATGTATTGCCTCTAATGGATCATCGGAGTCCCCCTCACTCCCAAATGATGTTGAAAATCGGTGAGTACAACGTGGAAATGGAACCTGCGACTCCAATTTTTCATATTCGACTGTGTTGTTGGCGCCTAAAGAGGATGACATGCTTGAATAATCCTATTTGTTTTTAGAGGATGAGGATTGCATATGAAATTTCGTTTGAGGAAGGGGACATAGCTTTATAGACCAACATACCAAAGCTTGCGTGTAGTCAACATATGTACTTTATTTCAATTTTTAAAAAGAGGTGTCAGGTTTTGCTTTTCAAGCATGTCAACCTCATTACACCACTGTCAGTGGTTGAAAGAAACTCAATGGAAGTGACATCTAGTTAGTGAACCAAACCACACTCGTTAGGATTAAACTTAGATTGTATCAGACAAAAAATTAATTTATACATTGTCAACCAAATATTTTTTGGCGGGAACCTTTTTATTGGTATTACTATCACCCCCTTCATAGAAAGTCTCCCTCCACGAAAAACTGACTCCTCCACCGAATCTCTCTCCATCGACTGAAACTCTCTCCTCCACAGAAACTCTCTCTCCCTCCATAGAATGGATTTACTAACCAAGTTTGATGTCAGCATAATAAACACCCCTCCAAACAAAGACCGCCTTCGAAACGCAAGTGAGTCACCAGACAAGCACCTGTCATATTCCTAGACAGAATGACCATTTTGTTGGAAGTTTTGAGTTTGAAAGAGTTCTTGGATTCTGGAAGGAGAGGCATCTTCAACTTGGTGATGAAATCCAAAGGGCAAGGGTACGTTTGGAATTTGTTGAAGGCCAAATTGAAGATGACAAAAGGCAGGCCAACCTGGATAGGGCGAAGTTGCAGCGCATGAGTGTAGCTGTTCAAAAATACAAGAACTCATCTAATGCAGTGGAGTCAAAGAAGCGTGTGATGCAAGCTGGATTCGACTACTTCCGGTCCTATGCAAAACTCGTCGTACCCGGGTTTGATTGGTCATCTATTACCTTTTCCGACGTTAACAAATATACTCACCAAGGGAAGTAACCATTTTGGTTATCATGTTTGAGCAGAGGCAAATAAATGAATGGAATTGGAATTTTCATTAAACTCTGCTTCAAACCTATTTTGATGCTTACTACTATGGAAGATTTTAACCTTAATATTTGGATGTCTTTAATTACGAGAACACGTGATGCAACGTGGCCATCTACTTCAGTCATATGTTGCTGCCATGTCCATTTTTGTGTGATCACGTATCAGATTTGGACATGGTTGCATCATATGCAATGTTGCCTTTATTTAATATATGTTAGGGCTAGGTTTATGGAAAAGCATTTGTGAGTGCGTTTGTGACAAGGTTATGTTATTGTTTTTTTGTACTGGTTCATCTCCTACTATTATTTTCTTCCTTTATATTATATGTTTGTGGAATCCCTCAAAGTTAACATATACTGTGAAAAAAATGCAGAGTGAATATATAATCACTTATATAGACTATGACAAATATTCACTAATATTTTAAAATTGCTTGACTGGTGTGAGGTTTTTCAAAAAAAGTATGGCATTATTTTATGTGATTGGACATGATAGTTATTTTGTACTGATTCCCGATGGACTACTTATTGAATACCTATGACGGTTCATAACTCTAGACGCAGTTGCATATGGACGACTTATTGAATACCTCTGACGTGTTCAAAGCTCTAGGCGCAGTTGCAATGATGGCTTCAAAGCAGTGTGCAATTATTATATATGTACATTATTATAACAAAACAAAAACAGATAATTTTACATCATTATATATGAAAGGAAACTAATTCTTGTCTTATTACAAATTATATAACGAATATTAAGGAAATATACTTGTTAAAGTGAACAAACATATATACTTAGGGTTAAGAGGAAAGTGAGTTCTCTAAAACAATTTGGATTTTTTCATTGCGAAACGGATGATTTATAGGTTCCCCTAGTTTTATAACGTCACAAGGAGGCCGGAGTAATTTTCGGGGCATTTTTACGATTTTCCGACTATTTATTACAATTTGTTCAAGTTTTTTGCACTAAAGTATTATAATAATCGCAAGTTGACACATGGCGCGATCTCAGTGCATACCTTTCACCACTTGCACAAGTGTACGTTAGTAAACATGGCCACATCCTTGCTTTTTACCCTAAATTCTTATTTTATTGTTTTGCCTTACAAAATTCATAACTAAAAACACTTGACATGATAAAAAAAACTTCCGAAAATTGCTACAAATTCATTGAGGCTTCATCTTTCTTCCTGAATTCCCCGTTTCGTGGTGACGCTAAATCATTATTATATTGTTCTTTACCCTAATTTATTATTATATTACTTTTTACCTTCTATATTTATTAATTTTATTGACCCTAAATTTTTTTTTTTGGTAATTTTGTTGTGCGAAAAGACCATTTCAGGTGCCAATTAGTTTCTCTCTTCTTCAATTTCTTAAATTCTAATTTTTATTAGGGTTAAGGGATGTTTTGAAAAAGTAAATGAAAAAAATACATGGCAACCATTGTATGACATCAGAAAAAAATTAGTTTTGGATATGATAAGTGAGAAAATGTCTTTCCCAAGCACTGGTGAAAAGACAGCTCACTCCATGCACGCCTTTTCGTTTACCAAATATTAAGATTGTAGTTTGGCAAAATATCTATGTCAGTAAAATGTCATATTACCCATCTATGATGTCAGTAAGCACTCTAGTATACAAATATATATACATAGATTTATATATAAAACGGTTTATGACTGCACAAACACCAACAAAATACATTAAAACCCAACATTTGACCAACGTAGCCAGCCAACGTAGAACTCAAGAGAAGCAAGTCCAGAAAGCATAAAAACCATAAAAACATACTACAACTAATTATAAGGGTATGGATTCTCTGGCACAACATACACACGCATTACCTTGAACCAAAAAACACTCTCACGGTGCCATTTGCATCGATTGCAATAAGTCCAGAAGGAAGGATTTATCTTTGCTTCAGGAGGCCAGCCTTCAATAACAAAACACCATTCGTTGTTGTTACAAGCGCTGCAGTGATTGAACTTAATCTTCCCATAGTAAAACATATCTACGATATGTCTTGCAACAGAGAAAACTCGGCTTAATCTTCGTCTCAAAGCATCCCTGGTTCTTTTCATATCAATGTTGTTACGTTGATTCAAAGAACACAAAAATTCTAATGCATCCTCTTTTGACTGACCAATTCCAGACATGCCAAGAAGTCCAACTATATATGCCGCTTCCATATGGCCTGCCGTGGCTGCAATGCGCATCCCATACAACGCTTCCACGTTACCCTGCATGAAAAACACTTCGAACGCGTCTCTAAATATCGACTCAGGGTTCTCGCAAGCTCTGCATTGTTGCAAGAAAAGCTGGACCGCAAGATTAGCATGGTACTAGCTAGGATAGTCTGGGTACTTTGCCATTGAAATGGTGTTCCACACTTGTGGAGTGTTTGCCAACGTCCGGAATAATGGGCACACAGATGCCATACGGAAGAGATCTTCCGATGATTGGGTTGCCACGTATAACATCACTTTAAACCAAGCCAACTCTGGGATGAAGGCTTGGGGCATCTCCAAATGGATATGCTTCCTTCTCTTTCCTCCGAACTGTGGTGAAATATTTGGAATTCATTGAAATGTTTTTGGAATGGAACGATTTGAGGAGTGGAAGAGGGGAGAAATAAGAATATATGGGGTTTTGGTTCTGTTTTTGGCTGTGTTTGTTGTACCGTTTGGAAAAAGTGTTTCCACTTGAGGTTTTTCTCACTTGAACCTTTTTAAAGAAACTGAACCAACACCCTAAAACTAGAGAAAAACAGAAGAGAAGGAAAATGTCATCGAAATGCAAAGTCAGGACAGTCAAAAAGTCACTTAATAACCTATTTGCATAGCCATTTTTAGGATTTTCCCGCCATTTTTATGTCATTGAATCAAATGTGATGGATTACTGACTAGTCACAGAACGTCCCATCAGATACTTTTTTCATTTTCCCACACCGAAATATACTAGTAATGTTATTAAAATGTGATGGATGTTTATCAAACTAGTTGCCTTAATGAAATATAATGAAAATAATATATTTAGAGCGGTTTCCCCTCAATTTTCAGATTGGGTTTTGGTAGTGAAATATTATATTGGTTTATGGGGTAAACGGTGCCACAATTCTGATGGTACATGTGTCCAAATCATGCCCAACCCACCCACACACAGAAAAGAAAGATATAATTTGATTTGGGCAGAGATGAGAGAGAGCTTAGTCCGAATATGTTTCAGTGAGAAGATCTGAGTGAGAAGGTATGAGTCCGAAGAGGTTTCAGTGAGAAGATCTGAGTCAGAAGAGGTACAAGTGAGAAGATTCAACATGTCTTCGTCTTCATCTCCCGCTCAAACAAAGAGGTGTCCATACTGTGGAGCTGCAATGGTGCTTCGGGTTTCAAAATCAGATAAAAATCGAGGGAAGCCATTTTGGAAGTGCGTAACCTCCTATGTAAGTTTTCATTTCCAGAATATGTATGTGGATGAAAAAAACCTTGGTCTAACTCTGACACAATTATTTTGCATATATGATGCCTGCAATTAGGGAGCCACCAGTTGCAATGGATTTGAATGGGTTGATGTAACCTTCGCTGAACAGGAAACGCAAGATGACACGTATGATGCTACGGTGTTGCATATGCTGAAGTCCATTAAGGACTTGGTAATAGTTTTATTAGTTTTATCAATTTTCATATTATTTGTTCTTTTAATGACCAATTAAGTGCACAGTTTCAAGGATTGTAAAAGTTCTCCGAAAAAGACATGTTGCACGCACCACCAATGAGTTTTCAAACCCATTTTGTAATTTTTGTTCTTGAAATAGGTGGATTGGCATTGAGTTTAAATTATTGTTTGAAACAAAAGCATTTATTTGGCTGAAACCCAGCAAGAACTTTCCAAGACCGACTTAAAAAAAATAAAGTCATACGAAGACGATAAAATCACAAAACAGGGCGAATACGATGCAATAATAAGACAATACATTTTGTTACAATGGCATAATTATTCTGTGTATATAGATTGTTTATTTACGTATCCTGAAGGTTTATTGATTGTGTACTGCATGTATATCGCATGTTATTGGTCGGATATTGGATGTTTATTGAAGGTTTATTGATTGTTTACTGCATGTATATCGCATGTTATTGCTCGGATATTGGATGTTTATTGAAGGTTTATTGATTGTTTACTGCATGTATTTCGAATGTTCTTGTCCGATATTGAATGTTTATTGAAGGTTTATTGATTGTTTCCTGCATGTATTTGGCATGTTATTGTCCAATATGAATGTTTATTGAAGGTTTATTGATTGTTTATTAGTAGGAAGAACAACTGTTAAGTAGAATTTCCTATTCAATACGACTTCCTTATGGATGGTGAAATTGGGGACTGATGTATATTGCATGTCTATTGCGTATAGATTACATGTCTATTGCTTGTATATTGCTTATCTATTGCATGTGTATTGTTGTTTATTTCCTTCGTAAGCAATAAACAATCAATACACACGCAATAAATGTACGATATGCACACAATAGACAAGCAATATAGACGCAATAGACATGTCATATAGATGCACCAATATACATTACTTTTATGCTACTGAGCTGCCCAAGACCAATAAAATAAAGAAAATCAACGAATTTATTAACCGATTATAAAGGAGAGAGGGATTCAAACCCGAGGGCGGTACGGAACCAATAGGGAGTTTTTATAGCAATGCAGCTGGGGACATTTTTCATGTGTTTCTATAAAGAGGGCATGGTTGAATAAAACATTGGAGACGAGGGCATAGCCGCCTATTCCCCTTACAGAATTACCTTATTAAGATGCAACCCATTGCGATTAAGTGAAGGCAATGGTGAACGGCTTAAAGATTGGGATCTGATATTTGGAATGGTGGCTTGGATAAATCATGACATATCACTTTGCATTGAATTACACTTTAAAAAGCCATCAGTCCCCATTCACATATGCAGTCTTCAAATCCCAATGCTGCAGTTTGGTTAAGGTTATGTAAATGTTGTGAAGGAGTTAGGGCAATATTACACAGATTTTTGTTACATTACATCCAAAAAAACTTTACACTCCAGATGCACATTCTATGTATGGGAATGGCATGTGCCTAACTTCAAAAATGCATCTGCCTATCCATTTAGATTGCCCACATGCAATAGATTTACAGAGCCATTTACTTTTCTCCTCACAAAGCCTCTGCATCTCCATTTCAGAGTCTTCAATTTTCTGTCTATGCTCTACATCCAGCTACCATATACATTTAGCCCAATATGAGAGCAGAATAAACGCAGCGTACTATCACACTAATCAAAATGAAAGCATGCATCCGCTATAATATGTGCCACTATTTTGGGTCTAATTGTTATTGTCCAATAACTTAAACCTAAAATTATATACAAAAATACACTAAAATTGAGAAAGACGAAGAAGAATTGAGGAGCAGAGGTAGAATTCAAAAAGGACCCGTTGATCTGTATTGTGTATTTACATGAGTTTCAAATTGGAGATTCCCAAAACCAATTTAATCATCATGTACCTGAACCAATTTCAACCACTATCATGGCATGTAAGCATCTCCCCGTAATATCTCTGGAGCCAACTTCAACCGGAAAAAGGGCATGTTCTGCGAGGTGCAAGTAGCTAACGGAATCTCAGCACTCAAAAGCTCAATGTACTTCAACATGAACATGCCACAATCGCCTCTGAAGCAAAACAAGTACTTGATCAATTCAAGTAATGGCATTGTAACGTAATTGGCAATTTCAAGTAATAAAATTAAATAAAAAGTTGTGCTCACTGATTAGATTGTTGTGGAACATCCACACGTTCTATTGGCCATGGACACCACCAATCTCTTCTGCAGTTGTTTGCATAAACACCTTCTTCATAAAAGTCGATGGAGTTGAGAAGATTTGGAATCGTAATTGAAAGCGGGGCGAGTTCTTCCTTTAACATTTCATCTGGAATAAGTGAAACCATTGAATCGTACACTTTGATTTCACACTTAACCAGATCAATCATTAGAGCCACCCAATGCTTATACTTCGTCAACATACAAGGGGCATACACCTTATACGCGTTCTGCCAATCCAGCCCACACGTCGGAACCTTGCCATTTACAACGTTCACTAAATTGTTTCTAATTTTCCACCCAACCTGCTCTTTTTTTCTTTTATTATCCGCAAAGCAAGTATGGATGTGATTCTGTGAAATAGAAAACAATCAATGGTTAAACACCTCCACAAAGCAAGTATGGATAATTTGTAATTATTAACTGCACTTGGTCAAGGCCTATGACATACCATGAAAAATACATCGGTCGTTGTCCGAGTTTCGATATTTGTACAACCTCCAAATCTTGTTGTCGCTTCGGATGAGATACAACCCCAAATCAATGTGCTGCACATGTTTTTCTTGTCAATCTCATAATCTATGTACATTAAAACAAATGCATAATCAATTAAACTTACATCTCCTGCCAGCCAACCGTCAGCTTTTATGAGGGAAGCGAAGAATTCAATCTCAGCTTCCACGTGGCCAAATTGCATCACTAAACTGTGAATATAACAAAGTTTTAGATCACAACAATTTAAAAATATATATACTAATGCCTTCTATCTCAAAAAACAAGGGACTTACTTTGGGTTATGGCGCCATTCCCAACAAAGTTTCAGCAATTTCACCATATCATCATGCGGAATCGCCTTCATTGGGTCTAACATCCGAAGTCGGGTTGTCTCTGGCACAGTTTTTTTCACCAATTCACTAGCTTCAATGATCTTCCACATAGGAATAATCCTCTTCCTCTTTCGTAATTGGACCCCTTGTTCCACAGCTTTACCTTTATCATTCAACCAAACATTCAACTCAGATAGCACAGCTGTAGGTTGATCCAAATCAATATCCCCGAGAGTAAACTCAACAGTTGTCCCCGCCGTGCTCTCGCCAATGTCATCACAAACCAAAACAACTTCATCACCCTCTTCCTCACATTCCTTTATTTGCACTTCCTTTTCCTCACTTCTCTTTCTTTTCACTTCCTTGCCCTCCCTTCTTTTTCTTTGCGGATCCTCTCCATCACCGCTTTTTCTTGGCAGTTCCCCTCTGTCACTGCTTTTTCTTTGTAGTTCCTCTCCCTCACTGTTTTTTCTTTTCACTTCCTCTCCCTCACTGCTCTTTCTTTGCAGTTCCTCTCCCTCATTGCCTTTTCTTTTCACTTCCTCTCCCCCACTGCTCTTTCTTTGCAGTTCCTCTCCCTCATTGCTTCTTCTTTTCACTTCCTCTCCCTCACTACTCTTTCTTTGCGCTTCCTCTCCCTTGCTGATTTTTATTTTCACTTGCTCTCCCTCACTTGTTTTCCTTTGCGCTTCCTCTACCTCACTTGGTTTTCTTTGCACTTCACCCCCTTCAATCCCCTCATCGTCCTTTTCCTCTCCCTCATACCTGTTACTTGGCCCTTCATCCCATTCACTGTCATCCACTTCGTCAGATCCCTTAAATAGATGTGAGATCGCACAACGATTCGTCCTCTCTTTCAGTAAAGCTAGGTCCCTCCTTACTTCCTGCTCGAGCTGAGGACCTAAACAGTGGTCCAAAAGTTTTTCCATCCGTATGACCTTTAACTCAAGGACGTCATTTTCCCGCTTACTCTGAAACAACTCGGACCTCAACAAGCTTACCAGCTTGTTCAACTCATCAAGATCAGCACATGAAGAAGGAATTGACTTTGCCGAGAGAACAAGGCGGGCGATCCTGTGGCCAACTCCAATATGATTGTCTCATTTCCTCTTCACTCGGACGTAGCGCCCGCAACTGAACTAACTGTTTCATAATATAGACAATATTCATATTCAATCATTCTACTTAATAATTTCATTGAATCTTATAAACAGTTTCAAGGGCTGCAAACCAAACCTCTTTGCTCTGGAAAAAATAATTGTTCAACTTCCTCATCTCGGGCATAGACGTAGTCGTTCTCCATCGCAAAATACGCTGGACAACTGTTGGATCAACAACCTTGCAATAATTCAGGTCCACCATTCTAGGAATTAATTCATATACCCAAATCTACACAATTCACAAGACAAAAGTCATTATTTAAGTTTTAAAGTTCACAAAGCATAACTGACATGAACATTATTACCATGTACCTGGAAAGCATACGTGAAACCTTTAAAACTCCACCCACCCTTTGCACTTCACCATGCTTATGCTTCTTGCCCTTCTCATTTTTCCGGCTTGTTCCCGTTACCTTACTTTTCCCCTTCTCTCTTCCCTCTTCATTTTCAAAGCTTTTCGTATACTTTGTTGGTGCAGAAAATAGATTGTCTTGGGTTTTGTCAAAGGACATCGAACCCCACGGATACCTGTTGAACGTATCCAAGTCCTCTAAAAGGGTCAGGTAATTTACATTGATGTTCAAACGCTTGTCCCTTCTCAAAACCACTAACTCAACAAAGTAAACAAGAGCTAGCTTGTAGATGTCATCTTCCTCTTTGCACCTCATAAATGCTTCTTCTAAAGCATTACATGTAATTCCTTCTCCTATAAAATATCTTTTATGAAGTCTAATTTCAGCACTTTCTCCACTGGAAACTTCAGGCACTTCCCCAAAACGAAGCCCTGTGATCAAACAGAAATCCTGACGAGTAAACTGAGCAACGTCGCACCCTATTAAGAAACTCAGTCCATCCAAGGCTTTCACACCCTGCCACGCGACTCTACGCAACACAACTCCATGCACAATCTGCCCGCTAAACTGAATCTTGTCTATATTCAGAAGATGGCCAAAGCATGATGTCTTGAACTGTTCTAATTGTTCCGCACTCAACTTCGCTCGAATTGCAGCTAGGGTTGAATTTGCATGTGAGCAGTTGTTCACCCGTGACGCATATGCCTCTGAACTCTGGCCATACCAGCTGCATGTTGGATCCCATTTCCTAAAATACAAGATGAAATAACGTCAACACATATACTACCACCACGTATTTGCACAATCATATTGGTATTTACACAACTAGTCAACCAGGCACATTACAAATTTTATGAAGTACATGCGCATAGGGATTACTGATCACAGGCTTTAACATCATCAAAGCAATATGACAAATTTTGAGCAAATACCTGTTAATGCAATGATTCTGTGAATTACAACCAATAGCATGTGTTTTATTTATGGATCCAAACTCCAATCAATGGTTGATGCATGAGTGAGTATGAGTGCAATCTAGGCAAGTTCTGTACTTCACACACATGACAATTATTGTCATCTCATACACAACACAAAATAAATAAATAAATAAGAAAGATAGTGGAAGGAAGCAAAGCAAAACATCTGCTCTGCTATCTGCTTGCTAAGCCATTGCCACATCCTTCTTTCTTTCTAGCTTTTTCTTCCGTTAGCCACTATGGTCATGGATCAACTTTTATTTCAAATGCTTTGCACTTTTATTCATGACTTTATTATTATATGTTCTCATTTTTCACAGGAAAATTTAGCAACAAGGGAAATAATATTTATTTCAAAAAAAAAAATAAAAAAAAAATATATATATATTCTAGCGCCAAAGAGATAATCTGCACTCTGCACTGCTTCAAATGTGGAAGGTTTTGAGGGTCTCCTCCAATTCAACACCATTATCTTATTCATATCATTATTGATATGTTATTGATATGTTATTGACATGTTATTGACTTGATTTTCATTCATTTTTTAACATATACACAAGCAAAAATTAACATGCAAGTGAAGCACAAGGAAGAGATGCCAAATCCAACAACATTGATGGTACAAATTGGGGAAAACCTTTACTCTAACCCTAAACTCAAATTCCATAAATTACTCACCAAATGCTGGTTATTGAACAATCGCAAGGTGTCTGTGCGGGGTTTTTGTGCGGCTTTGCTCCACAAATGGAACCTTTCACTTCCAACGAATACCGCTTCTCTCCTTCCCCTTCCACCGCTTCGCCACTTCACTGTTTCGGAATCCACGCCTTTGCCCCTTCCACTCAAAATAAATACTTTTTCAGGGTTTAGAGAATGGAGTTGCGTTGCGTTCAACCGTCGTTAACCGTTGCCTTCAACCTTTTCTCAGAGCTTAGCAGTTTCTCAAAGCTATGGGTTTTAGAGTGATGGGTTTTTTCTGTTCAAACTTCGAACTTGCCTTTTTTTTTTTGGGGGGGACCAACTTCAATGCTGGATATTAAATTCGGGTTTGGGTTCCTCACCTACCCGATTGCAAAACTTTATCTCAATTCTCCATAGCCTTTGGATTGATCTGATGGCTATAAAGTGAACCCCTTATAACTTACCCCTTATAACTTTCCACTCATTATAGTCTGAGCAGTTTGTTTGGCTCTGTTGTTCTTAATTGGGCTGTGTTTGTTGCTTGCTGAGTTTTTAGCCTGGCTTTTCTACATTGGGTTTCCCTTTTTATTTGGGATACCCTTGTTGTTCCTTTTTTAACAATATCTCTATAGCTTACAATACATCTTAATGTTTTGTGATTTTGATACTCTATAGCATATGTAGTAATGTCAGTCTTCTTAGAGCTCCGAAATTTCTCCTAATAACAATAAAACAAACTGATAGCCCCAAAAAGTTTTCCCTAGTGTGAAAATTCGAGTAGAGTCTTATGACCAGATTGAATTCATCAATCATGTGGTACTTCTTAACTCCAATTCTCCAAATATTTTACAATGAAAAAGTTACTATAATTTTATTCAAGATACAACTAGCACTGCCAAATTCTGCTCAACTTATTGTGATGTTAATGAACCTCTCATGAATTCTATTCTGTTGCAAAATTTGAAACTGAGAGATGCTAAATAAGAGAAGAATGCATAATTGAATAAGAGATTGCACAAACTATCAAAGATATGATCAATGAAATAGACAAGGGAGGAGTTTTGACAAAGCAATTGATCAGTTTTAGATCAGATCAATGCCAATGTTTACGCGTCTGATTGAGAATTCTTGCTGGCTTATTTCATCCTGCACACAACAGAATATAGCAGTTTAAATAGTAACATAAGTAGTGTCAATAAGAACCAGGTAGGTCTAATGAGCTTGTAAATTTTGAGGCGAAAATTTCATGCGAACCTGGCCAATAAGCACGCAAATACTTTCAATCATTTCGAGTTGCACATTAGCAGTGTGCCCAGTATCGGCCATGGCATCAAGAACCCAAATTTCAGTTGACTATAGGAAACAATTGGCTGGCTTCAACAGCAGTAGTCTTGTAATTATGTACTTGAAAGCAGAAACAAAAAAAAAGTTAGGAGTATGTCCTGTTTATTTGTATCATAAATCTTGCATATACATACTTTTGCAATGGAAAAAAAAAAGAAAAAAGCAGCAAGATAAATTGTTCTCCTCTCCTACTTAATATCATTGAAACGCGTTGGAAGACATATCATTGAAACAAACAAAACAAACAACCATTCACTCTATCTTAAGATAGATGAGATCATGGAAGACATATACTTTTCCACTGAAAGTAACTACTTAATGATTTGCAGTATGTTAACAGATACTTTGCTCAAGTGCTATATAATATGCAGCAACATGAGTTAATTAACCTGATTAATTAGTGCTCTGCAGTAGTTAACAAAGAAATGTTCTTTCTCAGATGCATAAAGCTCATGTTATCAACCAAGATGACAAATGTACATGAGAGAGAGAGAGAGACAGAGAAAGAGAGAGAGAGAGCAGAGGAATTATCATCGAAGATATGAATCTAATGATAAATGTATGGCTAGAAAAGAAAATGCAGGGAGACAGATGGTGGTGACTTATTAATAATATCCATTGTGAGAGCAGTGTTATTGGCCTTTAAAGTATTGAGGTGCAGATATTTGAGGAGGAGGAGTTTTTAACGAAGGTAGCAAAATTTTAGCTCCTCTTTTAAGAATAACAGTTTTTATTAAACTTTTCAACAATAGCGAAAAATAAGAGGGGGTAAGACCTAAGTAGCAAATCAAAAGTCCTATGCACCCCCTCCCCCAATCGCTGCATTTCAACAACAACAACAACAACCACAAAAAAGTCCTATGCACCCCCTGCTGTAGTTGAAAATTTCATAAAAAGTGCAGTCGTTAAAAAGAGGGAGAAAATCTTTACAAGTTGAGAGAAATTCAGATATGCTCCTAAAACAAAACAAGGAATAGAGCCAAATAAAAAAATAGTGGGAGAACCAAATGAAGGAGCAATAGGTGAAAAACAAAACTTAGAGCAATATAAGGCCAAAAGAATCAGCAACTCACATTGAAATACAGCAGCTGTGATGCCTCTTGCTTTGAAAGTGAGGAATCATAGGTTAGTCCCAATCACATCGATCTTTTTTCTTTTTCTTGGGCCGAGCTTCGTCAACAACATCATTTAATTCATCTTGGTCTGCCTCTTTGGAAAGAGCATAGGTATTGCAGAAGAGAGATTTTTGGTGAGAGCTACCAGTTCCACCAGGACTAGCCTCCTCGTCATCATGGTGTTGTTGACCTTGTGCATCAGCTGATTTGGTAGGACAAGTAGTAGTGCTCTTGATGATGGATTTTTTCATCATGATCTGGTTGAGTTGTTCCACATCTTGCTCGTGCACCAAACTGTTGGAAAAATGGCTCACCTAAAGGATACAAGGTTGTTTTGGCGCTAAAGGAGGATTTTTTGAGTCTCCTCAAGCGACCGGTCGCTAGGAATTGGCGACCGTCGCCAGGAGCAGATTGGAAGTCTGGAGCAGAAGCTGAAGAGCGACCGGTCGCTAGTTCTTTGCGACCGGTCGCAGGAAGCACGAGCGACCGGTCGCTGGACTTTTGCGACCGGTCGCCAGAAGCAGATTCAAAGTCTGGAAGGAAAACCTCTGGCGACGGTCGTCCGAGTCGTGCCTGTGACGTTTTCTTACGTGTTTTCAACTGGGTTTTCGATGGCTATCGCTTTCCACAAGATTTCAGAGGCTTTGTGGGTCACTTCTGAGTTAAATGGACGTTGACTACCTGCTGGATAGTTGGGAGAGCACTCATAGCTAATTGGTTATCTTATTTCAAAGGGATCACTCTCTATTTTCTGGTGTAAGTGGGAGGTGGCTGAGTGGATTCTATTTACCTACTTGATCTGACATTTAGTCTAAGTGGTGACTAAAGGGAAGAACGTGGAGGACAAGCTGATATCTTATCTCTTGTCTATTGGCTTGTGTAGGAAATGGGGTGAAGTAAGATAACACAAGAGGGGTAAAACAAGTTGAATATATGTAGTGGCTGAAGCTGGAAAGTTAGAGTTTTCAAGCTGGAGTTTCAGAAAAGCCAAGGGGAGAGCAAGAGAGTTCTCTAAGTGTATCAAGGTGTTGAGCAAGGGTGTGAGAGAAACAGATTGTGAGGGTAGTGTTCTAAGGGGGTTTCCTTTTGTAAACCAAAGTAGGGGGTTTCCTTTTGTAAACCAAAGTTGTAACCTATCTTCATTAGTTAAATTTCTCAAGGTGATCACCAAAGAGGATGTAGGCAATTTGCTGAACCTCTATAAACACTTGTGTCATTTGTGCTTGGTTAATTCTTGTGTGTGTGTGTAAGACTCATCCATCATTGAGTTCTTTGTCTAAAGTCCATCAACAACAAGATCTTTAAGGGCAGTGAGTTAGTCATTTAATTCACAACACAAACGAAACCCACACTTCTTCACACAAGATTTTTTGTGTTCCCGCGTTATGCCTTTTGGCAACGAAGGATGAAGTCAGCTCTTACACAACAACAACTCCATGTTGTGTTGGTTGGCAAGGAGAAGAAGCCAGCAAGCATGACGGATGATGAGTGGGGAGTTCTTGACGAGTTAGCCAGAGGTGCCATCGAAAACTATCTCTCCGACGAGGTGCTCATCAACGTGATAAAGGATACAGCGAAGCAAACATGGGAGAAGCTCGAAGAGATGTTTGCAGGGAAGTTGTTGTCCAACAAACTTTTCCTCAAGGAAGAGCTCCTGAATCTTAATATGGAGGAGGGAGGAAATCTAATGGAACATCTAAGTAGTTTCAATAGATGTGTTGCTGACTTGCAGAGAATGGATGTGAATTATAGTTCGGAGGATAAGGCTCTTATGTTGTTGACATCCTTACCTCCGTCCTATAAACACTTTCGAACCACTCTTATGTTCGGAAAGGTTACTCTTGATTTTGAGCCTGTGGTGCAAGACATCATGACACACCATAGGATGGCTCAACGTTCGGGAGAAAACTCTCAAGGCGAAGGTCTAGTTGCAAAGGCCGGAGAGAGAGGCCGTTCAAAGAAGCGTGAAGGCAAGAAAGGCAATAGAGGAAGGTCCAAATCCAAGGCAAAAGAAGGTTGTTTTGAGTGTGGGTCAAAGGAGCATTGGAAAAAGAATTGCCCCATATGGAAGGAGAAGAAGAACAAAGGGAAGAATGCAGCAAACACAGCTGAGGATGTCACAGAAAGTGATGGTGAGCTTTTGTGTGTTGGTAGCTATGTTAAAACAAATGCATTGGCTAATTCTTCAAGGTGTTCCTCTTCCGATTGGATTTTGGATTCCGGATGCTCATATCATATGTGCTCAAACAAGGAGTGGTTTGACACGTATGAGAAAGAAGATAACAGTGAAGTGATGATGGGGGATGGCTCAATGTGTAGAGTCAAAGGCACCGGTACAATCAAGGTGAAGATGCATGATGGGGCTGTTAGGACGCTTGGAATGGTAAGGCACATTCCGAAGTTGCGTAAGAATCTCATTTCCCTTGGAACTCTTGACAAGAATGGTTATTCATTCAAAGCATATGGAGGGAAACTCATAATCTCAAAAGGTTCACTTGTGATTATGAAGGGAGAGATTCAACCTAATTGTCTGTATAGGTTGTGTGGTACAACAATCACAGGTGGAGCAGCTGTATCTACAAGGAAGGACTCGGAAGATGAAACTCAGCTTTGGCATTTGAGGCTAGGGCACATGAGTGAGAGGGGCATGCTGGAACTACACAACAGAAAATTGTTGAAAGGTGTTCAAAGTTGCAAGCTTGAGTTCTGCAGATTTTGTACCATGGGAAAGCAATCAAAAATAGCTTTCAAGCAGCGAAACAAAGAGGAAGAAAGCACGGGTGTGCTAGATTATATTCACACGGATGTATGGGGGCCATCACCGGTTAAATGGAAGGGTGGAGCTCGCTATTTCGTGACTTTCTTGGATGATTTTTCCAGGAAGGTTTGGGTCTACTTCATGAAGGAGAAATCTGAGGTCTTCACCAAATTCAAAGAATGGAAGGCGGAAGTAGAGAACCTAACCGGAAGAAAGATCAAGATCCTAAAGAGTGACAATGGTGGTGAATATAAGGACAGCAAGTTCCTTGAGTTTTGCAAAAGTGAAGGCATTAAGAGGCACTTTACCGTGAAGAAGACACCCCAACAAAATGGAGCTGCGGAGAGGATGAACCGAACTCTCATGGAGCGTGAGAGATGTATGAGAATTCATGCAGGGTTGCCCGAATCTTTTTGGGCAGAAACGGTTAACCACGCGGCCTATTTGGTTAACCGATCGCCTTCAAGAAATCTTGAGTTCAAATGTGCAGAGGAGGTATGGTCTAATAAGTCAATTGATTATTCGAATCTTAAGGTGTTTGGATGCAGTGCATATGCACTTATTCCTAGTGATGAAAGATCCAAGTTGAAGCCAAAGTCTCTTGAATGTATTTTCATTGGATTTGAGAGTGGTGTGAAGGGCTACAAGCTGTGGGATCCTGTGAACCACAAGAAGATACTCAGCAGAAATGTTGTGTTTGATGAGAAGACCATACCTATGAACAAAGTCAAGAATTCAGAGGCAAAGGCGGATGTTGTTGAGAAAGAAACAACCTTTCAAGTTCCACTCAAGAAGGTGTCAAGAAAGACTACTCAGAAACAGCCAACTGAAGACATTCAGGAGGAGGTGGAGTCTGACATTGAAGAGGAAGAAGCTGGGCAGCATCAACAACACACTCAAGAAGAAGAAGAGGCTCAAGAACTGGTGGAGCCATCATCTATAGCTCGGTCCAGGCCCAAGAGAACCATCAAACCACCTCAAAGGTTTGGATGGGAGATGGATGCAGTTCACTATGCCCTAAATGCTAGTGAAGAAGAACCAACCACGTTCCAAGAAGCTGTTGAGAACAAGGAACGGGAAAGTTGGATGGAAGCTATGATGCAAGAGATGGAATCTCTACACCAAAACTCAGTTTGGGAGTTAGTTCCTAAACCCAAAGGTCGCAAGGTTATTGGCTGCAAATGGGTGTTTAGGAAGAAAGAAGAAATGCATGAGAAGAGTGCCACCTTATTCAAAGCTCGGTTGGTGGCAAAAGGATTCTTGCAAAAGGAGGGAGTTGATTATGATGAAATTTTCTCTCCGGTGGCGAAACATACTTCTATACGACTACTACTCTCCATAGTAGCACAAGAGGACATGGAGGTGGAGCAAATGGATGTGAAGACTGCTTTCCTTCATGGTGAATTGGAGGAAGACATCTACATGAGCCAACCTCAAGGGTTCATTGAAGCAGGGAAGGAAAATCTGGTTTGTAGGTTGAAGAAGTCTTTGTATGGGCTGAAGCAATCTCCAAGACAGTGGAACAAGTGCTTTGATTCTTACATGATGAAGATTGGGTATAGAAGATGTGAATCTGATTGTTGTGTTTATTCTCATGCATTCAAGGATGGTAACTTCATCCTTTTGCTTCTTTATGTTGATGACATGCTAATTGCATGTAAAGACATGTCAAAAATCCAGAATTTGAAGACATTGCTTGGAAGGGAGTTTGACATGAAGGATCTTGGAGCTGCACAAAAGATCCTAGGAATGGAGATAAGGAGAGACAGAAATGAAGGCAAGTTGTGGCTGTCACAAAGCAAGTACATTTCCAAGGTACTTGAAAGGTTCAATATGATGGATTGCAAGCCGGTGTCTACTCCTTTGGCGGAGCATTTTAAGTTAAGTGCAAAGGAATGTCCTTCTACGGATGAGGAGAAGGAGGAAATGAGTAAAGTTCCATATGCAAGCTTGGTAGGGTGTCTCATGTATGCAATGGTTTGCACACGCCCCGACTTAGCCCAAGCCGTAAGTGTGGTGTCAAGGTATATGGCGAATCCTGGAAAGCAACATTGGACAGCAGCAAAATGGATTCTCAGGTACTTGAAGGGCACCAAAAGGCTTGGGATATTGTTTGAAAGACAACAAGGAAAGGCATGTGTGTCGGGGTATGTAGACTCTGATTATGCAGGAGATTTAGACAAGAGGAGATCCACCACAGGATATGTCTTCACTTGTGGTGGAGGACCGATTAGTTGGGGAGCAGTGTTGCAATCGGTTACTGCCTTGTCTACTCCTGAAGCGGAGTATATGGCGCTAACGGAAGCTTCAAAAGAAGCGGTATGGCTGAAGAGATTGGCAAAGGATTTTGGGATAGCTCAAGACTTGGTGGTGATTCTAAGTGACAGTCAAAGTGCTATTTGCTTAGTGAAGAATCAAGTGTTCCATGGGAGGTCCAAACACATTGATGTGAGATACCACCGGATAAGGGATTGGGTGAAAGATGGAGACATCACAATAATGAAGGTTCATACAAATGAGAACGCTTCAGATTGCCTAACAAAGCCAGTCACAACAGCAAAGTTCAAGTATTGTTTGAGCTTACTCAATCTTGTTGCATGCTAAAGATTGAGGTGGAGTTCGTGAGAGTTATCAGGACGATTCTCAAGACATTACAGATGTCCTGGAAGGCAATGATGTCCACAAGGAGTATTAGGCTCGCCATGGTGGAGATTGTTGGAAAAATGGCTCACCTAAAGGATACAAGGTTGTTTTGGCGCTAAAGGAGGATTTTTTGAGTCTGCCCAGCGACCGGTCGCTAGGAATTGGCGACCGGTCGCCAGAAGCAGATTTGGAAGCCTGGAGCAGAAGCTGAAGAGCGACCGGTCGCTAGTTCTTTGCGACCGGTCGCAGGAAGCACGAGCGACCGGTCGCTGGACTTTTGTGACCGGTCGCGAAGAAGTAGATTCAAAACCTGGAAGGAAAACCTCTGGCGACCGTCCGAGTCGTGCTGTGACGTTTTCTTACGTGTTTTCAACTGGGTTTTCGATGGCTATCGCTTTCCACAAGATTTCAGAGGCTTTGTGGGTCACTTCTAAGTTAAATGGACGTTGACTACCTGCTGGATAGTTGGGAGAGCACTCATAGCTAATTGGTTATCTTATTTCAAAGGGATCACTCTCCATTTTCTGGTGTAAGTGGGAGGTGGCTGAGTGGATTCTATTTACCTACTTGATCTGACATTTAGTCTAAGTGGTGACTAAAGGGAAGAACGTGGAGGACAAGCTGATATCTTATCTCTTGTCTATTGGCTTGTGTAGGAAATGGGGTGAAGTAAGATAACACAAGAGGGGTAAAACAAGTTGAATATATGTAGTGGCTGAAGCTGG
This sequence comes from Prunus fruticosa, assembly GCA_018703695.1. NCBI lineage: Eukaryota > Viridiplantae > Streptophyta > Magnoliopsida > Rosales > Rosaceae > Prunus > Prunus fruticosa. Next base: position 2,591,233 of record CM031924.1, read on the forward strand.
AAAGTTAGAGTTTTCAAGCTGGAGTTTCAGAAAAGCCAAGGGGAGAGCAAGAGAGTTCTCTAAGTGTATCAAGGTGTTGAGCAAGGGTGTGAGAGAAACAGATTGTGAGGGTAGTGTTCTAAGGGGGTTTCCTTTTGTAAACCAAAGTAGGGGGTTTCCTTTTGTAAACCAAAGTTGTAACCTATCTTCATTAGTTAAATTTCTCAAGGTGATCACCAAAGAGGATGTAGGCAATTTGCTGAACCTCTATAAACACTTGTGTCATTTGTGCTTGGTTAATTCTTGTGTGTGTGTGTAAGACTCATCCATCATTGAGTTCTTTGTCTAAAGTCCATCAACAACAAGATCTTTAAGGGCAGTGAGTTAGTCATTTAATTCACAACACAAACGAAACCCACACTTCTTCACACAAGATTTTTTGTGTTCCCGCGTTATGCCTTGATGAGAATAATAAGTTGTAAACAAAAACTCTATCTGATCGCATATCTTCTCAGATTGTATACGAGATACATAAATTACCCAAAGGTGATCTGACACAACATCGCCTATAGTAAAATTTTTTGGAAATACTCCATGTGTCCGCATTCCTTGTGGGGAACAGTTAATTTGAAAATAATGAACATCAGAAAGATCAGCCTGAACTTCAAACACAGCACATAAAGCAATTCCCATCCACGTGGTAGGTAGCTCCACAGTGAGGGAATCTCCCAAACTTTGATTACTGAACCACTCTGGAATTTTCCTTCCAGGAGTTAAAATTGTGAATCCGCAAAGAGGCCTAATAAAAGGGAGTACCTGTACCATATACATAGATATATACGAGGTTAGTAAGTTGTAATTATTATTACAGCAAACAACAAAGAGAGACAGAGAGAGACAGAGAGAGAACCCGAGGCTGAAGGTATCGCTGTAGCATTTTCAGTATTATATTGTCGCAGCCTTCATTATCAACCAATACAAAGCAATTGGCACAATTAAAATGTATTCCGTGGTTTAATGAGCAATTTGACGAAAGATGTGGTAACATTTTTAAGGAAGTGCAATTGGCTATGTTTATATCCACCAATGAGATAAGCTTAGAAAGATCTGGCAATTGTTCAAGACTTTGGCACCCATTCACCCAAAATAACTTAAGCTTAGAAAGACATCCAATGCTTGCAGGAAGGCTAACAAAATTGTTTCCACTTAGACTTAATTTTTCTAACGAGGACAAGCAACCAATATCACTGGGAAGATCCCCTTCACAAACGCCACAATTACTTAGATCCAAATACTTCAAAGAGAATAAACCATCAAGCGAAGCCAACACAAAAGCCTTTCTTCCATTTAAGCGGGGGAGGCCCCACCAAAACCTTGATTTATTAGGCTGTGATCCACTTCTTCCACCCAAAGATAGATCCCTCAGTTTTTTCAAACCAACAATGCAGCGTGGAGCGCTGCCCTTATAGCAGTTCCATTCGAGGTAGAAGCCTAAGTAAACACTCCATCTCCCCCATGTTCTCTGGGAGTTTGTCAATTTTTGAGCACCGAGATGCATCCAATTCTTTAAGAGACTTCAAATTACAAATTTCACTCGGAAGACCCGCAAGATTTTTGCAATTCTGTAGTGAGAGACGAGGAAGGCCAACCAGACATCCTATTGATGAAGATAATTTCTCAATGGACATCCCGCTTAAATTAAGCGTTGACAAATTTTTCATTTGCCTTGAAAATTCTGGAATCTTTTTTAATTTTGAGCAATAACCAAGATCCAAGCTTTTAAGATATTTGAGATTTGCAATTGACGGGTGAATCTCAACCAAATTCTTACAAAATTGAAAATCCAACAACTCAAGATTCGGAACACCACTGAAATCTGGGGTTGTGGTCAAGTTTTTAGAGCCAAAAAGCTTCATTTTTTTCAAGTTGGGCAAGTCCTGTGCAATTCATAACAATGGTAGAATAGATAATTAGCTCAGATTTATTTTTATTTTTAAAACAAAATATTTAAAATAAAATAAAAAACTAATTTCTAGAATGGCATATGGTCACTACTCTTACCTTTCTTCCATCCCAAAGCCGAACAAGTTTGCTCTCACGCATCTTAAGTGCAATAAGGAAATTCGGTTGAAAACTTGATGGGAGAAATTTGGAAGGATACCAACTCCATTTGATAATTCTCAAGGAATTAGGAAGAATTCTGGGGCTTGAAGAAATGATGACATTATCAAATTCAAGAACTTTTAGGTTACACATCTTAGAGAAGGCTTCACAATTCCAATCTGCCATTTCAAGTCTCGCCATGCGTAAGGCAATGCCTTTAATTCTGTATGTTGCCTGTAATTAAGAATAGTAAAGGAAAAGTTAATTGCACATTTAAGTCAAATTTCAAGATAAAAATCAATCATATTTCTTTAAAAACTTAGTATTTTCTACATAATTCTTACCGTATTGTTTATGAATACATGAGAGATATCATCACGATTACACAATCAACTTCGTCTACCAGGCTCTTCAGAACACTCCGACGAACAATTTCCAATGCCATTTCTTGTATCAAATCATGCATCTCAACCGTGTTATTTGAAATATCAATAGTTAAAAGTGATTTATGAACAAGAGCATTTATCCCAATATGACCACATAGGCCACAACAGTCTAGTATTTCAATTACACACTCCTTGAACATCCCCTTGTGAAAAAATGCAACATCAAGAAATATATCCTTATCCATCTCATCCAGTCCATCGTAACTTATTTTGAGCAAATCAATAATTTCTGACTTAGGAATTTTCCGCAGCTTATGCAATTCACTTTTCCATTCATATTGATCTCTCTTATACACTAAGCATCCCAAAAGTTTAAGAGCTAGTGGAAGTCCTCTGGCATAATTTACAAAACCCTTTGACAATTCCAAATAACCTTCCTCCGGCTCATTTTTTTTAAAGGCGTTCCAACTGAAGAGCTCAAGAGCATCATCATTACCTAACGCCTCTACGTTACATGATATATGTATATCATGTTTAACTAGCAACCGTTTATCTCTAGTTGTAATAATGATTATACTCCCCTTACCAAACCAATCCTTTTCACCAGCCAACTTTTCAAGTTGGCTTGATTCACTCACATCATCAAGAATGAGAAGAACCTTTTTATTATACAAGCAATTCTTAATGACAGAGGTTCCCCACTGTTCATCCCAAACTTGAGTAATTTGATCCTTTAAGATTGGGGAAAGAAGTTGTCTTTGTAGATCAACAAGATTTCCACGTTGAGAAACCTCTCTAACATTAGCAAGAAAGCTGCTAACTTCAAAATGGGTAGAAATGCTATCATAAACTAGCTGAGCAATGGTTGTTTTGCCAATTCCGCCCATCCCCCATATCCCTATAAAGCGAACATCATCCGTAGGATGAGCTAAAAGCAAATCTACTTGCTCACGTATAAACTTCATTCCAACTAACTCTTTGGAATCTAACAATTTGAATCTATGATGCACTTTCTCCCACACCCATTCAACAATATTTTCAATAAGCTTTCTTTCACACCTACAAGGAGGAAAAGTAAAAGCGATCATGAAGTCTAAAATATAGGACATACATATAACTTCGCCACTTGAAGTTACATCAAATAGCTTACGAAAAAACTTACTCTTTCTTTGAATCAAACTCAGATAAATTGGCCACTTCAGTTAAAGCAGTTCTCCAGCTCTTCACCCTTTTCTCTGCCTTCCCTAAACCTTTCCTCATGATCAGCGAACGCGCATGCAAAACTACCGGTTTGTTTTCGTACGTCGGAAGGATCCACATGATAAAACACTGGTAGAACGGTGCTCTTGGATTTCATGCACTGGAGAATCTTTGTAAGTTCATCCAAGCACTAGGAAGAAGACGCATAATTTGGGGAGAGAACAACGATTGCAAGCCTTGATTCTTCGATTGCATTGAAGAGCTCTGAAGAAATAGGTGTCCCTCTTTCAAGCTTAGGATCATCCTTGAATGTTTTAATGCCCCTGAACTGCAATTCGTGGTATAAATGGGATACAAAGCTATTTCGAGTGTCTACACCCCTGAAACTCAAAAACACATCGTTGTCTCCCTTGAGGAGCCGACTGAATCAGGTGAAGGAAGAAAGGTAGCGTCTCTTTTTGTGCTCAATGCCATTAGGCAATCTGCTACTGCTGAAAACACTCAATGAAAATAAGCCTTTTGCTAATAGAAAGATGATGAGAAACGGCAAAAAAGAAAAGGATTAAAATTTAAACCAGAGGAGAAATAAGGACGTTGAGGAAACAAGTTTCAGAGCAAAGAAAAGGAAACAACAAGAGAGAAATAGAGGGAGCTGGGAAAATTATATATGTTTTGTATTTTTGGTTTCCCAGGGTATCCCCGCGCGACGCGGAGACTAAATCCCTCCGGTCAGGCGCAAAGTGGGAACCTCTCCCAAGAGAGTCTGCTCTCATTCGCAAGCGCCTGGGATCGAACCCGGGACCTCTTGTTTAAAGGATCCAAGCCCCTTTCACTTGGACCAACTCTTGTTGGTATATATGTTTTGTATTTCAAGAGAGAGAAACAGAGGAATTCAACATATAAAGTAAACATTAGAAGGAACAAAACTACGAATTTCAACATTTAAAACAAAAATATAATGCCATCTCAAACAAGGCTTTAGTTAATGTTACTTGAACAAAACATAAATGTGGACAAAGCAAGCCAACAAGTTTAGCTTAGTGTTACCTCAACACCGAAAAAATTACAAAGCCAGAGAATTTGTAAGATCAGCAAGCCAGCCAGAAACTCACAAAATATACAACTTCTCAAGATCAACCAAGAAACCAACAAGAAGAAACAAAGCTGGCAGCCTCAGAAAAGAGAGAGACTTGGAAACCATGTAGTGGTGAGCACACGGTTTCTCTTTTCACCAATGGGAGTCATTTCTCTTTTTTTTTTTCTTTCTTTTTTTATGAAAGAGGGAGGAAGAACCCCATAAAAGAAAGCAATATGATTCTTTTGCTTTTCAATGAGTGCTTTCTTTTGATTGGATGGTTGCTTTCTTGGTAAAACTGTCGTGAGAGAAGGGTTTCATTTCCCCCCCCCCCCTAGGGATGGCAACGGGGCGGGTATGGTCCGGGTTTGCCAATACCATCCCCGACCCCGATTCCCAAACCCTCCCCCATCCCCGCCCCCATCCCCGTTTAATAGGATTCGGGGATTCCCCGCCCCGTACCCGTCGGGGGACCATTCCCCATACCCGCCCCCGAATCCCCGATTTTTTAAGGAACAAAATACAAACAAGAACTCCAAGGAAAAATGAAAGAGTCTCCTTCCATGGAAGTTTTGACGAGAATCTACCAGTGAAGCTGCTGGCATAGCCACAGTGCTCCCCTGCCAGCCGCTGCGCTCTCTGCCTTTCAGACAGAGGCAACCCGAAAAAATCATCCTAGTAGCGATGAGCATCGGCTATGAGTTGATTGTCAACACCATGGTTCACAACAAGGAAAAAGCCATGCTTTTGGCAGGCCTCGCCTACAATTGTGGAGGCTTTCATTGCAGCTTGTTTGTTGCCAGAGATAAAACCACCCAAGTCTATAAGAGGGACTTGGAGCTCAGGGGTGTTTGCGCAGGGCTTTTCCTCATCAGGCCGGTTATTGGGTGGATGAGTGAACAAAAATTGGAATCTTATAGCTAGCCCTCTCTTCCTGCGGAGAAGAAGAAGAAAAAAGGAAGAAAAAAAAGAGATGAAGGAAAAGATGGGAGTGCGGCGGGAGAGTAAAGAAGATGAAGGAAAAGATGAAGGAAAAAATGTAGGGTTATTATTGAGTTTGGGCTACAGGCTTAATATTGTTGGGCTATAGTTAATTTCTTTTTATTTCTTTTTCTTTTCTGTTTAGTTTTTTAGTTTTTTAGTTTTTATTTTTTTTGTTAAGCATTACATGGTATGTTAGTTATTTATTTATTTATTACGTAGTGTGGTTAGTTAGTTAGTTTTTTTTACTATGTGTAGGGTTTATGCTCATCAGAAAAATAAATGTATGGTTATTATTGGGTTTGGGCTACAGACTTAATATTGTTGGGTTATAGTTAATTTCTTTTTATTTGTTTTATTTTCTGTTTAGTTTTTTTGTTTTTATTTTTTTTGTTAAGTATTACATGGTGTGTTAGTTTTTTTGTTTTTTTATTTATTTACGTGGTGTGGTTAGTTAGTTAGTTTTTTTTTTACTGAGTGTTAAACAAAATTTACTTCAAACAAGACAACACTGATTTACATCTTCATCATTTTTAAAAAAACAAATTACTTCAAAAAATTTATAAAAACAAAACTCAAATTCAAATTTTTAAAAATAAACAAACAACAGTAACATTTTCTTCTTCTTCTTCCTCATCATCTTCATCATCATCATCTTGCCATGCTTCATAATGCCATCTTAATCCCTAAATCCTAAACCCTAAACCCTAAACCCTAAACTCTAAACTCTAAACCCTAAACCATACTCATAGAGTGGTATGTAATTATCAATCTACATTAGGCATCTAATTGATGAAGAGTTCTAATCTATGTATGACTTGGTGTTTGATTATTTAGTGTTTGATTACCAATCTAACATTAATCATCCAGTTGTTGCGATAGTATATGTAGTAGTTGTCTAATGTAAATGTGACGTTTGGTGTTCGACTATTTTCGCTATCTTTGGATTATTTGAATTTGTTGATTATACATGTTTGCATATGAATTTTATTTTTTAAAATCAATGTTAGTTATGATGTTTGATTATTTCGTTATCTTTGGATTTATTGATTATACATGTTTGCATATAAATTTTGTTTTTTTAAATCAATATTTGTTGTGGCGTTTGATTATTTTTGTTATCTTTGAATTGTTTGAATTTGTTGATTATACATGTATGCATACGAATTTTGTTTTTTAAAATCAATATTTGTTATTGTGTTTTATCTTTCCTATTATATTTGGATTGTTTGAATTTATTGATTATTATACATATTTGCATATGAATTTTGTTTTTAATATGCATGTTGTTAGCTAGAATTGGAATTGTAACCATTAAATTAATTAATTATTTCTCTATAACACAAGGACAATTGGTGGAGTAGTGGTAAGGTAAGCCTTTTGGTTCTAAAGGAGGTCATGGGTTCGAAACCCCATGCCTCCATCACAAAAATGTTTTAAGGCTTTTAAGATATATATTAATTAAAATTAGAAATCTATATATTTCGGGCCGGGTTCGGGGACGGGGACCCAATTACCATACCCGGCCCGAACCCGTCGGGGTTTTTTTTTTCGGGTCTCCCCGTACCCGTACCCGATTTGGCCCCGGAAATTTCCCCCGTTAGGGTCGGGGACCCGCCCCCGCGGGGATTTTTGCGGCGAAGGAGTCTCCGCAGAAGAGAGCAGCTCCTTAATTCAAGGAAATATGCAGGCAATTACTTGATATTTCCCACACGATAATAACGAAATTTGGTGCTTTCTTTTGATTGGATTTTCCTTTTACATGTTTTTTCATACTCCTACAACTAATCAATGAAGGGAAAAAAAAAATTCGTTTGCAATGAGAAAAAATAACTAGTTAATTCTGAAAATTAATTGAGGAATTTTTTTGAGTACAAGCGCAACACAAAAGTTTATATGTAATTTGAGCAATTTGAGCAAACAATAGACTCAAAATGGCTTTGCATTTGAGTACAAGCACATCGGTATTTTAATTGAAGTTTATGCACACTAGTATTTTTATTCAATCCATCGTGGCATCCCTTTCTGAAACAATGCCCAAATGTGTCACCCATTTGACATATTGTGATATTAACCATGTTTTCATTCTTGCTTCTTCTCCGCTTGATTAAATTCGTTGGGTTTGAGTAACAAAACATGTATTTTTACAATCAAAAAGAAATTTAGACATGAGAGAATTGTTATCCTCTCCTACCTAGACCAATAATTCAAAAGATAAGAAAAATCTTATCTTGCACAGAGTGAGTGGTTAACAAAAGATATTACCGCAGAGAGACAACAATAACACATCTATAAAACAACTTTGTTGGTATTGAGATTTAATGTTACCTGAACAAAGCAGATATGGTAATGTAGACGAAGCAAGCCAACCAAAACTCACAAAAAATACTTCTCAAGATCAGCCAAGAAATTAACAAGAACAAGCAAAGCTAACAGCCTCAGAAAAGAGGGAGATATGAGTAGTGGCCAGCAGAGAGAGAGAGAGAGAGAGGGAGGAAGAGAAAGGTTGAAACCGTGTAGTTACAGTAAGCACACGCTTTCTCGTCAGTTATCTCCAACGTCTCCAATGGGGAGTCCACTTATACTTGAATGGTTGGTTAATAAGTGATTTCATTTGCTTTTCAATGAAGAGGCCAATTATTATTTGAATGGTTGGTCAATAAGTGATTTCATTTGCTTTTCAATGAAGAGATTTAATTGAAGGAAATTTCGAGGCAATTACTTGATCTTTTTCATCACAATATATATGGAGTAAAAGAGAACCATGGATCAAATAATAATCACGAAATTTGGTTAAGGCATCAAGTATTTTCCCTTTCTCTTCAATGTTTACTTTTGATCCGTCTAGAAGTCATCAAGAATGAAAAATGTAATTAGAAAAAATTTAAAAGTCGTAAAGCAATTTCAAAGAGGCTTTGCTTAATTAAGGGTCTCGTCCTTCGCAAACAAATATTTTAGACTAGGACTTACGCATCCATTGCATCACTTAATACGCAAATGTATCAGATTTTATTTTTATTTTTGTTTTAAATTTTATGAATGGTGTTCTTAATTATATTTTTTTGGCCTCCATCTCTCCTTTTCATAACTACATCCACATTGCATGTGTAGTTTTTCTGAAACCAATAACATACATAATGGCCAATTAAAACCTAATAGAGGTTAGAATTGAATATAGCAAGACCAAACAAAACCTTACTAATTATTATTTATTAAAATAGCAAGACATGCATACTAGTGGTCTTGTTATTATGCACTTGAATGCATAAACAAACAAACAAAAAATTACAGTGTGTCTTGTTTATTTGCATCATAAATCTTGCATATACATACTTTTGCAATGGAAACAAAAACTAGCAAGATAAATTGTTCTCGTCTCCTGCCTCATATCATATACATACTTTTACAATATGTCCTATTAGAGAGAGAGAGAGAGAGAGAGATGGGGGAGGGGGATCATGTGCGATGTGTTTTGGGGGAGGCTGGGGGTGTTGGGGTGGGGGAGAAAGGGAGAGAGAGGTCTCTTATTTCTATCTTTGTTTTCCTTGAAAATAGAAAACTAAAATACCTTTTGAATGGATGAAAAATTGGATGGTGTTAAAGTCAGATAACAAATTATGGATTTTGAAAAATTAAGGTGACATTTCTCTTAAATTTTTCTTTGAGGTGACAAATTGAAACTAAGGTATAAGTTCATGTGAAATATTTCTATGAAAATCCCTTCATGACATTATTTTAAGTATAAGGTGTTGTAAAAATGGCTCACATTTAGTATGCAAGTGAAGGAGTGAGCGACCGGTCGCAAGGTTTGGCGACCGTCGTTTTTCCAGATTTTCGAAGTCTGGAGAAATTCAGGAAGCGACCGGTCGCAAGGTATCCGCGACCGGTCGCAGACGTGCTGTGCTGTTTTTTCCTACGCGTTTTCAAGTCCTTCTTGGTGTGCTACCACTTTCTACCGACTTGCAAGGATTTTTTTTTGATCACTTCTGATATATTAGAAGGTGGCAAGCAGCTGGAAAGTTGGGGAGAACACTTTGGCTATTTGATAACTTGTATCAAAGGTTTCTAGATAGGTTGGCTAAAGGGTGCATGCATTGATGGCTTACTTTTGACTTGCCTAACCTATGCTTTAGGTGGGTGGCTGAGAGTGGGAACGTGCAAGAGTTGCAGCCCTCTAATAAGACCAAGACTTATCTATGAAGAGAAGGATCCAAGGTAGAAGCAAAGGTTGACTTGTTTCAATGAGTACCTACCCTATGGCTCTAGATAGGGTGGCTGAGTTTGCAGCTATTATTGACTAGCTTTTGGTCTGCCCAAGTTGTGGTCCAAGTCTGGAATCCAAGGGCAGAACGTGGGAGAACAAGATGGAGCCTTCTCCAAGGTCCAAAGGCTTGTCTATTAAAGGGAAGGGGAAGCAAGACAGCAAGGTGTGGCTTAATTGCCCAAGGGTGGCTTAATTGCCCAAAGGTGGCTTAATTGCCCAAAGGGTGGACAAGTTCACCCAAGGGTGACTTGGTTCACCAAGGGGTGACTTAGTTCACCAAGGGAGTGCTCTTTATTCCTCAATGGGTGTGGTTAATCTCAGGTGGTCAAGTAGCTGGGAGCTATTGTGTTCCAATGGAAGTTATCTCACCAAGGTGTGGTTAAGTTCATCAAGGGATGGTCTTTATTCTCCAAGGGGTGATTAAGTTCACAAAAGGTGAGGGTAATTGTAACCACAAAGGGTGTTTTAATCATCAAGGGAGGAAGTGTTGTAGTCATGAGAGTCTAGACACCTAAGGGGGAAACACCAAGGGTTGTGAGAGTGTTCACAAGTGTATCAAAGTGTTGAGCAAGGGGTGTGAGAGAAAAGAAAGCTTAGAGAGAGAATAGAGTTCTAAGGGGGTTTTCTGTGTAAAACCAAAGTTGTAACTTATTCTTTCATGAAGTGAATTTCTCAAGGGGATCACCAAGAGGATGTAGGCATTTGCTGAACCTCTAAAATACTTGTGTCACTTTGTGCTTGGTTGGTTTCTCATGTGTGTGTGTGTGATTCATCCACTTTGTGTGTGTCACAAAGTCCATCAACAACAAGATCATTAGGGGAGGGTGAGTTGAGTTTCGTGCTCAATTCACAACATAAGGAAGGTGACACATGCTATGAAGAAAATGGAGAAAGTCCAAAAAGAAGGTTGGAGAGAAAGTTGCTAACATTCCCAAACAAGAAATCATAAAATTAAAGATATAGTGAGTGACTCTATTTATTTTCTGCTTTACACCATTTCCTCCTGGGTTGGTTGGTTTATCCACTATCCCTCCCTTGGCACACTTTCCACGATATATATATGCGTAATGTAATTAATTAACGGTTGAATGTATTTTTCCGCACAATTATTTGGGGCAGGGAGAGAGAGAGGTTGTGGAAGAAGAAAACAAGAAAAAAAAGATGAAGAAGAATCTGATAGAGAAATTAAAAATTCCCACACAAAACTCCATACAAATTCCTCTCCTCAGATCTCATGTGAATAGTGTTTGCCTTTACTTGTCATGGCAATGGGTGGGAAAGCAAAATTAAAAAGGGTAGGGCAGACACTATTCACTATGTGAATAGTGTTTGTCCTTGCCCTTTGCCATGGCACAATGGGTGGAAGTGCTCTAAGAGAACCCAAGATGGGAGTGGGGCCGGTGGTGGGGGATTGGTGCGATGGAAGAGGTGGGTTTAGGGCTTTTTAAAAATAAATAAATCTTTTGCTTGTTTTTTTAAAGTTTATAATTTTTTTAAATGTATTTTTAATTTAATCCACGTGGCATTATATAATTGGATATGTGAGCCCCACATGTGTGTCACACCATCAATTTAACAGACTTTTGGACGCATTTAATCTTGAGATCTACAAATGACACAAAAAAAACAAGAGGAATGCTAGCAACCTTCTCTCTAAGAGCATCCACAATTGGCTCCCTAAATCACATCATTAGACAAATTTTAGGGAGGAATTGGAAAAATACAACTCCAACCATGCTCCTTATCGACATCCTAAAATAAGGAGACCTCTAGGATTTCCTAAATTTAAAAGAGAGAGAAAGAACTCCTAATGGCTCCCTATAATTTAATGCTGCTTTATTTAATGAGTATTTCAAATCTTTAATTAATGCTAACTATTTTTTATATTATTTTTTAATAGAGATTAACCAATTAAAAAAGAGTTATAGTATTTGTGACTCCCTAAACTAGAGAGCATGATTGGAGTTTAAATTTTATATGGAGCTCCTAAAATAACTTTTATATATTTTTAGCTAAATTTTAACTAAAAAAAATAGAGAGTATGATTGTGAATGCTCTAACATTCTCTTTTGGACCTCTTTCAGCATGACATGTGTCACTTCTTTACCCTTAAAACAATGTCATTAATGCACCAGACAATCTAACTTTTGTTTTCAAAGTTTACCCTTATTAAATGTACTAATAAAATAAAAATATATTTAATTAATTAATTACATATAATAAATTAAGTCTCTATGTCTTCCTCCTTCCCTGTCAAGTTCCTCCCACTTTAATCATCAACTGCCCTCTTCCCACCCCACACCACCCCAAACAAGATCCACCTTACACCTACTGCTGGACCTATTAAGGCGTAAGGAGGTGCATCTGCAACTTCCATAACAGAAAAAGCCGCTACAAGAGCAACATCTTGCCCCTTTTGTAAGGTTGGGTGGTGCACTTAACCTATTCAACGAATTGCCTCAACCAAAACCAAGGTTGCTGCGTTGTGCTGTTGCTGGACGCAGCGAAGCACACGCCCTACGTTTTTTTATTTTTTAACATCCTTGCCAAAATGACATTGTTTTGGACCATAGTTTAAAATAAAAATAAAAAAAGGAACTGGACTTGCACTAAACGTGGGCTTTAACAAGGTCTGATATGGGCTACTTAGAACATGATAAAAGGCTATTGAAAAAAGGCCTTTTAACAAGCTTTTGTTCTTCTTCTGTTTAAACAAGGATTAAAAAAATAAAAAATAAAAAATAAAAAATAAAAACTCTTACATTGCGCAACTCCTTATTTATGTGGGATTGGGAGGAGTTATCTTTATAAAGGATTAACACCAATTTTGAGCAACCTTTTTCTTTTTTCTTTTTTTTTTAAAGAACAAACACAAATTGCACAACTCCGAAGTAAGTCTCATGTTTTTTTTCTTCTTCTTGAGCAAATGCGAATTTTGTTTTGTTTTTATTTGGCTCTCTCTCTTTGTATTAGTGTGATCAGGAGCAAACTCGAGAAGGAGTTGAGGTACGATCAATTATGATTTACTTATTTAATTAATAATTTGATATTAATTTTTATTAAATTAATTGATGATTTGATATTGATTTGATATACTATAGTCAATTTGTTTCAATTATAAGGGATATTTGGTTGTCAATATTTTTTATTATTATAAAGTTTTTAGCATTTCAAAATTACACATCCACTAAAATATTCATGGGTCCGCCAGGACCGACACCCACCAAGCCACCCCACTCGACCACCCTAGCCACACACCCACTGCAACCCACACCCAACTACTCTCACCAACAAACCCAGGCCTTATTCTCTGCTCCGACTTGTCTCAGCCCTCTTCCCTTCTCCAACCCGTTTCAACCCAAACCCACCCCATCCTCGACGCAGTCCCCCATTTTGATTCTCTATTACTACTGAAATCAATTCCAAGATTTATTGAAAGAATGTACCAGAAAATATTTTTACAATTGAAACCCAATTTTTCCCTTCCAAATAATCTTTGGAATTTGGATGAAAAAAATAGTCCTTTTTTCGTGCCACACTCACCCAGGTAGAAATTGATTTATTTCGTGCAATTTGTTTTTTATGATATAAAAATTAGGATTTGGGTTTGTTTTTTTTCTTCATTATATGGCATGGCAGTCTTTGCTGCATGAGATGGGTGTCTTTGTTTCATTTTTTCTACATGGGTTTTGGGGTGGTGGGGTGGAGAAATTATACAGTGATACGGTATTACCACGTGATAGTGCCAGGTGGTAGTATGGACCAAGAGAATAATGACATCTGGCATAGCTGTGATTAGAGAGAGACAGCTTTTTCATCAGGATGAATGTTAACGCCATTTACTCTCTTCCTCTTTTTTTTTTGTTTCTTTCAAAGCAAAGAACAGATAAACCCTGGTGTAATTGGAGTCTGGGCCACTTTTCAGAGAAAAAGAACACCTTTTCTTCAGCCAGAAAACTATGGATCTCCTTTTTTTCTTACGGTCTCTATTGATTTTGTTTCCCTATTTTTGCAGATCTTTTCTTCTTTTTTTCCAATTTTTGCCTCTATTTCCTCTCTTTTTTCCTCTTTAGTTCCTCGATTTTGTTTTGGACGAAGACTTATGTGAGCAGGGCTGTCCCTAAGATTTTGAGGGCCCTGTGCGAAACTTAAATTGGGGTCTTACATAATCTAATACGAAAAATACTATAAATAAAAATTTGTCATAACTTGATGTCATAAACAATTTTTTTATAACTAAAAGTCACCATCAATAAACATGTAATGACTAACTAAGTCGTTTTGTATATCCAGAAACGTATTTTCTAGTAAGTGGCATGTTTAGATTACAAAGAAAAATTCTCAAACCCTATAACCTGGAAGAAAACCCCAGCAAAAAATAGATAAATATTTCTAAAAACTATATTCTCATATAACCAATCATCAACATGATAATAATTTAATAAAATAAGTCATGTAATATATAGATTGAAATTTAGATACATACCTGTTGCGTAGATACAGCTGCACCAAAATGGATTCAGTTGCATCATCAACTTGTGATACTCGCAAGTGCACGAGCCGTTTGGTAGTATAGCACATGTAAGTACGAGGTCGATCCCACGAGGATTGGTGATTGAATGATCCAATTCATTTTCCCTACACAAAACAGAAATGAAGAAGAAAATAAATAAAAAAAAAAAAAAAAAAAGGAAATAACTCAAGCAATTAAGTTCCCAAGTCCAATTTAGATTAATGGATTGATTCTAGCTAATGTATGATTAAGCCATGGTGTTTGGTCATAACCTTGTGTTCCTAATTCCCTAATTTGGTCATTTGTTGTGTAACCTAAAATTAAGCATAGAAGAACAATTTAAACAACCAAGCATGTATCTAATCCCTGTTGTCGAATGTCCATACATACTCTTCCTATTCATAGTTCAATTCAAATTAAAGCATGGTGTATACTCTTAATTCAAACCAAGATAGCTAACATGCAAGCCTAAATGGTGATCAATCATTCAAACTAGCATACTAACTTATAAGCATAATGAATAAGAACAAAAACCATAATTGAAACTTGGAAACTAATTAGCTTGAATACTTAAGAAAAGAATTTACATAATGAAAAGTAAAGTGGAACTAAGAAAAACTTAAGGAAAATTTCAGCACAAATATTTCATTTCAACAATTGAAAACTAGAAAATGAAACTAAGAGAATTTGAGGGAGAGAAGGGAAGGGAGCTCTAGAGAAGTGCTTGAGAGCTCCCCCCCTTGAGGTGTGTTTACAAGCTTAGAGAACCTCCCTATTTATAGGCCTAAGGAAGTGAAAAATCTGAATTCAATATGGCTAATGCATACAACACTTGTTTTATAAAATCTGAAATGGTTGATGCACTTGTATTAGAAAATTTGAATTGGTTGATGCACTTCACCAATAAATCCCACCAGCAGCCCTAGCTCATCTTCATGTCACCATGACCAAGCTTCCAACCAGCTCAATAGCTCATGCCTAGCTCATCATGACCAAGCTTCCAACCAGAAACAATAGCTCATCCTGAGGTCAGCATGACCAGAAACTTCAAGGGCTTACGAATTGGGCTTCCCTTAAGCAAATTAAGACTTTAAGCACTCAAACTTGAAGTTCAGAATGTCTTCTTTCCAGCCATATATCATTTGGGCCAATCCAAGGTCGGAGGAGGAAGTTAAGGCCAAAACAAATTGCTAACTCATTTTGCGCTCTGATAAAATCCATCCTGAGCATGGCTCTGTGTTTGCTAGGTAACAGACTCCATAGTTATCCAATGGGGCTGAATTTTGGATATGGTATAGTAAGCACCCATTGGAACAACTTTCATGAAGAATGCGGCCTCAGCCGAGCTGTGTAGGTTGCTGAAACAAATATTGCAATGTGACCTACGGAACTGGACTGGCAGGGGGCTGTAGCCAAAATGAGTTTGTCTTTAAGCTCTTCTTCCATCCACCCAAATCAGGCCCTAACATGCATGGATTGCATCATTTATTATCCAAAGCCATCATTATTACCTAAAGCTCAATGAACTGAAAGATAAACACAAAAAGGATTAAAAGCACAAGTTTAACTCAAAAAACATAACCAAATCATAAGCTAGAAGGGTACAAAATGATATACAATTATGAACCGATCAAAACCTAAATTTGAATTGAGATTTGAATCTGACTATTTGATTTTGAGTGGTCTTTATGAATTTAGGAATTACAGTTTTCTCTTTTTGGTGTTGAAATTCCTGAAATTGAAAGAATAACAAAAATTGTCAAAGGATTGAAAAAATAACCAAAGAGAGATCGATGAATGATAATGATTACTTATCAGAAAATCAGAGTTAAAAAAAAAAAAAAAGAAGTCATGAAGCTTTTTTTGTTTTGTTTTGAATGAAGAAAGTACTTTAAGAGGAGAAAACGTTTTTTTTTTCTTTCTAAGAACGGGGAGGAGTAGAAAGTCTTTGGGGGATGTTATACTCCTGGTGGTTACCTTACCTTCAATGTTTCCCTTTTTATAAAGGTATTTCTATTTTTTTAAAATTTTATAATTATGTAAAGCTTGTTATAATGCCAAAAAAAATATAAAAAGGCGAATGATTGACTTCAATAAGAATTGAACTCTGGCACCTCTAAGTTGAGACGCGCTGGGAAGCCAACTCCACCGCATGTGCTTTTGTGCAAACATTTAGCATGCTATAGTATATATACAATTCTTATAATATTAATATATATATATATATATAATATAAAGAACTTTTTTTTTGGGGGCCCTCAAGAATCAGGGCCCTGTGCGGTGGCGCCACTTGCACCACCCCAGGGCCGCCCCTGTATATGAGATCTCATCCCAGGCTACAACTCCTCTTCTCCAAGTTTGAAAAGTAAGGCTACCTTCCATTTTGTAAGATTTTCTCACCAATTTTCCAACTAGACTCTTTGTAGTCATTTATTTATGGTAGTCTTTTTGGTTTAAGTTTCTTCAAATTTTTTTCGAATTTGAATCTTACTGCAATTTTTTGTTTTATATGTTTGGCATGGTTTGCTTCACTTTTGGGGTTTTGGTTTTGTTTCAATTTTTATTTGGAATGTCTTGATTTGTGAGATGGAAGGAGTTTGATTTAGATTTGTTTTTCATAGCACAACCTGCAGATTGAAAAATGATCTGGCACTATTGGGGTTTTATTTTTCTTGCATTTCCTTATTGCAATTGATACATGTTGATTTTATTTCTCAGTTTCCAGGGTGATGAGTAAGTTAATTTGTTTGGGTATGTTGTTAATGGAACGATTTGGCTAATTGTATATGTCCTAACATATTTTTTGTTTCTTTCATATGATTTGATCTCAAAAATTGCCTCTCTTCCGGCATAGCAAGTTCATGGTTGTGTTTAGAAACAAAATGAGAAACTTTCCACATACCATTGTCATCTTGGAAGGGAAATCGAATTCTAGCTTCACAACCTGTTCACGTCTCGTCTCTAATTTGTTAGCCATGCTCACTTGAAGGGTCACTATCTAGTCGAAAACCTTCTTTTGAACAAAAATAACTAAATTGCCGCAAAACTTTTTTTGTATTATATCTCTTTTGTCCCTTCCGAACACTAAATCCAGTTCTTGTAGCATAACTATTGTAGAGATTATAAGCTTCCTCTTCAGTGGACACAACTTTTCCAAGCAAATCTTCTTCGAAACTTTCCATACGATTGATGATCATTGGTTTTCTTCTTCACTTTCAATATCAATAACTACTTGCACACGCCACAACATCATTTTAAAAACAAAACAAACAAAAACTAAGAGTATAATTGTTGATAAAATACTTATTAACAAGTACATCTATGTGCTACTCGGAAAAAAAAAAATTCATCCAAGCAGCCAAGTTAATGAAATAGATATGCAAAAAGTAATTAGACTATATATGTGCAACTAACTAAATGTGTGAATCTAGTTCCACTTTATCGAAATAGTAAAAAGAACACCTACAGAAATCGAAAAAAAAAATGGATTCTATAATTGGAAACATCATGCAGAAAGTAGAAAAAAAAAATCTGTATAAAGTAAAGGATTGTTTGATTGATTTACCATTATCCATTTTTGTCTGAGGCTAGTCCTTTGGTTTTTTGGGGCGGCAGGTGGTCCTTTTCTTTGGCTGCAAAAGTATTTTCAGAGTGTTGGTGCAGACTCCAATGAAAATTCACATGTTAGGGTTACTTTTGCTTTGAAAGAAACAAAAAAGAAAAGAAAAAAGAAGAGAGTAAACGGCGTTAACATTCGTCCTGGATGAAAAAGATGTCTCTCTCTAATAACAGCTATGCCATATGTCATTATTCTATTAGTCCGTACTACCACCTGGCACTGCCACGTGGTAGTACCGTAGCACTGTATAATTTCTCGGTGGGTTGGGGGCTTGACGTGGAAGAGGAAGACGAAGGGGGAAAGACTTAGTCTTTTCTTTTTTTTTTCTTTTTTTCAATTTTTAAATAATTGTTTTTTAATTATGGAAGAAGGCGATGACATTACCCTTTTTCTTATTGGGAAAAAAAAATTACATTCAATAAGGGTAAACTTGAAAAATAAAAACTATGCATTCATGATAGGCATATAGAATTCAATAGAACACTACAACAAAATGTTGCTTTAGCGACGATTTTTTTAGCGAGGAATTATATTTTCTTGTAGAAGTAGCCTTTCAGCGAGGAAACTGTTAAATTCTCGCAAAATGTAACTTGAATTTCGTTTTCAAATTGGACCAAGCTATAGCGACGACATGTTGGATGCAACGACAAACAATGTGGACATTGTAGATTTTCACAGCGATGAACTATTGTTTTCCTCGCGGAAAGTGTAGCGGGAATTTTTGACAATTCCCTCCAATCCTATAGCGACAAACATTATATAATCCTTGCAACAGAAGCCTTTTAACGAGGAATTAATTTCCTCGCAGTATGTCTCCCAAATTATTTTCACCATTTATTAACGAGAAAATAGTTTTTTCGTCACTGAAAGTGTAGCGAGAATTTTTGACAATTCCCTCCAAATCTATAGCGACCAACAATGTCACATCCCAGATCGGCTCCGCCGTAACGTGATATTGTCCGCTTTGGGCCCCCCTATCTGCCCTCACGGTTTTGTTTATGGGAACTCACGAGCAACTTCCCAGTGGGTCACCCATTATGGGATTGTTGTAGCCCAAACTCGCTCAACTTTGGAGTTCCCATGAATCCGAAGCCAGTGAGCTCCCAAAAGGCCTCGTGCTAGATGGAGGTGGGCATGTACATATAAAGCAAATCAACCCCTCTCCGTTGGTCGATGTGGGATGTTACAAACAATATATAATCCTCGCAATAGAAGCCTTTTAGTGAGGAATTAATTGCCTCGCAATATGTCTCCCACATTATTTCACAATTTATTAAGGAGGAAATAGTTTTTTCCTCATTGAAAGTGTTAGCGGGAATTTTTGACATTTCCCTCCTTAACCTATGGCGACAAACAATATATAATCCTCCCAATAGAAGCTTTTTAACGAGGAATTAATTTCCTCGCAGTTTGTCTCCCACATTATTTTTCACTTTTTTTTTAAAGTACCACAATTTTTGGGCAAAATTAAAATAGGATTGTTATAAAAAAAATGGTTTAAATTTTGTAATTACTTTATTTTTTTAATTCAAAATTAGATTTTTAGAGCTTTAGGGTGAAAATAATGTCACAATGGGTTTATAGGATTTTATCTTGTATTTTTCTGATTTTTAATTTATTTATTGTGGATTTTAGAAGTTAAATAATAGGGAAATAATATGAAATAGGTGAGATTGACACGTGTCAACTTCTTAAGGCATCTCCATCAACTTTCAGAAATTTGGCCCTATCAAATTATGACACGTGCCCTAGTCTTGTTATTTTTTGTTTTTATCTTAAACAATGCATAACAAATTAAATAAAAATACACTGAAAATTGCTAGAAAGAAACAATAGTGTATTGGATAGAATGTTTTGATTTGTCTATGAAGAAAGTTAAGTTTTTATTATTACTTTGTATTTTTATAATTTATAATTATATTTTTGGAGCTTTAAAGAGAAGAGAATATCACAAGGAGTTTATAGGAATTATCCGTGTATTTTTGGGATTATTTATTTATTTATTATGTCATTTTTTGTAATTTATTGTGTTATAGAAGTAAACAATTCATAAGAAATTAAATTAAAATCACAAAAATACACCAAAAATTGCTACATGCTCCTTACAACATATCCTTTAATTATGGAGATCTAAATTCATGATTCAAATATTTGAGTTAATGGTAATCAATGGATTAAAGAAACAAGATTATAGGGTGGTATAATGTTTTGATTTGTCTATGAATAAAATTGGGTTTTTGTTATTACTTTTTATTTTTATGATTCAAAATTAGATTTTGGGAGTTGAAAGGTGAATAAAATGTCACAAGGAATTCCTAGGAATTTTGGTGTATTTTTCTAATTTGCAATTTATTTATTATGAATTTTAGAAGTTAAATTGTCGGGAAATAATAAGAAATATAAACTATTTGACATGTGTTAGCTTTTTAAAGGCTCTCTGTCGGTATTTATGACATGTGGCCGTATAATATGGTGACATGTGTCTTTTTCTTGTTATTTATTATTTTTATCTTAAACAATTCATAAAAATGAAATTTTAAAAAAATTGTTATTTATTATTTTTATCTTAAAGAATTCATAAAATTATTTTCGCGCGAGCGCCTTTTTTTCACAAAATTTTCATTTCGCGGTTTTATTCCTTCGAAATTGCTCTCTCTCTCTCTCTCTCTCGTCCCTAACCAAACCACAAACCCTCTCTCTCTCTTTCGCCCTCTCTGACCCCAAATTCTCTCCCTCCCTCTATCACTGTGTCTCCTTCTGCGTGTCTCTCTCACCATCTTCGTCTCCCTCTCACGGTCTCACCAGCTCACCACCACCGCCTCCCTCTCGCATCCGCTGTCTGTATCAAGGTATCATCTCCCTTTTTCCTTTTTGTTTCAATTTTATTAATGCGTTTGTGATTTTGTTTTGCTGTTTCAATTTCTATATTTATTTTGGTATTGGATTTTTTTTTTTGATTTCAGATTTGATTGGAGGTGTTGAAATTGCATTGTGGTGTTGGATTTGTGATTTTGTAAGTGTATTGCTGTTAGATTCGTTCCTTTGGAAGAGCCTCTGAAGTAAGATTATTACAAAAAGGGATTGACAGATTGACAGACCCAATACAAGATTTCTGTTTTTGTTTATGTTAATTCATGTAAGATTATGAATGTTTTTGAATATGAATACTACAGGGGAACATCGGTTGATGAGTATATGAGGCATTGGGGGGTTTAAAACCTTAAAGGCATATTTTAGGAAATAAAAACTCAATGGCTCTAAAAGGAATGCCCACTTGGAAATTCTTTACCTCTAAAGACAATAATTTACTTCAAAAGATGGTGAGCATGATTGGTGACTAACAAATTAGGCCTAATATGATAGTTAAAGATGGTTTATGCTTGAAAAGGACTCTGTTTTTATGTCTTTTGACTTTCTGATTTTCTGCTTTCTGTTTATCAGTTGTGGTAGCTTGGTTTGTTTTTTTTTTCCCCTTCTCTGTTGGCTTGGGTTGCTGTTCTGTTTACATGGGGCTGTTTGGGCCAATTGGGTTGTATCTGTTTAATGTCTTTCTCCTTTTACTTTCATTTATTTTTATATTACTCCATTTACTTAAGTTTACAATGTAAATAAGGAAGTACCCCCTATTTGGATTCAAATAAAAATACTAAAAAATCACATTCCCACCAAATCAAAATATGAAAAATCGGTTTTAGTGCAAAATACGATTTAGGCTAAAAATGATGGCTCATTAAGTTAATATATACTTCATACTAAAATCCCATAAAATCAAGTTTTCTTATTTGATGTGTAAGGAATAAAAGCCGCCAAAAATTATCTTGAGAAAATGATTATTCCGAAAAACTATTTTTCATACTTAGTCAATATTTTTACATAAAACATTTTTTCATATATGATATGAATGCATGAAGGGACCTAAGGTTTTTTTCAGTTTGTGAAATTTTGATTTTTTTCTTTCTATTGGTTTAATGGGGGAAAAAGCTTTAAAGATATTTGCTAAATCGCTACTATTTGTCTGTCTCTTGCAATTTTTCTTGCTCAGAATGTATTTTTCTATCCCTTTGTTGAGGACAATTATGATTGCAACCAATAAGCAATATAATTCTTGACATATATGATATATATACATACTATTTTTCGTATGTATTGTGAGTTCGAATTTTTGATTCTTTATAATTTGTAAGAGGCCCCCACACACATGAAATCCTGGCTTCGCCACTGGTTTCATAATTTTTTTTTTCTGTAATTTAACTTCTTCTCTTATTGTTGTTCATCCTCAAACTTAGAGAAAGAAAAGAACATAGTTTGGTGGGTTGGTTGTATTGAGTTTCATTGATTTGGGGGCTTTAAAATATGAGCTACTGTTAGTTTTTAAGAACTAGAGTTGTTGTATTGATAAGTTTTTAACACTTGGGTGGTTTTATAAATTTGGTACTAAATTTGATTTTTCTATCATATGTGCTTCTGGTTTTTTTAAGAATACATGTTTCTGTTTTTTTTATTATAAGAATATATGTTTCTGTTTTGTTTGCTTTCAAAAATGTGCTTTTAGTTTTATGCAAGTGGAGTAAACTTGGTTACTAGGATAACTTTCTCTCTGCACATGAATATTTTAAAAGCTCAAGCTCAAGCTGCTAGTTAAGGTCGAGCACTTGTGGCTAAGAATGGCATAGTCAAGGCTAGAAGAGTCGTGAGAAGGAAGAGCTTGAAAGTTGTGTAAGCTGCCATTTTGATTTTGATTATTGTGGATGACTAAGAGATTGATACGAATGAAGGGTGTTTTTTATATAGATGGTGAGGTGCTTGTGTTATAAAATGAAAAATAAAAAACGTTACGTGCATTGGGTGGTGAAGAGGCTGCTGAGCATAACTCATAATGACTATGATCATGTGATTATTTAATGGCAGGAGAAGTAGATGAGACTCAGCTCATCATCCGATGATGCATATATTATTTATAACAGAATTTGTGGGAATTAAAATGATTAAACTTAATTCCCAACCAATTATATATCAGGCAAATTAATGGATAGTTTCTCGTCTTTGTGATGGTTGGTTTGCTTGCTAGCTAATGTAGGTTTTCTTTGCTGATGTCAAAAGGATATATCAGACCATTCATTTGCTTACTGGAAGTTGGTTATTGTATTGAATGAGACCCCTAATTGGATGATTAAATTTATGTTTGCTTTATATTTTAATTTCAATTTTCCATTGGATTTTTAATTATTGCAAAAATATGCTTACCTGTTTAGAGCTAGACAACGATAATTTGTGATTGTGGGTTTGGCATTGGTGCTTTTGTATGTCTGCCTGATCAGCTAGGGATTTTGGGCTTTAGGTGTTGCACTTCAGCCTTCGGTTGCAGGAGCTTCTATAGTGAGGGGAAAGTTATAAGGGGTTTATTTGAGGGGTATGTTAGAGCCGTTGGATTTCATCCAACGGTGAGTTTTTAAAAGAGGGTGCATGTAGAACCGGGTTGAAATCTGACCCGTTGGAAACCCAACTTCAGTTGAAGATATTTCCCTCTGAAAAATTCAAGAACACAGTCCTCTGTTTTTGAATGCAACGCAAACCCAGAATTAGAAAGATCCAAAGCTCCCAAACCCTATAGTCGCTCCATTGTCATCAGCTCCTTGGGAGGCCTGCGATCTATGGCATCCCTGGTATGACGATTAATGGCTCTTATCTAGCTATTGCCCTATTTTGATTCTATGGCTGAAGTGAAAACCCCTTCTCTTTTTCGTTCAGCACACGAGATTCCAGATGAAAGCAAAGTAGCATATTTGCTAGACGCCGCAGCATCATTTGTTCCTCGATTGTGGTAGAGATGGAGTCTCCACTACCAAAGAGTCTTCTCTAATGTCCACCACATTCTCTTAAGCTGATTGACTTCGGAGCTCCCGCTTGAGTTTGAGAGGTAAGTTTACTGTTGCTGGATTGATTTTATTGGGTTTGGTTTGTTTTTTGTGAGGGTGAGAAATTCGTCATTGGTGGCATCAATAATGCGTCATTTCTGCGGTCAATAATGTATTATTCTGCCGTCAATAATGCATCAGCGTTTGCTGTCAATAATGCGTGATTTCCTTATGAAAATTCAATATATTTAGTTGATTGTTTTTGGTGGGGGTGGGAAATTATAAAATGTAGGTAAAAGATCCTAAACTTAGGCTTAATGGCATTAGGAGTAAGCATTTGGAGAGGATATTGGGAGAAGTTCTGTAATTGCTGGTTTGAATTACATTTGTGTTCTTAGTTGAACATGTTGGTTCTAATGTTATTTTTTCCAGATTATTGCACAAGAGATGACGTAACTATTATTAAATTTTGTGTAATAATGGCTCTTACAAACAAGCTAGGCTATGCGTCTTTTTTGTGTCAATTTGGGCAATGTTTTGTGTAAGTGGAATGCATTGATATGTTGTAATGCAGTAATGATTGATTAATGAATTAATATTTGCTATGCAGTGATATAGAAGTAGTTCAAAAATATATGTGGGTAAAATGTCTGGGGCTAGAGAGTGATGACTGTGTAACAGCTAATGGGATGGTTTACATTCCTGAAGTAAGAAATGAGGAAACACCAGCGGTTGGGATGAAGTTCGACTCGCTTGACCTAGCTTATAATTTCTATAACAGATATGCATTCTTGGCTGGCTTTGGTATTCGACTTCATTCCAGCTTTCGGGGGACAAATAAGAAAGAGATTCTGAGGAAAGAATTTGTTTGTTGCAAACGAGGTGCATACAGGAAAGATGAAACTGGAGAGAGAAAAAAAGACAGCGGGGAATAAGTAGATGCAATTGCAAAGCTAAGATTGTGGTTGTGAAGACAAATGGGAGCAAGAAGTATGCCATCTCTCTTTTTGCAGAGGGACACAATCATAAGATGACAGCCTCAGAAAGAGTGCATTTATTGAGATCACACCGTCGTATTTCGGATTCTACAAAAGTACTTACAAAACAGTTGGGTTCGGTTAATATCCCCATTCATCAGAAGGTAAATATTTTCGAGGTGCAATCCGGAGGAATGGATAAAATTGGTTTTATCAAAAAAGATATTTACAATCTTGAATGTAGTGTGAATGGGAAGTTGAGGAACCACGATGTTGAACTAGTGACCGAGTATTTTATGGCTGAACAGAAAAAAATGAGGATTTTTATTTAAAGATTGAGGGAGATGGCGAAGAGGTTTAGTCGATGTTTTTGGGCAGATGCAACTTCTAGACGGGCGTACCGGTTGTATGGAGATGTTGTTGTATTCGATACCACATTCAATACGAATCGATACGACTTGACATTTGCACCAATATTGGGAGTTAATAACCATGGTTAGACAATTGTCTTAGCATGCACATTTTTGAGCAAGGAAACGGCTGAGTCGTTTATTTGGATGTTTGAGGAGTTTAAGAAAGCCATGCAAGGTGGCGAACCTAAAACGATCATTACAGATCAAGATGCGGCCATCACCAGAGCGATTTCAATAGCCTTCCCGACTACATTTCATCGGCTTTGCATATGGCACATCACATCAAAGTTCCATGTTAAGTTACCACATTCTGCTTATAAGGAGTAGTGGCGTGAATTTCAGAAAGCCATATGGGATCCTGACAATAAGGATGAGTTTGATGCAAAGTGGAATATTGTGGTTACAAAGGCTGGTTTTGACTGACCATCAATGGCTAAGTTCAATGTTTGATTTAAGGGAATCTTGGGTTCCAGCCTACGCACGAGACTTTTTTGCCGCTGGAATGTCAAGCAGCCAAAGAGCGGAAGGTTCTCATGCTTTCTTCAAGCAATACATATCAAGGAGAAATTCGTTGATGGATTTCATAATACGATTTGAGAGGGCACTTTCCCATCAACGTCAAAAAGAGTTAGCTGCTGATCACGTAGATGCATTTGAAGTGGCTCAATGTATTCTACCAATGCCAATGAACAAACAAATGGCTACCTTGTACACAAGGGCAATGTTTCAAAAGTTTGAGAAAGAACTAATACAAAGTACAGCATGTTTCCTAGAGCTCAAAACAGAGGATGCTTCTAAAGTTGTCTTTAATGTGAGCGAAAGGAAAAATTGGCAAACAAGAGTGGCAAAAGTCGTATATGTCAAAGATTCTGACCACGCATCGTGTAGCTGCAAAAAATTTGAATTTGTTGGGATTATTTGCAAGCACATCCTAGCATTGTTCAGAAGGGACCAAATTGAATATATGCCCGATAAATATATTTTGAAAAGGTGGAAGAAAACTCGAAAGTTGGATTGGTGTCAAGATGCAAATGGCAACAAAATTAAAGACTCTGCAGATCCTGGTCTTTTAATAAAGCAGAGTACAATGTCCCGGACTTGCTTCAGATGTGGTTGAGGATGCATTAATGTGTGAAGAAGGATGTGAGCTAGTGTCAGAGACTCTAAAAAGTTTGCGGGTGAAGTTGAAGTTGTTGAAGGATGGACCAAGTAATAACGAAGTTGGAGGGTCCAGCTCTCAAACACAATATATGAAAGACCCTAAGAGAGTAAGGTGCAAAGGAAGGTGGAAACAAGTAACGGGAGCAAAGGAAAAGCCAATGAAGCGAGGGATTCGACACACCTGCGGAGTGTAGAGACACTGGTCATGATAGAAGACAATGCCCAAGAAATTTGAACACACCGTAAGATGTTAAAACTATTTATAATAACACCTAAAATTTGAATAGTTAAATTTTTTATGTGCTTGTGTTTGGTGTTTATGCAGGACATCACCGTCGAACAATGAGGAATCAACTCCAATAGATCTCAGTGACCCATTATTCGACGAATTTTACAGGATGCACGGACCTACCGAATGATTTATGTTTGTATTATACAAAGGCCGGTTGTTATGAAGGCTAATGATCAGGTTAAGTTTTCTATATGCAGTTTTATTTTATTTGTTTGTTCATGTCCACTGATAAGCTCTTACTTTGTCCACTGCTAATTGAAATGGAAATTTGGTTGGTTTACTTCTTGCATGAAATTTGGACACATGTTAATTTTACATGTCTTCTCCCTATTTGGAAATTTTCATAGACATTTGATAAAGTATCAAATTTTGAGGTTTGTGAAGAAGCAATGACTTTTACCATGTACAATGGGTAGTTTATGCTGAATTATGAACGAGTGACACAGATTCATTGATTATATCACAGGCTAATGTAGCATTTCCAGGAGGGAGCTGTTGTTTCCATCAGCAGGTAATGATTTCCAGGCACGAATCATTTCCAGCAACACTAATCATTTACAGCAGCAACCAATTTTTCCTAATGTTATGTTCTAGTGCTTGACTGGTTATTAAGATCTAACCTTGACTATGAAGCAATATTGGTGTACGATTTTGTAAACATTCGTACCTGAAGGATACTTGAAATTTGCACTATGTTGGAACACAATGATTAGAAATCAGCGTGTAAAATACAAACTACAATACAACATCTTCTATGCATGATAAGTACATTGCAGCTAATCACATTTCGAATGCTTGGAGAATATTAAAATTAAAGTGTACACCAACATTTCAACTACTCGTAATTTCGCACACACAAGAAAATTACATTGCTAAGCATTTTATGTGCTCCCTCTTAGCAATATCACGATCACCCCAACCAACTGAACAATGGTAGCCATATTCACTCGGTCGTATGGGTCAGCTTTTCCGAGCAGCTTGCACGTGCTTATGGTCACTCGTGTCCTCACTCATATAGACGAAATAAATATTCAGCAATATTTGTAATAATTTGTTATATAAATAACCCATAAATCATTCACCAAAGAATGTATAGCACATTGGCATGTAAAGTGAATAAGGAGAGTGTTACTTATGACTGATGTGTCAATTTTTTGAGAAAAAGTACGCCATCTGTTTAATGTGAAGGGACATGATAATGAGACTTTACTGATTGCCAACGCGTGGTGATATTGACAACTTATTGAATAATATTTCAGTTTTTGCAAAATACAATGTTAGACACAAGGAATTGCAATACATAGTCCCAATAATTATATATGAAGCAAATGAAAGTAATACTTGTGTTATTATAAATTAGATAATGAACATTAAGGAAATATACTTATAATTTGTCCCAATTATATGTTGTTGTTTGTACTGTTTCATGTCACACTTTTTCTATCTTTCTTTATATTATATGTTTAGGGAATCCCTCAAAGCAACATATACTGTGAAAAATAAAATATTGTGTGAAGTTCTAATCACTCATATAGACTAGGACAAATATTCAGTACTATTTCAAAATTGATAGACTGGTGTCAGGCCATTGAACGATGTGATTTGACATGATAGAGATATTTACTACGAACCCAAGACGGAGCCATATTGACAACATATTGAATAGCGCTGACGTGTTCAAAGATCTAGATGCACGCACCCATGATGGCTTCAGAGCATTGTCCAATTATTATATATGTGGATTATTATAACAAAACAGATACGTTTACAGCCTTTTATATGAAAGGAAACTAATTATTGTATTATTAAAACCTAGATAATTAATATTAGGGAAATATACTTGTGATGTTGGTTGTTGCAAAATATATAGCTAGGGTTAAGAGGAAAGTGAGTTATCTAAAGGCATTCAAATTTTTTCTTTATGAAATTCATGATTTCTAGCTTCCCCCAGTTGTATAACGTCACAAGGAGGCCGGAGTAATTTTCGGGGCATTTTTCCAATTTTCCTACTATTTATTTAACTTTTTTCAAGATTTTTGCACTAAAAAAAGCCAAAATAATCGCAAGATGACACCTGGCCCAATCTGAGCGCATCACATTTCACCACTTGCACAAGTGTACGTCAATACACATGGCCACATCCTTGGTTTTTACCCTAAATTCTTATTTTATTGTTTTTTCTTATGAAATTCATAACTAAATACACAAAAATGATAAAAATGTTCCGAAAATTGATACGAACTCATTGACACTTCATCTTCCTTACTGAATTCCCCGTTTCATGGTTATTCATTTTAAAAGACAATTTCGAGCATTCACGGGAGATGCTTGTTGATGTAGGTTATCTAGGTTAAAGTTAACAACATATATAGCTAGGGTTAAGAGGAAAGTGAGTTATCTAAAGCCATTCAAATTTTTTGTTTATGAAATTGATGATTTCTAGCTTCCCCCAGTTGTATAACGTCACAAGGAGGCCGGAGTAATTTTCGGGGCATTTTTCCAATTTTCCTACTATTTATGTAACTTTTTTCAAGATTTTTGCACTAAAAAAAGCCAAAATAATCGCAAGCTGACACCTGGCGCGATCTGAGCGCATCACCTTTTACCACTTGCACAAGTGTACGTCAATACACATGGCCACATCCTTGGCTTTTACCCTAAATTCTTATTGTATTGTTTTTTCTTATGAAATTCATAACTAAATACACAAAAATGATAAAAATGTTTGAAAATTGATACGAACTCATTGACACTTCATCTTCCTTCCTGAATTCCCTGTTTCATGGTTACGCTATATTAGTATTTTATTATTATTTGCCCTACATTATTATTATATTACTTTTTAGCCTCTACATTTGTTAATTATATTTACTCGAAATTATTATTTTTATTGTTATTTTGAGTGAGAATGGACCATTTCTGGTGTTAATCAGTTTCTCTCTTCTTCAATTTGTTAATTTTTTTTTCCTTTATTAGGGTGAAGGGATGTTTTGAAAAATAAAAAGAACAAATTACATTCCAAGTATTGTATAACATCAGAAAAAAGTCCATGAATAACCCATTATTTGTATAGCTTAATTTACTGCATCCAAACATTTCATTCATTCATACAAAATTGACGAATTCCTGAACGACTGACATAATGGTCCCATAAGATAGGTTTACATTGCAAAGCATATTATTTGGTCCCTGTTATTTCAACCTTCATATTTTGATGTCTTTAATGATGAGAACACGTGATGCAACGTGGCCATCTACTTCAGTCATATGTTGCTGCCATGTCCATTTTTGTGTGATCACGTATCAGATTTGGACATGGTTGCATCATATGCAATGTTGCCTTTATTTATTATATGTTAGGGCAAGGTTTATGGAAAAGCATTTGTGACAAGGTTATGTTATTGTTTTTTTGTACTGGTTCATCTCCTACTATTGTTTTCTTCCTTTATATTATATGTTTGTGGAATCCCTCAAAGTTAACATATACTGTGAAAAAATGCAGAGTGAATATATAATCACTTATATAGATTAGGACAAATATTCACTAATATTTTAAAATTGCTTGAGTGGTGTGAGGTTTTTCAAAAAAGTATGGCATTATTTTATGTGATTGGACATGATGGATTTTTTGTCCTGAATTCCGATGGACTACTTATTGAATACCCTGTGACGGTTCATAACTCTAGACGCAGTTGCATATGGACGACTTATTGAATACCTCTGACATGTTCAAAGCTCTAGGCGCAGTTGCAATGATGGCTTCAAAGCAGTGTGCAATTATTATATATGTACATTATTATAACAAAACAAAAACAGATTATGTTACATCCTTATATTTGAAAGGAAACTATTTCTTGTCTTATTACAAATTATATAACGAATATTAAGGAAATATACTTGTTAAGAGGAAAGTCAGTTCTCTAAAACAATTTGGATTTTTTCATTGCGAAATGGATGCTTTATAGGTTCATCTAGTTTTATAATGTCACAAGGAGGCCGGAGTAATTTTCGGGGCATTTTTACGATTTTCCGACTATTTATTACAATTTGTTCAAGTTGTTTGCACTAAAAAAACCCCAAATAATCGCAAGTGGACACATGGCGCGATCTCAGTGCATACCTTTCACCACTTGCACAAGTGTACGTCAGTTGCAACCAAACATTCTTGCTTTTTACCCTAAATTCTTATTTTATTGTTTTGCCTTACAAAATTCATAACTAAATACACAAAAATGATAAAAAAAACTTCCGAAAACGCTATGAATTCATTGAGGCTTCATCTTTCTTACTGAATTCCCCGTTTCGTGGTGACGCTAAATTATTATGATATTGTTATTTACCCTACATTATTATTATATGACTTTTTACCTTCTATATTTATTAATTTTATTGACCCAAATTTTTTTTTTCTAATTTTGTTATGCGAAAAGACCATTTTAGGTGCCAATTAGTTTCTCTCTTCTTCAATTTCTTAACTTCTAATTTTTATTAGGGTTAAGGGATGTTTTGAAAAAGTAAATGAAAAAAATACATGTCAACCATTGTATGGCATCAGAAAAAAATTAGTTTAGGATATGATAAGTGGGAAAATGTCTTTTCCAAGCACTGGTGAAAGACAGCTCACTCCATGCACGCCTTTTCGTTTACCAAATATTAAGATTGTAGTTGGCCAAAATATCTATGTCAGTAAAATGTCATATTACCCATCTATGATGTCAGTAAGCATTCAAGTATACAAATATATATACGTAGATTTATATATAAAACGGTTTATGACTGCACAAACACCAACAAAATACATTAAAACCCAACATTTGGCCAACGTAGCCAGCCAACGTAGAACTGAAGAGAAGCAAGTCCAGAAAGCATAAAAACCTTAAAAACATACTACAACTAATTATAAGGGTATGGATTCCCTGGCACAACATACACACGCATTACCTTGAACCAAAAAACACTCTCACGGTGCCATTTGCATCGATTGCAACAAGTCCAGAACGAAGGATTTATCTTTGCTTCAGGAGGCCAGCCTTCAATAACAAAACACCATTCGTTGTTGTTACAAGCGCTGCAATGATTGAACTTAATCTTCCCATAGTCAAACATATCTACGATATGTCTTCCAACATTCCAAACTCGGCTTAATCTTCGTCTCAAAGCATCCCTGGTTCCTTTCATATCAATGTTTCTAATGCATCCTCTTTTGACTGACCAATTCCAGACATGCCAAGAAGTCCAACTATATATGCCGCTTCCATATGGCCTGCCGTGGCTGCGATGCGCATCCCATACAACGCTTCCATGTTACCCTGCATGAAAAACACTTCGAACGCCTCTCTAAATATCGACTCAGGGTTCTCGCAAGCTCTGTATTGTTGCAAGAAAAGCTGGACCGCAGGATTATCATGGTACCAACTAGGATGGTCTGGGTACTTAGCCATTGAAATGGTGTTCCACACTTGTGGAGTGTTTGCCAACGTCCGGAATAATGGGCACACAGATGCCATACGGAAGAGATCTTCCGAAGATTGGGTTGCCACGTATAACATCACTTTAAACCAAGCCAACTCTGGGATGAAGACTTGGGGCATCTCCAAGTGGATATGCTTCCTTCTCTTTCCTCCGACTGTAGTGAAATATTTGGAATTCATGTGTTTCTATTTTTTTGGAATGGAACGATTTGAGGAGTGGAAGAGGGGAGAAATGAGAATAGATGGGGTTTTGGTTCTGTTATAGGGTGTGTTTGTTGTACCATTTGGAAAATGTGTTTCCACTTGAGGTTTTTCTCACTTGACCCTTTTTAAAGAAACTGAACCAACACCCTAAAACTAGAGAAAAACAGAAGAGAAGGAAAATGTCATCGAAATGCGAAGTCTAGGCAGTCAAAAAGTAAATTAAGAACCTATATGCATAGCCATTTTTAGGATTTTCCCGCCTTTTTTATGTCAATGAAACAAATGTGACGGATTACTGACTAGTCACAGAACGTCCCATCACATAACTTTTCATTTTTCCCACACCCGAAATACAGTAGTAATGTTATTAAAATGTGATGAATGTTTATCCAACTAGTTGGTTTAATGAAATATAATGAAAATAATATAGGGTTTAGGGCAGTTTTCCCTCAATTTTCATATTGGGTTTTGGTAGTTAAATATTATATTGGTTTATGGGGTAACGGTGCCCCATATTCTGACGATACATGTGTCGAAAGCATGCCCAACCCACCCACGGACAGAAAAGAGGATATAATCGCATTTGGGCAGAGATGAGAGAGCTCTGAGTCCGAAGAGGTTTGAGTGAGAAGATCTGAGTGAGAAGGTATGAGTCCGAAGAGGTTTGAGTGAGAAGATCTGAGTGAGAAAAGGTACAAGTGAGAAGATTCAACATGTCTTCATCTTCATCTCCCGCTCAAACAAAGAGGTGTCCGTACCTGTGGAGCTGCAATGGTGCTTCGGGTTTCAAAGTTAAGAGAAAAATCGAGGGAAGCCATTTTGGAAGTGCCTAACCTCCTATGTAAGTTTTCATTTCCAGAATATGTATGTGGGTGAAAAAAAACCTTGGTCTAACTCTGACACAATTATTTTGCATATATGATGCCTGCAATTAGGGAGCCACCAGTTGCAATGGATTTGAATGGGTTGATGTAACTTCCGCTCAAGCAGAACAGCCAGATGACACGTATGATGCTACGGTGCTGAATATGCTGAAGTCCATTAAGGACTTGGTATTAGTTTTATTACTTTTATCAATTTTAATATTATTTGTTCTTTTAATGACCAATTAAGTGCACAGTTTCAAGGATTGTAAAAGTTCTCCCCAAAAAGACATGTTGCACGCACCACCAATGAGTTTTCAAACCCATTTTGTAAATTATTGTTCTTGAAATAGGTAGATTGTTTATTGGCATATACTAAAGGTTTATTGATTGTTTACTGCATGTATATCGCATGTTATAGCGCGGATATTGGATGTTTATTGAAGGTTTATTGATTGTTTATTGTATGTATATCGCATGTTATTGCTCGGATATTGGATGTATATTGAAGGTTTATTGATTGGTTACTGCATGTGTATCGCATGTTATTTATCGGATATTGGATGTTTATTGAAGGTTTATTGATTGTGTACTGCATGTGTATCGCATGTTATTTATCGGATATTGGATGTTTAATGAAGGTTTATTGATTGTTTACTGCATGTGTATCGCATGTTATTTATCGGATATTGGATGTTTATTGAAGGTTTATTGATTGTGTACTGCATGTATTTCGCATGTTATTGTCTGATATTGAATGTTTATTGAAGGTTTATTGATTGTTTATTAGTAGGAAGAACAACTATTAAGTAGAATTTCCTAATCGATACGAACTCCCTTATGGATGGTGAAATTAGGGACTGATGTATATTGCCTGTCTATTGCGTATAGATTGCATGTATATTGCTTGTCTGTTGCCTGTGTATTGTTGTTTATTTCCTTCGTAAGCAATAAACAATCAAGACACACGCAATAAATGTACGCTATGCACGCAATAGACAAGCAATATAGACGCAATAGACAAGCAATATAGATGCACCAATATAGATTACTTTTATGCTACTGAGCTGCCCAAGACCAATAAAATAAAGAAAATCAACGAATTTATTAACCGATTATAAAGGAAAGAGGGATTCAAACCCGATGGGCGGTACGGAACCAATAGGAAGTTTTTATAGCATTGCAGATGGGAAATGTTTATTGAAGTTGTATTGAGGTTTATTGACGGTTTACTGAATGTTTACTGAAGGTTTACCTGCATGTATATCGCATGTGTTTCTATAAACAGGGCATGGTTGAATAAAACATTGGAGGCGAGGGCATAGCCGCCTATTTCCCTTACAGAATTACAATCAATACACTGCAACCCATTGCGATTAAGTTAAGGCATGGTGAACGGCTTAAAGATTGGGATCTGATATTTGGAATGGTGGCTTGGATAAATCATGACATATTACTTTGCAATAATGTAATACACTTTAAAAAGCCATCAGTCATTGTTCACATATGCAGTCTTCCAATCCCAATTCAATGCAGGTTGGTTAAGGTTATGTAAATATCGTGAAGGAGTTAGGGCAATATTACAGAGATGTTTGTTTCATTAAATCCAAAAAAACTTTACACTCCAGATGCACATTCTATGTATGGGAATGGCATGTGCCTAACTTCAAAAACGCATATGCCTATCCATTTACATTTGCCCACGTGCACTAGATTTATAGATCCATTTACTTTTCTCCTCACTAAGCCTCTGCATCTCCATTTCAGATTCTTCATTTTTCTGTCTATGCTCTGCATCCAGCTACTATATACATTTAGCCTAATATGAGAATAAACGTAGCGTAGTATCACACTAATCAAAATGAAAGCATGCATCCGCTATAATAATATTTTGGTTCTAATTGTTGTCCAATAACTTAAACTTAAAATTAAGTACAAAAATACACTAAGATTGAGAAAGACGAAGAAAAATTGAGGAGCAGAGGTAGAATTCGAAAAGGAGCCGTGGATCTGTATTGTGTATTTACATGACTTTCAAATTGGAGATTTCCAAAAGCAATTTAATCATCCCGTACCTGAACCCATTTCAACCACTATCATGGCATGTAAGCATCTCCCCGTAATATCTCTCTAGCCAACTTCAACCGGAAAAAGGGCATGTTCTGCGAGGTGCAAGTAGCTAACGGAATCTCAGCGCTCAAAAGCTCAATGTACTTCAACACGAACATGCCACAATCGCCTCTGAAGCAAATCAAGAACTCGATCAATTCAAGTAATGACATTGTAACGTAATTGACAATTTCAAGTAATAAAATTAAAGAAAAAGTTGTGCTCACTGATTAGATTGTTGTGGAACATCCACACGTTCTATTGGCCATGGACACCACCAATCTCTCCTGCAAGTCGTTTGCGTAAACACCTTCTTCGTAAAAGTCGATGGAGTTGAGAAGATTTGGAATCGTAATTGAAAGCGGGGCGAGTTCTTCCTTTAACATCTCATCTGGAATAAGTGAAACCATTGAATCGTATACTTTGATTTCACACTTAACCAGATCAATCATTAGAGCCACCCAATGCTTATGCTTCGTCAACATACAAGGGGCATACATCTTATACACGTTCTGCCAATCCACCCCACACGCCGGAACCTTTCCATTTACAACGTTCACTAAACTGTTTCTAATTTTCCACCCAGCCTGCTCTTTTTTTCTTTTATTATCCGCAAAGCAAGTATGGATGTGATTCTGTGAAATAGAAAACAATCAATGGTTAAACACCTCCACAAAGCAAGTATGGATAATTTGTAATTATGAACTGCACTTGGTCAAGCCCTATGACGTACCATGAAAAATACATCGGTCGTTGTCCAGTTCGATATTTGTACAACCTCCAAATCTTGTTGTCGCTTCTGGATGAGATACAACCCCAAATCAATGTGCTGCACATGTTTTTCTGGTCAATCTCATAATCTACGTACATTAAAACAAATGCATAATCAATTAAACTTACATCTCCTGCCAGCCAACCGTCAGCTTTTACGAGGGAAGCGAAGAATTCAATCTGAGCTTCCACGTGGCCAAATTGCATCACTAAACTGTGAATATAACAAAGTTTTAGATCACAACAATTTAAAAATATATACACTAATGCCTTCTATCTCAAAAAACAAGGGACTTACTTTGGGTTATGGCGCCATTCCCAACAAAGTTTCAGCAATTTCACCATATCATCATGCGGAAGCGCCTTCATTGGGTCTAACATCCGAAGTTGGGTTGTCTCTGGCACAGTTTTTTCCACCAATTCACTAGCTTCAAGCATCTTCCACATAGGAATAATCCTCTTCCTCTTTCGTAATTGGACCCCTTGTTCCACAGCTTTACCTTTATCATTCAACCAAACGTTCAACTCAACTGTAGGTTGATCCAAATCAATATCCCCGAGAGTAAACTCAACAGTTGTCCCTCCGTGCTCTCGCCAATGTTATCACAAACCAAAACAACTTCATCACCCTCTTCCTCACATTCCTTTATTTGCACTACCTTTTCCTCACTTCTGTTTCTTTTGACTTCCTTGCCCTCCCTTCTTTTTCTTTGCGGATCCTCTCCATCACTGCTTTTTCTTGGCAGGTTCCCCTCTGTCACAGCTTTTTCGTTGTAGTTCCTCTCCCTCACTGTTTTTTCTTTTCACTTCCTCTCCCTCACTGCTCTTTCTTTGCAGTTCCTCTCCCGCATTGCTTTTTCTTTTCACTTCCTCTCCCCCACTGCTCTTTCTTTGTAGTTCATCTCCCTCATTGCTTCTTCTTTTCACTTCCTCTCCCTCACTGCTCTTTCTTTCCGCTTCCTCTCCCTTGCTGCTTTTTATTTTCACTTGCTCTCCCTCACTTGTTTTCCTTTACGCTTCCTCTACCTCAGTCTGGTTTTCTTTGCACTTCACCCCCTTCAATCCCCTCCTCGTCCTTTTCCTCTCCCTCATATCTGTTACTTGGCCCTTCATCCCATTCACTGTCATCCACTTCGTCAGATCCCTTGCAATGATGTGAGATCGCATAATGATTCGTCCTCTCTTTCAGTAAAGTTAGGTCCCTCCTTACTTCCTGCTCAAAATGAGGACCTAAACAGTGGTCCAAAAGTTTTTCCATCCGTATGACCTTTAACTCAAGGACGTCATTTTCCCGCTTTACTTGAAACAACTCGGACCTCAACAAGCTTACCAGCTTGTTCAACTCATCAAGATCAGCACATGAAGAAGGATTTGACTCTCCAGAGACAACAGCAGGGCGATCCTGTGGCCAACTCCAATATGATTGTCTCATTTCCTCTTCACTCGGACGTAGCGCCCACAACTCGACTGACTTTTTAGAATACAGACAATATTCATATTCAATCATTCTACTTTATAATTTCATTGAATCTTATAAACAGTTTCAAGGGCTGCAAACCAAACCTCTTTGCTCTGGAAAAAATAATTGTTCAACTTCCTCATCTCGGGCATAGACGTAGTCGTTCTCCATCGCAAAATACGTGGGACAGCTGTTGGATCAACAACCTTGCAGTAATTCAGGTCCACCATTCTAGGAATTAATTCATATACCCAAATCTACACAATTCACAGGACAAAAGTCATTATTTAAGTTTTAAAGTTCACAAAGCATAACTGACATGAACATTATTACCATGTACCTGGAAAGCATACGTGAAACCTTTAAAACTCCACCCACCCCTTTGCACTTCACCATGCTTATGCTTCTTGCCCTTCTCATTTTTCCGGCTTGTTCCCGTTACCTTACTTTTCCCCTTCTCTCTTCCCTCTTCATTTTCAAAGCTTTTCATATACTTTGTTGGTGCAGAAATAGACTGTCTTGGGTTTTGTCAAACGACACCGAACCCCACGGATACCTGTTCAAACGCATCCAAGTCCTCTACAAGGGTCAGGTAATTTACATTGATGTTCAAATGCTTGTCCCTTCCCAAAACCACTAACTCAGCAAAGTAAACAAGAGCTAGCTTGTAGACGTCATCTCTCTCTTTGCACCTCAGAAATGCTTCTTCTAAAGCATTACATGTAATTCCTTCGTCTATAAAATATATTTTCTGAAGTCTAATTTCAGCACTTTCTCCACTGGAAACTTCAGGTACTTCCCCAAAACGAAGCCCCGAGATCAAACAGAAATCCTGACGAGAAACTCAGTCCATCCAAGTCTTTCACACCCTACCCCGCCACTCGACGCAACACAACTCCATGCACAATCTGTCCGCTAAACTGAATCTTGTCTATATTCAGAAGATGGCCAAAGCATGATGTCTTGAATTGTTCTAATTGTTCCGCACTCAACTTCGCTCGAATTGCAGCTAGGGTTGAATTTGCATGTGAGCAGTTGTTCACCCGTGACGCATATGCCTCTGAACTTCTGGCCATACCAGCTGCACTTTGGATCCCATTTCCTAAAATACAAGATGAAATAATGTTAACACATATACTACCACCACGTATTTGCACAATCATATTGGTATTTAGTATTTACATAACTAGTCAACCAGGCACATTACAAATTTTATGAAGTACATGCGCATAGGGATTACTGATCACAGCCTTTAACATCATCAAAGCAATATGACAAATTTTGTGCAAATACCTGTTAATGCAATGATTCTGTGAATTACAACCAATAACATGTGTTTTATTTTTGGATACAAACTCCAATCAATGGTTGATGCATGAGTGAGTGTGAGTGCAATCTAGGCAAGTTCTGCACTTCACACACATGACAATTATTGTCATCTCATACACAACACAAAATAAATAAATAAATAAGAAAGATAGTGGAAGGAAGCAAAGCAAAGCATCTGCTCTGCTATCTGCTTGCTAAGCCATTGCCACATCCTTCTTTCTTTCTAGCTTTTTCTTCAGTCAGCCACTATGATCATGGATCAACCTTCATTTCAAATGCTTTGCACTTTTATTCATGACTTTATTATTATATCTTCTCATTTTTCACAGGCAAATTTAGCAACAAGGGAAATAATATTTATTTCAAAATATATATATATTCTAGCGCCAGAGATATGTTATTGACATGTTATTAACATGTTATTTACTTGAGGGTCTCCTCCAATTCAACACCATTATCTTATTCATATCATTATTGATATGTTATTGATATGTTATTGACATGTTATTGACTTGATTTTCATTCATTTTTTAACATATACACAAGCAAAAATTAACATGCAAGTGAAGCACAAGGAAGAGATGCCAAATCCAACAACATTGATGGTACAAATTGGGGAAAACCTTTACTCTAACCCTAAACACAAATTCCATAAATTACTCACCAAATGCTGGTTATTGAACAATCGCAAGGTGTCTGTGCGGCTTTGCAACACAAATGGAACCTATCACTTCCAACGACTACAGATTCTCTCCTTCCCCTTCCACCGCTTCGCCTCTTCACTGTTTCGGAATCCATGCCTTTGCCCTTCCACTCAAAATAAATACTTTTTAAGGGTTTAGAGAAAGGAGTTGCATTCAACCATTGCCTTCAACCATCGTTTACCGTTGCCTTCAACCGTCGTTAACAGTTGCCTTCAACCTTTTCTCAGAGCTTAGCGGTTTTTAGAGCTATGGGTTTTAGAGCGATGGGTTTTTTCTGTTCAAACTTCGAACTTGCCTCTTTTTTTAATTTTTCGAACCAATTTCAATGCTGGATATTAAATTCGGGTTTGGGTTCCTCACCTACCCGATTGCAAAACTTTATCTCAATTCTCCCTAGCCCTTAGATTGATCTGATGGCTATAAAGTGAACCCCTTATAACTTAACACTTATAAGTTTCCACTCACTATAGAAAGGGCCTTCGGTTGCTATCTTCGGCTTCTCCTGGACGAGAATTCTATAGTACGGGCCTTATCTAAGCCTCTTGGAGGTTTTTTTTTTGGCTCTGTTGTTCTTAATTGGGCTGTGTTTGTTGCTTGCTGAGTTTTTAGCCTGGCTTTCCCTTTTTATTTGGGATACCCTTCTTGTTCCTTTTTGAGCAATATCTCTATAGCTTACAATACATCTTAATGTCTTGTGATTTTGATACTCTGAAATTTTCAGAGTCTGAAATTTCTCCTAATAACAATAAAACAAACTGATAGCCCCAAAATGTCTTATGACCAGATTGAATTCATCAATCATGTGGTACTTCTTAACACCAATTCTCCAAATATTTTACAATGAAAAAGTTACTATAATTTTATTCAAGACAAAACTAGCACTGCCAAATTCTGCTCAACTTATTGGGATGTTAATGAATCTCTCATGAATTCTTTCCTGTTGCATAATTTGAAACTGAGAGATGCTAAATAAGAGAAGAATGCATAATTGAATGAGAGATTGCACAAACTATCAAAGATATGATCAATGAAATAGCAGTGTGCCAAATGTCGGCCATGGCATCAAGAACCCAAATTTCAGTTGACTCCAGGACACAATTGGCTGGCTTCAAGAGGCAGGTAGTCTTGTAATTATGTACTTGAATGCAGAAACAAAAAAAATTTAGGAGTATGTCCTGTTTATTTGCATCATAAATCTTGAAAAAAAAAACAGCAAGATAAATTGTTCTCCCCTCCTACTTAATATCATTGAAACGTGTTGGAAGACATATCATTGAAACAAACAAAACAAACAACCATTCACTTGTTGGAAGATATATCATTGAAACAAACAAAACAACAACCATTCACTCTATCTTAAGATAGATGAGATCATGGAAGACATATACTTTTTGGCTGAAAGTAACTACTTAATGATTTGCAGTATGTTAACAGATACTTTGCTCAAGTGCTATATAATATGCAGCAACATGAGTTAATTAACCTGATTAATTAGTGCTCTGCAGTAGTTTACAAAGAAATGTTCTTTCTAGATGCATAAAGCTCATGTTATCAACCAAGATGACAAATGTACATGAGAGAGAGATAGAGAGAGAGAGAGAGAGAGAGAGAGAGCAGAGGAATTATCATCGAAGAGATGAATCTAATGATAAATGTATGGCTAGAAAAGAAAATGTCGGGAGACAGATGGTGGTGACTTATTCATAATATCCATTGTGAGAGCAGTGTTATTGGCCTTTAAAGTATTGAGGTGCAGATATTTGAGGAGTTTTTAACGAAGGTAGCAAAATTTTAGCTCCTCTTTTAAGAATAACAGTTTTTATTAAACTTTTCAACAATAGCGAAAAATAAGAGGGGGCAAGACCTAAGTAGCAAATCAAAAGTCCTATGCATCCCCTGCCGTAGTTGAACATTTTCATAAAAAGTGCAGTTGTTAAAAAGAGGGAGAAAATCTTTACAAGTTGAGAGAAATTCAGATATGCTCCTAAAACAAAACAAGGAATAGAGCCAAATAAAAAAACAGTGGGAGAACCAAATGAAGGAGCAATAGGTGAAAAACAAAACTTTTAGAGCAATATAAGGCCAAAAGAATGAAGCACAAGCAGTGGAACAAACAATAGTACGTTAAATCCCCAAAAAAATGTAAACTAGAATCAGCAACTCACATTGAAATACAGCAGCTGTGATGCCTCTTGCTTTGAAAGTGAGGAATCATAGGTTAGTCCCAATCACATCGATCTTTTTTCTTTTTCTGGGCCGAGCTTCGTCAACAACATCATTTAATTCATCTTGGTCTGCCTCTTTGGAAAGAGCATAGGTATTGCAGAAGAGAGGTTTTTGGTGAGAGCTACCACTTCCACTAGGACTAGCCTCCTCCTCGTCATCATGGTGTTGTTGACCTTGTGCATCAGCTGATTTGGTAGGACAAGTAGTAGTGCTCTTGATGATGGATTTTTTCATCATGATCTGGTTGAGTTGTTCCACATCTTGCTCGTGCACCAAACGAAACCCACACTTCTTCACACAAGATTTTTTGTGTTCCAGCATTATGCCTTGATGAGAATAAAAAGTTGTGGACAAAAACTTTATCTGACCGCATATCTTCTCAGATTGTATACAAGATGCATAAATTACCCAAAGGTGATCTTGTTGGCGAGTAGAGCATATCCTATTCCATTTGGGTTTTATTTATTTTTCCTTTTGTGTAGATATTATGTAATTAGGATTCCACTTATTTCCTAATTAAACCCTACTAGGGTTTGTAACCTGTATTATAAATACCTCATTTCGGAGAATGAAATACATCTGAAAATATTCTACCCATATTATTTGACTTGGTATCAGAGCCGAGTTTCTGGTGACCTGTGTGTGTTGTGCCCACCCGTGTTCTCCTGTGTGCCCTAATTTCTTTAGGGTTCTTGTGCCTGCGCCTTTGTTGTGTTCCGCTGTGTGCTCTGTCGTGTTCGTGCCTCTATTTCCCGTGCTTTTGTCGTGTTCCGCTGTGTGCATCTGCCTTTACCTGTGTTCGTGCCTCTATTGTCTTCCTGCATCTGCCTCTCCTGTGTGCCTCTCCTGTCTTCGTACATCTGCCGGATTTGTGTCTGTGCTTGTGTTCTATTGTATACTCTGCGTGATTTGTTGGGTTTCTGCCGGATTCCATTGTTGGTGCTGCGCCGCTTCTGCGAATTTGCGTGTTTCTGACTCTAT
This sequence comes from Prunus fruticosa, assembly GCA_018703695.1. Taxonomy (NCBI): domain Eukaryota; kingdom Viridiplantae; phylum Streptophyta; class Magnoliopsida; order Rosales; family Rosaceae; genus Prunus; species Prunus fruticosa. The sequence goes on from CM031924.1 coordinate 2,634,168, forward strand.
TCCAGGTATTGGCTCTAATACTTGGATAATTGACACTAGTGCTTCTGATCATATGACTTATGATGCTAAATTTTTTGATGAGTTGTCTAGTAACACCCGTAACCCATACATAACTAGTGCTAATGGCTTGCCATCTCCAATTATTGGCGAGGGCACCATTTCTCTCACCCCAACTCTGTCCTTGTCTCATGCGTTATTAGTTCCCAATATCCATTGTAACTTGTTATCTGTTGGTCGCTTATTTGATACACTTAATGCTTCTGCTACTTTCTATCCTACCCATTGCTCTTTTCAGGATCTTAGGACTCACGAGATGATTGGGCATGGTAAACGGATAGGGGGGGTTATATTATTTGATGTTGCCTTCTGCACCAGTTCGTGATCGTGTCGTTAATACTGTTAGAAGTTGCAGTGTCAAAGACAAACAACAAATTTGGTTATGGCATCGTCGCTTGGGACACCCGTCATTTGGCTACCTTAAACGTCCGTTTCCATCTTTATTCCACTCCTTGATGAGTCCAGGTTTAAGTGTGAGACATGTATTTTGGCCAAGAGCCATCGCACTGTATTTTCTTTAAGTGACAGTAAAGCTACAAAGCCATTTGATTTAGTGCATTCTGATGTGTGGGGTCCGGCTCGCGTTACTTCGAACGCATTTCGTTGGTTCGTCACATTTATTGATGATTGTACCCGACTTACTTGGGTTTTCTTGCTGAAAAATAAACATGATGTTGTTTCCATCCTTCCAGAGTTTTGTACTATGGTGTCTACTGAGTTTCATGCTCGGCTCAAAATATTTCGGGACAGACAACGGAGGTGAATATGTGAATAATACTTTAGCGTCTTTCTTCCGTACTCAAGGGATTATTCACCAAACGACAACCCCTTTTACTCCTCAACAAAATGGTGTGTCTGAAAGAAAGAACCGACACTTGCTTGAAGTTGCCCGCTCACTCATGTTGGATATGTCTCGTTCCCCATCACCTTTGGGGGCATGTCTGTCCGTCTCCTGCCTATTTGATTAATCGTACTCCTAGCCGGGTTCTTGATTTCAAGACTCCGCATGATGTGTTTGGTGACAATATTTCCCCTGTCTCCGTTTCCAAGTTGCCCCCTAAAGTTTTTGGATGTGTTGCTTATGTTCATGTCTACTCTCATCAACGGAGTAAACTTGATCCTTGTGCTCTGCGATGTGTCTTTATTGGTTATTCTTCTACTCACAAGGGTTATAAGTGTTATCATCCACCTACCCAGAAGGTGCATGTTACTTTGGATGTGACTTTCCATGAAGAAGTGCCTTATTATGTATCTCCCTCCTCTCCAATTCAGGGGGAGAGGGAGAGTGAATTGAAGAGTTTTGGAGTGAAAAATATGGAAGATGTTGGACCTAAAGAAGGAATTTCTGAAGAACATGAAGAAGGATTTTTTGAAAGAAAGGAAGCGACCGGTCGCATGGAGGAAGCGACCGGTCGTGAACGAATCTGCCTGGATACGACCGGTCGCATAGAAGTGAACTACCGGTCGCTGACGAATCTGCCTGAAAATGACCGGTCGCACATAGGAAACGACCGGTCGCCTGCCTCGACGAGCGACGACAATGACGATACGAGTGAAGCGACCGGTCGCCAGGAATGTCACGACGGGAGCCAGGTGATATTTTGGAATTTTTCGAGCCTCTCTCAGAAGGACATAACAGTGATACTAGCGACTCTCGTACAGATGAAATTGATACAAGACCCCCCTCTGCCCCTCCACAGCCCCAATCAACTCGTGATAATGAGGTACTTTCTAGTGATGTGCCTACTTATTCATTGCCCCCACGCACTACCCGTGGGAAACCTAAAATACAATATTCTCCTGATATACATGCCAAGTCCAAATATCCCATTAACCATTATATGTCAACTCATCGTTTATCTAAGTCATATGCATCATATTTGTGTCAATTATCTAGTGTATGTGTGCCAACTAAGTTGCAGGATGATCTATCTGATCAAAACTGGGTAGATGCAATGCATATTGAGATGGAAGCTTTGAACAAGAATGCTACTTGGGAGTTAGTTCCTTTGCCAAAAGGGAAAAAGGCAGTTGGGTGCAGATGGGTGTTTACTTTGAAGCATAAGGCTAATGGTTCTATTGACCGTTACAAGGCAAGATTGGTAGCAAAAGGGTATACTCAGACTTATGGAGTGGATTACACGGAGACTTTCGCTCCAGTAGCCAAGCTCAACACTCTACGCGTACTCTTGTCCTTAGCTGCTAATCATGATTGGCCGCTATTACAATTTGATGTCAAGAATGCATTCCTCCATGGTGACCTCAAAGAAGAAATATACATGGATCCTCCGCCGGGTATCCTTGTAACCTCTAAGGAGGGTATGGTGTGTAAGTTACGGAAATCATTATATGGACTAAAGCAGTCTCCAAGAGCTTGGTTTGGGAGGTTTTCTGCAGCTATGAGGAAGTCTGGGTATGTACAAAGTAACTCGGATCATACTTTGTTTCTGAAACGTCATAGAGGTAAATTGACAGCTTTAATAATTTATGTTGATGATATGATTGTAACTGGAGATGATCAGGTGGAAATCCAGAGTCTTCAGAAATATCTTGCGTTTGAATTTGAGATGAAATCATTAGGTGACTTGAAATACTTTCTTGGGATTGAAGTTGCCAGATCTAAGCATGGTATTTTTTTGTCCCAAAGAAAGTATGTTTTGGATTTGCTTGCAGAAACTGGAATGTTGGATTGTAAACCCATTGATACTCCTAGTGAACAGAATCACAAGTTGGGGTTGTATCCCGATCAAGTTCCAACTGAATAAAGAAAGTTATCAACGACTTGTGGGGAAGTTGATTTATTTGGCTCATACTCGTCCAGATATTGCGTATGCTGTAAATATAGTGAGTCAGTTTATGCACTCTCCTAGTGTAGATCATATGGGGGCTGTGACTCGTATTTTAAGGTATCTGAAAGTAACTCCTGGCAAAGGGTTAATTTTCTCCAAGTATGGCCATACAAATGTAGAAGGGTATACAGATGCTGATTGGGCAGGGTTCAACCAGATAGGCGTTCGAACATCTGGGTATTTTATGTTTGTGGGTGGCAATCTTGTTACGTGGAGGAGCAAGAAACAAAAGGTGGTGTCTAGATCTAGTGCTGAGGCCGAGTATTGGGGAATGGCCCATGGTGTATCTGACTCACTATATTTATGCCTTGATGAGAATAATAAGTTGTAAACAACAACTCTATCTGATCGCATATCTTCTCAGATTGTATACGAGATACATAAATTACCCAAAGGTGATCTGACACAACATCGCCTATATTAAATACTTTTGGAAATACTCCATGTGTCCGCATTCCTTGTGGGGAACAGTTAATTTGAAAATAATGAACATTAGAAAGATCAGCCTGAACTTCAAACACAACACAAAAAGCAATTCCCATCCACGTGGTAGGTAGCTCCACAGTTAGGGAATCTCCCAAACTTTGATTCCTGAACCACTTTGGAATTTTCCTTCCAGGAGTTAAAATTGTGAATCCGTAAAGAGGCCTAATAAAACGGAGTACCTGTAACATATACAAAGATATATACGAGGTTAGTAAGCTGTAATTATTATTAGCAGCAAACAACAAAAGAGAGGCAGACACACAGAGAGAGAGAGAACCCGAGGCTGAAGGTATCGCTGTAGCATTTTCAGTTGTAATAATGATTATACTCCCCTTACCAAACCAATCCTTTTCACCAGCCAACTTTTCAAGTTCGCTTGATTCACTCACATCATCAAGAATGAGAAGAACCTTTTTATTATACAAGCAATTCTTAATGACAGAGGTTCCCCATTGTTCATCCCAAACTTGAGTAATTTGATCCTTTAAGATTGGGGAAAGAAGTTGTCTTTGTAGATCAACAAGATTTCCACGTTGAGAAACCTCTCTAACATTAGCAAGAAAGCTGCTAACTTCAAAATGGGTAGAAATGCTATCATAAACTAGCTGAGCAATGGTTGTTTTGCTTAAAGTCTTAATTTGCTTAAGGGAAGCCCAATTCGTAAGCCCTTGAAGTTGCTGGTCATGCTGACCTCAGGATGAACTATTGTTTCTGGTTGGAAGCTTGGTCATGGTGAGCTAGGCATGAGCTATCATTTCTGGTTGGAAGCTTGGTCATGGTGACATGAAGATGAGCTAGGGCTGCTGGTGGGATTTATTGGTGAAGTGCATCAACCAATTCAAATTTTCTAATACAAGTGCATCAACTATTTCAGATTTTATAAAACAAGTGTTGTATGCATTAGCCATATTGAATTCAGATTTTTCACTTCCTTAGGCCTATAAATAGGGAGGTTCTCTAAGCTTGTAAACACACCCCAAGGGGGGGAGCTCTCAAACACTTCTCTAGAGCTCCTTTCCCTTCTCTCCCTCAAATTCTCTTAGTTTCTCTTTCTAGTTTTCAATTGTTATAATGAGATCTTTGTGCTGAAATTCTTCTTAAGTTTTTCCAAGTTCTACTTAATATTCATTGTTATGTAAATTCTTTTCTTTAGTTTCAAGTTTGATTAGTTTCCAAGTTTCAATTATGATTTTTGTTCTTATTCATTATGCTTATAAGTTAATATGCTAGTTTGAATGATTGATCACCATTAAGGCTTGCATGTTAGCTATCTTGGTTTGAATTAAGAGTATACACCATGCTTTAATTCGAATTGAACTATGAATAGGAAGAGTATGTATGGACATTCAACAACAGGGATTAGATACATGCTTGGTTGTTTAAATTGTTCTTCTATGCTTAATGGGTTCATAATGCTTAATTTTAGGTTAGACAACAAATGATCAAATTAGGGAATTAGGAACACAAGGTTATGACCACACACCATGGCTTAATCATACATTAGCTAGAATAATTCCGTTAATCTAATTGAACTTGGGAACTTATCTACTTGAGTTAGTTATTTTCTTTCTTTCTTGTTTTATTTATTTCCTTTCTTTTTCATTTCTGTTTTGTGTAGGGAAATGAATTGGATCATTCAATCACCAATCCTCGTGGGATCGACCTCGCACTTACATATGCTATACTACCAAACGGCTCGTGCACTTGCGAGTATCACAAGTTGAGGATGCAACTGAATCCATTTTGGTGCAGCTGTATCTACACAACATTCTACATTCTCAACTCTCTCAATTACACTATATTTGGCATGGTATCTGAGCAATCGATTTTGGTTGCCTCTGCATAACCTTGTTCTTGCTTAAATCTCTACCTATCCTTGCCCATAATTTGCTGTTATATTATTCCTACCTCATACTTTGCCTTGCCTGAAAATTGGTCTTGATCACAAGCCTTTTTTTGTGCTCTTGTTTGCTATTTCTTCCTCTACATCCTTTTATATATTTACCTCATAGGTGACACCAACGACTCCATCAACGACTCCACGGGCGACTCCTCTAAAATCGACTCCACCAAGATCGACTCCACAACACCACCACCACCCCGGTCCTCTCATGACTACTCTCCAATTACTCCTGATAAGTTGGATGGGCCCAACTATCCTGCATGGTCTCGTAGTGTTCGCTTGGCCATCACGCCTCGTCGTATGGCTGGTTTCATTAATGGTAAAAAGATTGCCCCTGCCATTGATGATCCTAGCTATGAAGCTTGGGATGAAGACAACTGTTTGGTGCAGTCATGGCTCCTCAACTCCATGACCAAAAATGTACGTGCCTTATTTGATCACTGCTCAACGGCTTATGCGTTGTGGGACGCAGCTCGGAAGACATATACTGTCACACAGAATAGCTCCAAGTTGTACCAACTCCGTCGTCAGTCAGTCACCACCTCTCAGAGTGGTGAACCTATGAATGTATTCTACGAAAAATTACACATAATATGGCAGGAAATTGACAGCCTTCGTCCCTGCAAACATACCAATCCCAATGATGTGGCTCTTCACCAACAAGCACTTGAGGTGGAACGTGTGTACGATTTTTTGGGAGGACTCGAATCCCAACTTTGATTCGGTTCGTAGTCGGATTCTTGCCATGAATCCGCTTCCAGCAGTCATTGAAGCTTATGCACTAGTGGTAGAAGAAGATAATCGCCAATCTTCCATGCTTGGCGGTGGGAGTGCAATGGCGGTCAAGCCATATCGGCCACCACACCGTACGTCCTCCGGACTTCCCCCCGGGTCCCAAAACTGACGATGCAAAGGGAACTCAGAAGTGCACTCATTGTGGTGGTGATCATCTTGTTGAGAAGTGCTTCAAGCTTCATGGTTATCCTGAGTGGTGGGATGCTTTCAAATCCCGCAACAAAACACCCAAGGCAGCATGTGTTATAACTACCGATGCCTCTCCATCTTCCACCCTACTCTCCAGACTCCGAATCAGGTACACGACCCACTACATGGATAATTGACACAGGTGCCACTGATCATATGACTTTTGACTCTACTATGTTTTCCACAATATCTGCTAAGTCTCGTCATCCTTACATCACTAGTGCCAATGGAGTCCCCTCTAATGTTGCTGGTGAAGGAACTATATCACTTTCCCCTTCCTTATCTTTATCTCATACACTACTTGTTCCCTCAATCAATTGCAATTTGATGTCTGTTGGAAAATTACTTGACTCACATAACTGTTATGCCACATTCTATCCTTCCCATTGTCTTTTTCAGGACCTCACGACTCACGCGACGATTGGGCATGATAAACGAAGAGGGGGGTTGTATTCCTTGACGGTCTCTTCACCACCAAGGGCAGCTCATACTCAAGGTTCCAGCTCACAAGCTCGCAATCAACATCAGATTTGGCTTTGGCATCGTCGTCTAGGACATCCATCCTTTGGCTATCTTCAACGTTTGTTTCCGTCTTTGTTTCGTGGCCTAGATCATTCTCAGTTTCAAGTGTGAAACCTCTGTATTGGCCAAAAGCCATCGAACGTTTTTCCCTTAAGTGATAATAAAACGGAATTCCCTTTTGATTTGGTTCACTCTGATGTTTGGGGTCCTGCTAAAGTTTCTTCCAATGGCAAAAGATGGTTTATTACATTTATTGATGATTGTACTCGCATGACTTGGGTATATTTACTAGCTCATAAAAGTGACGTTTCCGCTGCAATCCGTGAATTTCATGCTATGATTACCACACAGTTCCAAGCCTCCATCAAAGTATTCCGGTCTGATAATGGTGGGGAATATGTGAACAATGTCTTGGCACATTTCTTTCGAGACCAAGGCATCATTCATCAAACCTCCACATCTTTCACTCCGCAACAAAATGGTGTCGCAGAGCGAAAGAATCGACAATTACTTGAGGTTACTCGTGCTTACATGCTGGATAAATCGGTCCCTCACTACTTATGGGGACATGCCCTTCTTTCTCCAGTATATGTAATTAATCGAGTGCTTAGTAGTGTTTTGAAGTTTGAAACTCCACTGAACACCTTGGCTCGTCATGTCTCTCTTCCTCCAGTCCTCAAGCTGCCTCCTCGCATATTTGGTTGTGTTGTATATGCTCATGTTCCATCCCATCAAAGAAGTAAGTTGGACCCTTGGGCCATTCGATGTGTGTTCGTTGGGTATGGATCAACTCAAAAAGGATACAAGTGTTACCATCCTCCTACTCGTAAGCTCTTTGTCACTATGGATGCCACATTTCATGACGATTTATCCTACTTTGAAGCTGCTATGCCCCCTTCTCTTCAGGGGAGAGAAGGAATGAAGAGAAGGAAGAAAAAATCCAAGTATGTGCAAATCCGACCGGTCGCCACCTAGAAGCGACCGGTCGCTTCCTGAAACGACCGGTCGCACTGACCACAGCGACCGGTCGCTGCTCGGCGGTGATGAAAATCGATTCTGTGACAAAACGACCGGGTCGCACTGACCCTAGCGCGACCGGTCGCTGCTCCAGCGATGATGAAGATCGATTATGTGACAAAACGACCGGTCGTAATACAGAAGCGACCGGTCGTCCAAGACTCCAGGGAGGAAAATCAAATCTGTGACAAAACGACTGGTCGCTCAGAACCCGGCGAACCGGTCGCCAAGCACCAAGTGAACTTCAAAATTTGGGCAGCGATGAAGGTATTGGAAAATTGTCGTTCTTATTTGGTGAAGATCCCGGAGTAGACAATTCAAATGGTTGCTGCGATCAACAACAAAATACAACCCCTTCTTCTCAACCATCGGACCAGTCGTCTCATGATGAGGAAACACTTGAGGTAATTCCCGAAGCACCTAATGCTATACCATACACTCTCCCACCTAGGACCACTAGAGGAAAACCCAAATCTCAATATTGTCTTGACCTTACTGCCAAATCTAAATATCCCATTAATAACCATGTTTCAACTCATAGATTGTCAAAGTCATATGCATCATTTGTCAATCAATTATCTATTGTATGTGTTCCAAATAAGTGGCAGGATGCTATAACAGATTCCAGATGGGCTGAAGCAATGGCAATTGAAATGGAAGCTCTGGAAAAGAATTCTACATGGGAAATGGTCCAGTTGCCACAAGGGAAGAAACCAGTTGGATGTCGGTGGATATACACCATTAAATACAAAGCTGATGGATCCATAGATCGATACAAAGCTCGATTAGTGGCCAAAGGGTATACACAAACATATGGAATTGACTACCAAGAGACATTTGCACCTGTTGCCAAGATCAATACCGTACGTGTTCTCATGTCATTGGCTGCAAACCTTGATTGGCCACTATTGCAGTATGATGTAAAGAATGCATTTCTTCACGGGGAATTGCAAGAAGAAGTGTATATGGAACCACCACCAGGGACCTTGTTAAGCTCATAATTTCATACATATACATGCTCTATTTACTTAGTTCTTTTGCTTAGTTTCCTATAATTCTGAGTTATTTGCCTCTCTTTGTATGTTTTGTAGGCCAAGAGAGCAAAAGAGCATAATTCATGCAATTCAAGCATGTTAAGGCCTCATTTGGATGCATGGAATACACTTGAGGCATTTGAAGCAAAATGGTGCAAAAACGTGCAAAAACTGGAGCCTAAGTTAGAAGTTCATTTCGGACTTATCTTCTTCATCCGAACTTGGATTGGACCAATACTTGTGTGGTTGGATCAATGACATTCTGAACTTCAAAATGGACATCTTAAAGTCATCATTTGATTCAGCCCAACCCAATTCGTGAGCCCATGGAAATACACATCATGCTGACAGGAAGATGAGCTCATTGCATGCTTGGTCATGATGAGCTAGGCATGAGCTATTGGTTTCTGAATGGAAGCTTGGTCATGCTGACATGAGGATGAGCTAGGGCTGCTAGTGGGATTTAGTGGAGCAACCATTTCTGATTTTCTAATGCAAGTGTTGAGTCCATTAGCCATATTCAATTCAGATTTCCTACTCCCCTCTCCCTATAAATACCACTTCCATTCCACATTCAATTAACATCCTGAGATCCATCATTTACACTTCCATTGTACACAAAGAGAGGGAAAGTTGAGAGTCACAAAGGGAGAGAAGGGAGAAGGCAGCTGGGAGGCTTTGGCCTCCTGGCAGCCATGGAGATGATTCTTTTCCATCTCTAGCATGTTGTCCTTATCTTCTTCTCCTCCCTTTGTCTTTTATTTTCTTGTTGTATTTTCTTTGTTTTACTTTGTTTTCTGTTATTAATTGTAATAAACATCTTGCTAATCTTGTATCATGGTTTGAGTTTATAAAGTTTGATTTCATTCATGAATTCTTCTTCACTATTTTAATGGAGCTGTTTTTGCATCCTTTGATTGATCACCTGAGGTTTTATGCATTTTGCTCTTGTTGGGAAGGTTTGGGGATCATCTTCATTCCATCCATTAGCAACTCATGTGATTTGGTTTCTAGGTCTCCTAATGTAAACACCATGCTTGGGGTCCTTGTGATGTTCAATGCAATTTGATCCAAACACCATGGACTTATTTGTGAGCATCTTCATGAGTGAATCAATTTGTTTACTTGCTGCCATAACATGATTAGAACAATTAGGGTGGATTCTAAAACAACACCATCTTGTCCTAGTTCTTTTCTTTCTTCTTGTTTTGTTTCTCTTGTTTCCATTTCTGTTTTGTGTAGGAAAACTGAGTTGGATCATTCAATCACCAATCCCTGTGGAATCGACCTCGCACTTACATACGCTAAACTACCAACGGTTCGTGCACTTGCGAGTATCACAAGTTGAGGATGCAGTGAATCCATTTTGGTGCAGCTGAATCTACGCAACAAGTTTTTGGCGCCGTTGCCGGGATCGGTAACATTGCTTGATTCTATTTGGTTTTCCTACTTTATTTTTATCTTTTTTATAACTGGACAGTTTCATGTTTTAAAGTTAATGAGGTTAATTGATAAGTTGTGTTTGTAGTCCAACGGACAAGGACAATTGCCTGACAAGCAAGAGAACTGGGTTTGAGTCCCAAGCTTACACAACACAAAAAAAACAAAAAGGTTCAAGTAGCATGTTGATTATTGCTAGTTTCTGGTTTCATTCACTTGCTCTTAATTAAATATCTTGTTCAAGTTTACATAAACACCATATGACTCTTGGACTGATTAGTGAATGAATGGGTAGATATTGAAGACAAACACCATGTTTAAATTCTACTTGGTTCTTTATTGTTCTTCTTGTTCTTAATGGGTTTGGAATTTGTGTTTAGACTAAACACCATAGCTAAATGCTTTTTCTGAATACTTGATTAAAACCACACACCATATGGATAATCATATTTGAGAAAGAACGAACTCCATAAGCTAGTTTGATTTACTTTGATGCTTGTTACTTTGAAGCATGAAATTTGATGTTTGTGGTGAAGTTGAATCCCTAATCTTGATGTTTTAGTTTAGTTTATCCTTTTCATTTAAGTTCTGGTTTCCTAATCCAATAAATCTAAAAATCTATTTCAAGTTTCCTTGTCTTTCTTTAAGCATTTCTGAAGTAGCTCAATAAGAAAGAGGGAAAGAGAGGAGACAACCCAATCCATAGGAGCATGGAGTATGGAGCAGCGGAGAAGTCGACCTCCAGCTGCTATGGCCAACCACTCTCCAGCTAATCACTTCAAAGGGAGCATTCCGATCATATCTCTTTCATTTGTATAATAATTGCTACTCATGTTTAGTTTTTTCTCATTTTCTGTTTTGCTTTTGTTAGGGTTTTCTTTGCCTTGATGTGGGAGAAACATGTTGAGCAGCTGACCCAAATACTCAAAGAAGAACATGTGCTGCCATACTATGTGCATTACCCTCTCATTGTCTTCAAGGGGAAGTTTTAAACTCTCTTTCTTTTATTTCTTTCATTTCATTCCTTTACCCTGGATTTCATGTGCATTGCATGCTTTTCATGGATTCAAACATTGAGGGCAATGCTTCATTTAAGTTTGGGGTGCTGGAAAGTTTTTAGTTTTTGTGTTTGTGTTGAAAACGTAGGCTTCTTCATTGCTACAAATTTTATTTTCTGCTACTGTTTTGAAAGTTGGGTCTGCGTTGTGTTCTTCATGTCTTCATGTTGAATCCAACGACATAAAGAACGTTAAATTTGACCAAGTGGTTTGAAAGTTACATGTCAAAACAGATTATATGTTGAAATTGAGCAGAACAGCAATTTGAAACCTCACGTTTTTCTTTTTCTGTTTCTTTTCTTTGAGTCATTTTCAGTTTTCCTTCCCACACCAATGATAAATCTTGAGTCTAACTTCTAATATGGCTCTTAGGAATTTGATAAGCATTGTGTTAGGTCTGAATCTTATTCTTTTGCTAGCTAAGTCTCACATAATTATTCTTGAGCTTTCTATGCACTTTAGCCATGATTATACAACTCTTGCATGTCTTACCCAATTGTATGCATTTTTGCTTGTGTGATTCACTGGAATGTCAAGTTTATAACTAAGATATGATTTAGGCCATCTTTGTTAAGCCTCTTTCTTTTTCCTCCATCAACCCATACAATACATATTCCATTGTAAACTCTTTTGTGCCCAAACACTTAGCCATTTCTTTCTATCACCTTATCATCCATTAAACATCCTACCATCTAGGGGACTTGTAGAGTATGATTGTATTTGAGATTGTAATGTATTCAAGGCAATAAATGAGCTATTAAAAAAAAATCAAAAGAAAAAGAGAAAAGAAGTGTGGCCAATGTAGTCACGACCCTAGGGTGATATAAGGAGAAATCAAGGTGATCTAGGGTGAAGAGCCGCAAAATTGGGCCAACTATTATACAAAGTGTGTAAATGTCAAATTCAAATTGTGAAGTGATTCAATTGCAAAATCTGGTGTTGTGAGCTCTTCAATTTATGTGCCTTACATTTCAAATGTCAATGATCTTGTTTACATGTCATGCTCTACTTTGTTCTTTAGACCTTGTGTTTCTATATCCATTCCTTTTCTAACCATTACATTACATCCATGAGTAAAATCCTATTGATTTTGGTTTAGCTTGGCAAACTTGTGTTCATTCTTGCAGGAATTCATATCGTTGTTTGAGAAGCATGAGTTGTACTTCATGGCTATTTCACACACACACCTTGAGCATGATTTTTGTGAGATTGTGGTAGCACTTGAATAATGTTTAGAACTTCCTTAGTGCTTGTTTTGTTCCTTGTTGAGACATCTCTATGAAGTTTAAAATTTCTGTTCGGTTGGAAGGTTAACGTTTTTGTTTTTGTTTTGTTTTTCTTTTTTGTTTTGTTTAGACTAACAAATCTATTAAGTTTTCTAACTACTTTGTTTTGTAGAGTCAGTAAAACGTTTGTGGGTATCGATTTCTGTTAAACCCTCAGGAGACACAACTCCTCCTACTAGGGATGCCTAGAGGTTTAAAGGCTTGTTGCATACGCTCAATGCAATCGAGTTACCTACGAGAGTGGTCTAGTTAACTTCTTATTTTGTTTTGTTTTTCTTCGTTTTCCTTTTGTTTTGCTCGAGGACTAGCAAAATCTAAGTTTGGGGGTGTGTTAAGCTCATAATTTCATACATATACATGCTCTATTTACTTAGTTCTTTTGCTTAGTTTCCTATAATTCTGAGTTATTTGCCTCTCTTTGTATGTTTTGTAGGCCAAGAGAGCAAAAGAGCATAATTCATGCAATTCAAGCATGTTAAGGCCTCATTTGGATGCATGGAATACACTTGAGGCATTTGAAGCAAAATGGTGCAAAAACGTGCAAAAACTGGAGCCTGAGTTAGAAGTTCATTTCGGACTTATCTTCTTCATCCGAACTTGGATTGGACCAATACTTGTGTGGTTGGATCAATGACATTCTGAACTTCAAAATGGACATCTTAAAGTCATCATTTGATTCAGCCCAACCCAATTCGTGAGCCCATGGAAATACACATCATGCTGACAGGAAGATGAGCTCATTGCATGCTTGGTCATGATGAGCTAGGCATGAGCTATTGGTTTCTGAATGGAAGCTTGGTCATGCTGACATGAGGATGAGCTAGGGCTGCTAGTGGGATTTAGTGGAGCAACCATTTCTGATTTTCTAATGCAAGTGTTGAGTCCATTAGCCATATTCAATTCAGATTTCCTACTCCCCTCTCCCTATAAATACCACTTCCATTCCACATTCAATTAACATCCTGAGATCCATCATTTACACTTCCATTGTACACAAAGAGAGGGAAAGTTGAGAGTCACAAAGGGAGAGAAGGGAGAAGGCAGCAGCTGGGAGGCTTTGGCCTCCTGGCAGCCATGGAGATGATTCTTTTCCATCTCTAGCATGTTGTCCTTATCTTCTTCTCCTCCCTTTGTCTTTTATTTTCTTGTTGTATTTTCTTTGTTTTACTTTGTTTTCTGTTATTAATTGTAATAAACATCTTGCTAATCTTGTATCATGGTTTGAGTTTATAAAGTTTGATTTCATTCATGAATTCTTCTTCACTATTTTAATGGAGCTGTTTTTGCATCCTTTGATTGATCACCTGAGGTTTTATGCATTTTGCTCTTGTTGGGAAGGTTTGGGGATCATCTTCATTCCATCCATTAGCAACTCATGTGATTTGGTTTCTAGGTCTCCTAATGTAAACACCATGCTTGGGGTCCTTGTGATGTTCAATGCAATTTGATCCAAACACCATGGACTTATTTGTGAGCATCTTCATGAGTGAATCAATTTGTTTACTTGCTGCCATAACATGATTAGAACAATTAGGGTGGATTCTAAAACAACACCATCTTGTCCTAGTTCTTTTCTTTCTTCTTGTTTTGTTTCTCTTGTTTCCATTTCTGTTTTGTGTAGGAAAACTGAGTTGGATCATTCAATCACCAATCCCTGTGGAATCGACCTCGCACTTACATACGCTAAACTACCAACGGTTCGTGCACTTGCGAGTATCACAAGTTGAGGATGCAGTGAATCCATTTTGGTGCAGCTGAATCTACGCAACAAGTTTTTGGCGCCGTTGCCGGGGAATGGTAACATTGCTTGATTCTATTTGGTTTTCCTACTTTATTTTTATCTTTTTTATAACTGGACAGTTTCATGTTTTAAAGTTAATGAGGTTAATTGATAAGTTGTGTTTGTAGTCCAACGGACAAGGACAATTGCCTGACAAGCAAGAGAACTGGGTTTGAGTCCCAGCTTACACAACACAAAAAAAACAAAAAGGTTCAAGTAGCATGTTGATTATTGCTAGTTTCTGGTTTCATTCACTTGCTCTTAATTAAATATCTTGTTCAAGTTTACATAAACACCATATGACTCTTGGACTGATTAGTGAATGAATGGGTAGATATTGAAGACAAACACCATGTTTAAATTCTACTTGGTTCTTTATTGTTCTTCTTGTTCTTAATGGGTTTGGAATTTGTGTTTAGACTAAACACCATAGCTAAATGCTTTTTCTGAATACTTGATTAAAACCACACACCATATGGATAATCATATTTGAGAAAGAACGAACTCCATAAGCTAGTTTGATTTACTTTGATGCTTGTTATTTTGAAGCATGAAATTTGATGTTTGTGGTGAAGTTGAATCCCTAATCTTGATGTTTTAGTTTAGTTTATCCTTTTCATTTAAGTTCTGGTTTCCTAATCCAATAAATCTAAAAATCTATTTCAAGTTTCCTTGTCTTTCTTTAAGCATTTCTGAAGTAGCTCAATAAGAAAGAGGGAAAGAGAGGAGACAACCCAATCCATAGGAGCATGGAGTATGGAGCAGCGGAGAAGTCGACCTCCAGCTGCTATGGCCAACCACTCTCCAGCTAATCACTTCAAAGGGAGCATTCCGATCATATCTCTTTCATTTGTATAATAATTGCTACTCATGTTTAGTTTTTTCTCATTTTCTGTTTTGCTTTTGTTAGGGTTTTCTTTGCCTTGATGTGGGAGAAACATGTTGAGCAGCTGACCCAAATACTCAAAGAAGAACATGTGCTGCCATACTATGTGCATTACCCTCTCATTGTCTTCAAGGGGAAGTTTTAAACTCTCTTTCTTTTATTTCTTTCATTTCATTCCTTTACCCTGGATTTCATGTGCATTGCATGCTTTTCATGGATTCAAACATTGAGGGCAATGCTTCATTTAAGTTTGGGGTGCTGGAAAGTTTTTAGTTTTTGTGTTTGTGTTGAAAACGTAGGCTTCTTCATTGCTACAAATTTTATTTTCTGCTACTGTTTTGAAAGTTGGGTCTGCGTTGTGTTCTTCATGTCTTCATGTTGAATCCAACGACATAAAGAACGTTAAATTTGACCAAGTGGTTTGAAAGTTACATGTCAAAACAGATTATATGTTGAAATTGAGCAGAACAGCAATTTGAAACCTCACGTTTTTCTTTTCTGTTTCTTTTCTTTGAGTCATTTTCAGTTTTCCTTCCCACACCAATGATAAATCTTGAGTCTAACTTCTAATATGGCTCTTAGGAATTTGATAAGCATTGTGTTAGGTCTGAATCTTATTCTTTTGCTAGCTAAGTCTCACATAATTATTCTTGAGCTTTCTATGCACTTTAGCCATGATTATACAACTCTTGCATGTCTTACCCAATTGTATGCATTTTTGCTTGTGTGATTCACTGGAATGTCAAGTTTATAACTAAGATATGATTTAGGCCATCTTTGTTAAGCCTCTTTCTTTTTCCTCCATCAACCCATACAATACATATTCCATTGTAAACTCTTTTGTGCCCAAACACTTAGCCATTTCTTTCTATCACCTTATCATCCATTAAACATCCTACCATCTAGGGGACTTGTAGAGTATGATTGTATTTGAGATTGTAATGTATTCAAGGCAATAAATGAGCTATTAAAAAAAAATCAAAAGAAAAAGAGAAAAGAAGTGTGGCCAATGTAGTCACGACCCTAGGGTGATATAAGGAGAAATCAAGGTGATCTAGGGTGAAGAGCCGCAAAATTGGGCCAACTATTATACAAAGTGTGTAAATGTCAAATTCAAATTGTGAAGTGATTCAATTGCAAAATCTGGTGTTGTGAGCTCTTCAATTTATGTGCCTTACATTTCAAATGTCAATGATCTTGTTTACATGTCATGCTCTACTTTGTTCTTTAGACCTTGTGTTTCTATATCCATTCCTTTTCTAACCATTACATTACATCCATGAGTAAAATCCTATTGATTTTGGTTTAGCTTGGCAAACTTGTGTTCATTCTTGCAGGAATTCATATCGTTGTTTGAGAAGCATGAGTTGTACTTCATGGCTATTTCACACACACACCTTGAGCATGATTTTTGTGAGATTGTGGTAGCACTTGAATAATGTTTAGAACTTCCTTAGTGCTTGTTTTGTTCCTTGTTGAGACATCTCTATGAAGTTTAAAATTTCTGTTCGGTTGGAAGGTTAACGTTTTTGTTTTTGTTTTGTTTTTCTTTTTTGTTTTGTTTAGACTAACAAATCTATTAAGTTTTCTAACTACTTTGTTTTGTAGAGTCAGGTAAAACGTTTGTGGGTATCGATATCTGTTAAACCCTCAGGAGACACAACTCCTCCTACTAGGGATGCCTAGAGGTTTAAAGGCTTGTTGCATACGCTCAATGCAATCGAGTTACCTACGAGAGTGGTCTAGTTAACTTCTTATTTTGTTTTGTTTTTCTTCGTTTTCCTTTTGTTTTGCTCGAGGACTAGCAAAATCTAAGTTTGGGGGTGTGTTAAGCTCATAATTTCATACATATACATGCTCTATTTACTTAGTTCTTTTGCTTAGTTTCCTATAATTCTGAGTTATTTGCCTCTCTTTGTATGTTTTGTAGGCCAAGAGAGCAAAAGAGCATAATTCATGCAATTCAAGCATGTTAAGGCCTCATTTGGATGCATGGAATACACTTGAGGCATTTGAAGCAAAATGGTGCAAAAACGTGCAAAAACTGGAGCCTGAGTTAGAAGTTCATTTCGGACTTATCTTCTTCATCCGAACTTGGATTGGACCAATACTTGTGTGGTTGGATCAATGACATTCTGAACTTCAAAATGGACATCTTAAAGTCATCATTTGATTCAGCCCAACCCAATTCGTGAGCCCATGGAAATACACATCATGCTGACAGGAAGATGAGCTCATTGCATGCTTGGTCATGATGAGCTAGGCATGAGCTATTGGTTTCTGAATGGAAGCTTGGTCATGCTGACATGAGGATGAGCTAGGGCTGCTAGTGGGATTTAGTGGAGCAACCATTTCTGATTTTCTAATGCAAGTGTTGAGTCCATTAGCCATATTCAATTCAGATTTCCTACTCCCCTCTCCCTATAAATACCACTTCCATTCCACATTCAATTAACATCCTGAGATCCATCATTTACACTTCCATTGTACACAAAGAGAGGGAAAGTTGAGAGTCACAAAGGGAGAGAAGGGAGAAGGCAGCAGCTGGGAGGCTTTGGCCTCCTGGCAGCCATGGAGATGATTCTTTTCCATCTCTAGCATGCTGTCCTTATCTTCTTCTCCTCCCTTTGTCTTTTATTTTCTTGTTGTATTTTCTTTGTTTTACTTTGTTTTCTGTTATTAATTGTAATAAACATCTTGCTAATCTTGTATCATGGTTTGAGTTTATAAAGTTTGATTTCATTCATGAATTCTTCTTCACTATTTTAATGGAGCTGTTTTTGCATCCTTTGATTGATCACCTGAGGTTTTATGCATTTTGCTCTTGTTGGGAAGGTTTGGGGATCATCTTCATTCCATCCATTAGCAACTCATGTGATTTGGTTTCTAGGTCTCCTAATGTAAACACCATGCTTGGGGTCCTTGTGATGTTCAATGCAATTTGATCCAAACACCATGGACTTATTTGTGAGCATCTTCATGAGTGAATCAATTTGTTTACTTGCTGCCATAACATGATTAGAACAATTAGGGTGGATTCTAAAACAACACCATCTTGTCCTAGTTCTTTTCTTTCTTCTTGTTTTGTTTCTCTTGTTTCCATTTCTGTTTTGTGTAGGAAAACTGAGTTGGATCATTCAATCACCAATCCCTGTGGAATCGACCTCGCACTTACATACGCTAAACTACCAACGGTTCGTGCACTTGCGAGTATCACAAGTTGAGGATGCAGTGAATCCATTTTGGTGCAGCTGAATCTACCTCCATGGCACTTGGTCCCAACACCGTGTGCAAGCTGAGAAAATCATTATATGGGCTAAAGCAGTCACCACGAGCCTGGTTTGGAAAATTCACAAATTCTATGAAGCGCTTTGGGTACACTCAGAGCCACTCGGATCACACTTTATTCTTAAAGCGTCGTGGTGACAAACTTACGGCCCTTATCATCTATGTTGATGATATGGTGGTTACTGGTAATGACAATGAAGAAATGAAGAATCTGCAGAAGCTCCTTGCTAGTAAATTTGAGATGAAGGAATTAGGTGAGTTACAATATTTTCTTGGCATAGAAGTTGCTAGATCAACACATGGCATATTTCTATCCCAACGAAAATATGTGTTAGACTTGTTAGCAGAAACTGGAATGCTTGATTGTAAGCCAGCTGACACACCTATTGAGCAGAACCACAAGTTAGGGATGTATCCAGACCAAGTACCCACTGACAAAGAAAGGTATCAAAGATTGGTTGGGCGACTGATTTATCTATCACACACACGCCCCGACAATAAATCAGCTATCGAGATAGCACATAACCCAGGTACAACACGACCGTACCAAACATGTGGAAGTCGACCGACACTTCATCAAAGAGAAACTAGAAAGGGGTATAATCAAGTTTCCATTTGTAAACCCGGAAAACCAACTTGCTGACATCCTGACGAAGGCCGTATCAAGTAAAGTTTTCCATGACTCACTGGACAAGTTGGGCATGCGTGATATCTTTGCACCAACTTGAGGGGGAGTGTTAGTAAAGACAAAGACAAAACATAGACATCCCTAAATGGCTTGTCTACCACCTTGTTACTTTTCCTTGTTTTCTTCTTCCTTGTTTTAGGGATGGAAACTCTCCATGTTTCCCTCCATGTCTTGTGCATTGTTTGTAACTAATAATCACCTTGTATACTTGTATATCTAACCCTTCACCAAGTAAGTAATTCAATTGGCAGATTTGAATTCTCTGCAAAACCTATCTTGTTCTTCTTGTTCTACATTCTCAACTCTCTCAATTACACTATATTTGGCAGAAGTTACATCAAATGGCTTACGAAAAAACGTACTCATTCTTTGAATCAAACCCAGATAAATTGGCCACTTCAGTTAAAGCAGTTCTCCAGCTCTTCACCCTTTCTCTGTCTTCCCTAAACCTTTCCTCATGATCAGCGAACGCGCATGAAAAACTACCGGTTTGTTTTCGTACGTCGGAAGGATCCACATGATAAAACACTGGCAGAACGGTGCTCTTGGATTTCATGCACTGGAGAATCTTTGTAAGTTCATCCAAGCACCAGGAAGAAGACGCATAATTTGGGGAGAGAACAACGATTGCAAGCCTTGATTCTTCGATTGCATTGAAGAGCTCTGAAGAAATAGGTGTCCCTCTTTCAAGCTTAGGATCGTCCTTGAATGTTTTAATGCCTCTGAACTGCAATTCGTGGTATAAATGGGATACAAAGCTATTTCGAGTGTCTACACCTCGGAAACTCAAAAACACATCGTTGTTCTCGAGGAGCCGAATGATAGGTGAAGGAAGAAAGGTAGCGTCTCTTTTTGTGCTCAATGCCATTAGGCGATCTGCTGCTGCTGAAAACACTTAATGAAAATAAGCCTTTTGCTAATAGAAAGATGATGAGAAACGGCAAAAAAGAAAAGGATTAAAATTTAAACCAGAGGAGAAATAAGGACGTTGAGGAAACAAGTTTCAGAGCAAAGAAAAGGAAACAACAAGAGAGAAACAGAGAGAGCTGGGAAAATTATATATGTTTTGTATTTCAAGAGAGAGAAACAGAGGAATTCAACATTTAAAGTCAACATTAGAAGGAACAAAACTACGAATTTCAACATTTAAAACAAAAATGTAAAACAATGCTTTAGTTAATGTTACTTGAACAAAACAGAAATGTAGACGAAGCAAGCCAACAAGTTTAGCTTAGTGTTACCTCAACACCGAAAAAATTACAGAGCCAGAGAATTTGTAAGACCAGCAAGATCAGCCAAGAAACCAACAAGAAGAAGCAACATGATTCTTTTGCTTTTCAATGAGTGCTTTCTTCTGATTGGATGGTTGCTTTCTTGGTAAAACTGTGGTGAGATTTAATTCAAGGAAATATGCAGGCAATTACTTGATATTTCCCTCACGATAATAACGAAATTTGGTCAAGGATTTTACTTTTACATGTTTTTTCATACTCCTACAACTCATCAATGAAGGAAAAAAAATAAAAAAACAAATTCGTTTGCAATGAGAAAAAATAACTAGTTAATTCTGAAAATTAATTGAGGAATTTTTTTGAGTACAAGCGCAACACAAAAGTTTATATGTAATTTGAGCAATTTGAGCAAACAATAGACTCAAAATGGCTTTGCTTTTGAGTACAAGCACATCGGTATTTTAATTGAAGGTTATGCACACTAGTATTTTTATTGAAGGACTATATTCAATCCATCGTGGCATCCCTTTCTGAAACAATGCGCAAATGTGTCACCCATTTGACATATTGTGATATTAACCATGTTTTCATTCTTGCTTCTTCTCCGCTTGATTAAATTCGTTGGTTTTGAGTAACAAAACAAGATTTAGAAAACAGCAAAATGTATATTGCAGCATATACATGTATTTTTGCAATGGAAAAGAAATTTAGACATGAGAATTATTATCCTCTCTTACCTAGACCAATAATTCAAAAGATAAGAAAAATCTTATCTTGCACAGAGTGAGTGGTTAACAAAAGATATTACCGCAGAGAGACAAAAATAACACATCTATAAAACAACTTTGTTGGCATTGAAAAGCCTCATCACTGCTCATCAAAAAAAAAAAAAAAAAGCCTCATCACTACAGCAGTGAAGCAGAAACTGTATATGCTTTAGCTTATTAATTAATGTTACCTGAACAAAGCAGATATGGTACTGTAGACGAAGCAAGCCAACCAAAACTCACAAATCAGCCAAGAAATTAACAAGAACAAGCAAAGCTAACAGCCTCAGAAAAGAGGAGATATAAGTAGTGGCCAGCAGACAGAGAGAGAGCGAGAGAGAGAGAGAGAGAGAGAGAGAGAGAGAGAGAGAGGGGGAGAAAAGGTTGAAACCGTGTAGTTACAGTAAGCACATGCTTTCTCGTCTGTTATATCCAACGTCTCCAATGGGAGTCTACTTATATTTGAATGGTTGGTTTCTTGGTCAATGAGAGGGAGAAAAGTCTTGGGTCAATGAGTGATTTCATTTGCGTTTCAATGAAGAGGCCAATTATTATTTGAATGGTTGGTTTCTTGGTTAAACTGTTGTGAGATTTTTGAAGGAAATTTCAAGGCAATTACTTGATCTTTTCATCACAATATATATGGAGTAAAAGAGAACCATGGATCAAATAATAATCACGAAATTTGGTTAAGGCATCAAGTATTTGTTGAAGTTTTGGATCTGCCCGTTGGGTCCCACTCTAACAACACCGATATTGTCCCCACTTTACCACCTGCCCAATCCGTCAGGTATGGGGTTTTACCACAAAAGACCTCGATGTTAGTTAGAGTGGTAATTCTATTTAAACCCATTTGTTTTCTTTCACCCCACCGATGTGGGATTCCAACACTCCCCCTCACGTGTAATCACACATGAAGATCCACACATCGGCAATTGAAACTCAGAGGTCGGCTCTCGTTGGGCCCACTTGTTTTCAATGGAACTCAGAGGTCAGCTCTTTTCAAGCTTCATTGGCCTTTTTCTTTTTCTTTTTAAAAAAAAAAAAAAATTAGGAGTCCGACTTGTTTCTCCTTCTTGGTGACAAGCTTCGTTAGCTTGTACGCACCTGGCTCTAATACCATGTTGAGCTTTGGATTGGCAAGAGAGCTCGTGGGAAGGGAGAGAGAGAGAGCTAAGAAGAGAAAATCAGAAATTGGAAATATTCTCAGATGCGAATCTAGAGGTACTATTGCAGAGATCACACCCTTTTGTATATATTCTCATTCTCTCATTACATCAGCCGATTAATTCAATTACAAGAGCCAATGTGGATATGACACATGGCAGCACAAGGCCTAAGAGCTGTTGGAAAATAACCGAACGCTTTACACCTTACACTTGGCATATTAGCTCAAGTCACTCAACTTAACATATTGCTTAAAGAAAATAGAGAGAAACAGACTTAGTAAATTACTAACTAACCAGAAATTAGCTAGTCAATTTACACTTCAACACTCCCTTCTAAATTGCTAGCTGATTTCACACCAAGTAGGTTCCTCAAATAACTAAACCTGTCCTTGGGAAGTGCCTTGATGAAAATATCAGCAATCTGTTCTTCACCTCTGCAGGTAGACCAGATCAACTACTCCTTCTTGAATTGCATCTCTGATGAAATGAAACTTCCTTCGAATATGCTTGCTTCTTTGATGAAATACAGGATTATTAGCCATTGCTATGGCTGAAGTGTTGTCACAAAATACAGTAGTTGCAGCAGCTTGTTCTTCTCCAAAGTCTTCAAGAACAAATATGAGCCAAATGGCCTGTGATGTTGCCTCTGCTGCACTCACATATTCTGCCCTCTCCTGTGGAAAGTGTTGCGTAGATACAGCTGCACCAAAATGGATTCAGTTGCATCCTCAACTTGTGATACTCGCAAGTGCACGAGCCGTTTGGTAGTATAGCATATGTAAGTGCGAGGTCGATCCCACGAGGATTGGTGATTGAATGATCCAATTCATTTTCCCTACACAAAACAGAAATGAAAAAGAAAATAAATAAAACAAGAAAAAAAAGGAAATAACTCAAGCAATTAAGTTCCCAAGTCCAATTTAGATTAATGGATTGATTCTAGCTAATGTATGATTAAGCCATGGTGTTTGGTCATAACCTTGTGTTCCTAATTCCCTAATTTGGTCATTTGTTGTGTAACCTAAAATTAAGCATTAGGAACCCATTAAGCATAGAAGAACAATTTAAACAACCAAGCATGTATCTAATCCCTGTTGTCGAATGTCCATACATACTCTTCCTATTCATAGTTCAATTCGAATTAAAGCATGGTGTATACTCTTAATTCAAACCAAGATAGCTAACATGCAAGCCTAAATGGTGATCAATCATTCAAACTAGCATACTAACTTATAAGCATAATGAATAAGAACAAAAACCATAATTGAAACTTGGAAACTAATTAGCTTGAATACTTAAGAAAATAATTTACATAATGAAAAGTAAAGTGGAACTAAGAAAAACTTAAGGAAAATTTCAGCACAAATATTTCATTACAACAATTGAAAACTAGAAAATGAAACTAAGAGAATTTGAGGGAGAGAAGGGAAGGGAGCTCTAGAGAAGTGTTTCTAGAGCTCCCCCCTTGGGGTGTGTGTACAAGCTTAGAGAATCTCCCTATTTATAGGCCTAAGGAAGTGAAAATCTGAATTTGATATGGCTAATGCATACAACACTTGTATTAGAAAATATGAATTGGTTGATGCACTTGTATTAGAAAATCTGAATTGGTTGATGCACTTCACCAATAAATCCCAAAAGCAGCTCTAGCTCATCTTCATGTCACCATGACCAAGCTTCCAACCAGAAATGATAGCTCATGCCTAGCTCACCATGACCAAGCATCCAACCAGCACATGCTGAGGTCAGCATGACCAGAAACTTCAAGGGCTTACAACTTGGGCTTATCTTAATCAAATTAGGACTTTAAGCACTCGAAATTGAAGTTCAGAATGTCTTCTTTCCAGCCATATTTTATTTGGGCCAATCCAAGGTCGGAGGAAGAAGTTAAGGCCGAAACAAATTGCTAACTCATTTTCCGCGCTGAAAAAATCCATCCTGAGCATGGCTCTGTGTTTGCTAGGTAACGGACTCCAGAGTTATCCAATGGGGCTGAATGTTGGATATGTTATAGTACACACCCATTGGAACAACTTTCATGAATAAAGTGGCCTCATTTGAGCTATGTAGGTTGCTGAAACAAAGCTTGCAATATGACCTATGGAACTGGACTGCCACGGGGCTGTAGCCATAATGAATTTGTCTTTAAGCTCTTCATCAATTCATCCAAATTAGGCCTTAACATGCTTGAATTGCATGAATTATGCTCTCTTGCTCTATTTGCCTACAAAACACACAAAGGGAGGCAAATAACTTAGAAATCTAGGAAACTAAGCAAAAGAAGTAAGTAAATAGGGCATGTATATGTATGAAATTATGAGCTTAACACACCCCCAAACTTAGATTTTGCTAGTCCTCGAGCAAAACAAAAGAAAAACGAAGAAAAACAAAACAAAATAAGAAGTTAACTAGACCACTTTCGTAGGTAACTCGATTGCATTGAGCGTATGCAACAAGCCTTTAAACCTCTAGGCATCCCTAGTAGGAGGAGTTGTGTCTCCTGAGGGTTTAACAATACGATACCCACAAATGTTTTACTGACTCTACAAAACAAAGTAGTTAGAAAACTTAATAGATTTGTTAGTCCTTAAGCAAAACAAACAACAACAAAAAAAAAAAACAAAAGCGTTAACCTTCCAACCGAACAAAAATGTTATACTTCATAGACATGGCTCAACAAGGAACAAAACAAGCACTAAGGAAGTTCTAAACATTATTCAAGTGCTACCACAATCTCACAAAAATCATGCTCAAGGTGTGTGTGTGAAGTAGCCATGAAGACACAACTCATGCTTCTCAAACAACGATATGAATTCCTGCAAGAATGAACACAAGTTTTCCAAGCTAAACCAAGATCAATAGGACTTTACTTATGGATGTAATGGGGTTATGATAATGGTTAGACAAAGAATGGATATGGAAACACAAGGTCTAAAGAACAAAGTAGAGCATGACATGTAAACAAGATTATTGACATTTGAAATGTAAGGCACAAAAATTGAAAAGCTCACAACACCAGATTTTGCAATTGAATCACTTCACAATTTGATTTTGACATTTACACACTTTGTATAATATTTGGCCCAATTTTACGGCTCTTTACCCTAGAACACCTTGATTTCTCCTTATATCACCCTAGGGTCGTGACTACATTGGCCACACTTCTTTTCTCTTTTTCTTTTGATTTTTTTTTTATAGCTCATTTATTGCCTTGAATACATTACAATCTTAAATACAATCATACTCTACATGTCCCCTAGATGGTAGGATGTTTAATGGATAATAAGGTGATAGAAAGAAATGGCTAAGTGTTTGAGCACAAAGGGGTTTACAACGGAATATGTATTGTATAGGTTGATGGAGGAAAAAGAAAGAGGCTTAACAAAGATGGCCTAAATCATATCTTAGTTATAACTTAACATTCCAATGAATCACACAAGCAAAAATGCATACAATTGGGTAAGACATGCAAGAGTTGTATAATCATGGCTTAGGTGCATAGAAAGCTCAAGAATAATTATGTGAGACTTAGCTAGCAAAAGAATAAGATTCAGACCTAACACAATGCTTATCAAATTCCTAAGAGCCATATTAGAAGTTAGACTCGAGATTTATCATTGGTGTGGGAAGGAAAACTGAAAATGACTCAAAGAAAAGAAACAGAAAAAGAAAAACGTGAGGTTTCAAATTGCTGTTTTGCTCAATTTCAACATATAATCTGTTTTGACATGTAACTTTCAAACCACTTGGTCAAATTTAACGTTCTTTATGTCGTTGGATTCAGCATGAAAAAATGAAGAACACATCGCGGACCAAACTTTCAAAACAGTAGTAAAAAATAAAAAAATTTAGCAATGAAGAAGCCTACGTTTTCAGACACAAACGCAAAAACTAAAAACTTTCCAGCACCCCCAAACTTAAATGAAGCATTGTCCTCAATGTTTAAATCCATGTAAAGCATACAATGCACATGAAATCCAGGGTAAAGGAATGAAATATAAAAAAAATAAAAGAAAGAGAGTTTAGAACTTCCCCTTGAAGACAATGAGAGGGTAATGCACATAGTATGGCAGCACATGTTCTTCTTTGAGTATTTGGGTCAGCTGCTCATCATGTTTCTCCCACATCAAGGAAAAGAAAACCCTAACAAAAACAAAACAGAATATAAGACATAACTAAGAATGAGTAGTAGTTATTATACAAATGAAAGAGATATGATCGGAATGCTTCCCTTTGAAGTGTTAGCTGGAGTGTGGTTGGCCATAGCAGCTGGAGGTCGACTTCTCCGCTACTCCATACTCCATGTTTCTATGGATTGGGTTGTCTCCTCTCTCCCTCTTTCTTATTGAGCTACTTCAGAAATGCTTAAAGAAAGACAAGGAAACTTGAAACAGAATTTGAGATTTATTGGATTAGGAAACCATAACATAAATGAAAAGAATAAACTAAACTAAAACATCAAGATTAGGGATTCAACTTCACTACAAACATCTAATTCCATGCTTCAAAGTAACAAGCACCAATGGGTTGTGTAAGCTGGGACTTAAACCCAGTTCTCTTGCTTGTTGGGCAATTGTCCTTTTCTGTTGGACTACAAACACAACTGGTCCATTAACGTCATTAACTTTAAAACAAGAAATTGTTCAGTTAAGAAAAAAAATAAAAATAAAGTAGGAAAGCAAAATAGAATCAAACAATGTTACCGATCCTCGGCAACGGTGCCAAAAACTTGTTGCGTAGATACAGCTGCACCAAAATGGATTCAGTTGCATCCTCAACTTGTGATACTCGCAAGTGCACGAGCCGTTTGGTAGTATAGCATATGTAAGTGCGAGGTCGATCCCACGAGGATTGGTGATTGAATGATCCAATTCATTTTCCCTACACAAAACAGAAATGAAAAAGAAAATAAATAAAACAAGAAAAAAAAGGAAATAACTCAAGCAATTAAGTTCCCAAGTCCAATTTAGATTAATGGATTGATTCTAGCTAATGTATGATTAAGCCATGGTGTTTGGTCATAACCTTGTGTTCCTAATTCCCTAATTTGGTCATTTGTTGTGTAACCTAAAATTAAGCATTAGGAACCCATTAAGCATAGAAGAACAATTTAAACAACCAAGCATGTATCTAATCCCTGTTGTCGAATGTCCATACATACTCTTCCTATTCATAGTTCAATTCGAATTAAAGCATGGTGTATACTCTTAATTCAAACCAAGATAGCTAACATGCAAGCCTAAATGGTGATCAATCATTCAAACTAGCATACTAACTTATAAGCATAATGAATAAGAACAAAAACCATAATTGAAACTTGGAAACTAATTAGCTTGAATACTTAAGAAAATAATTTACATAATGAAAAGTAAAGTGGAACTAAGAAAAACTTAAGGAAAATTTCAGCACAAATATTTCATTACAACAATTGAAAACTAGAAAATGAAACTAAGAGAATTTGAGGGAGAGAAGGGAAGGGAGCTCTAGAGAAGTGTTGGAGAGCTCCCCCCCTTGGGGTGTGTGTACAAGCTTAGAGAACCTCCCTATTTATAGGCCTAAGGAAGTGAAAATCTGAATTTGATATGGCTAATGCATACAACACTTGTATTAGAAAATATGAATTGGTTGATGCACTTGTATTAGAAAATCTGAATTGGTTGATGCACTTCACCAATAAATCCCACCAGCAGCTCTAGCTCATCTTCATGTCACCATGACCAAGCTTCCAACCAGAAATGATAGCTCATGCCTAGCTCACCATGACCAAGCATCCAACCAGCACATGCTGAGGTCAGCATGACCAGCAACTTCAAGGGCTTACAACTTGGGCTTCTCTTAATCAAATTAGGACTTTAAGCCCTCTAAATTGAAGTTCAGAATGTCTTCTTTCCAGCCATATTTTAGTTGGGCCAATCCAAGGTCGGAGGAAGAAGTTAAGGCCGAAACAAATTGCTAACTCATTTTCCGCGCTGAAAAAATCCATCCTGAGCATGGCTCTGTGTTTGCTAGGTAACGTACGCCAGAGTTATCCAATGGGGCTGAATGTTGGATATGTTATAGTACACACCCATTGGAACAACGTTCATGAAGAAAGTGGCCTCATTTGAGCTATGTAGGGTGCTGAAACAAAGCTTGCAATATGACCTATGGAACTGGACTGGCAGGGGGCTGTAGCCATAATGAATTTGTCTTTAAGCTCTTCATCAATTCATCCAAATTAGGCCTTAACATGCTTGAATTGCATGAATTATGCTCTCTTGCTCTATTTGCCTACAAAACACACAAAGGGAGGCAAATAACTTAGAAATCTAGGAAACTAAGCAAAAGAAGTAAGTAAATAGGGCATGTATATGTATGAAATTATGAGCTTAACAGAAAGAGCCACACTATGCGCTTAACTGAATCCCATGAGAAAGCTCCACTCCCAAATGAAAAAGCATAACCTGAAGTGCTTTTCATATCTTCCTCAGATCCACTCCAGTCACTGTCACAATATCCAATCAATAAAGCAGATTTTCCAGTCACATACTCAATTCCAAAATCAATGGTTCCCTGAATGTATCTGAGAACCCTTTTAGCAGCTCCATAGTGCTTCTTCGAAGGGTTGTGCATGTATCTTGCAAGCAGACTAGCAGGAAACATGATGTCAGGTCTGGTTGCAGTTAGATATAAAAGACTTCCAACAATTTTCCTGTATAAGCCTTCATTCTGGAGCCTCACTTCCATCCTCTCTTTGCAACTTATCAGGTAGCAACTAAAGGAGTGCTCACTGATTTGCAGTCTTTGAGCTCAAATTTATCCAAGAGAGTGAGAGCATACTTCTTTTGATGGATAAAAATGCTCCCTTCAGTTTGAGTTACTCCCATTCCAAGAAAGTGATGGAGTAAACCCAAATCTGACATTTCATACTTGCACATCGTCTCTGTTTTGAACTTTTTCATCATATTTGCACTACTTCCTGTGTAGACTATGTCATCTACATAGATGGATACAATCAAGGTACCAACTCCTTCTTTCTTCCTCACGTATAAAGTTGCTTCACTTGAGCTTCTATGAAAGCCACAGTGAATGAGATAGGTATCAATCTCACTATACCAGGCCCTTGGTGCTTGTTTCGGACCATAAAGAGCCTTTCTTAGTCTATACACTTTGTCTTCAGCTTCTTTAACCACAAAGCCATCCGGTTGATCAACATAAACTTCCTCTTCGAGAATACCATTCAAGAAAGCTGATTTGACATCCAATTGCCACAGATTCCAGCCTTTCTGTGCAGCTAGTGCAATAAGAGTCCTAATAGTATCCAACCTTGCCACAGGAGCAAAGGTTTCATTGTAGTCAACTCCTGGTTTTTGTGTGTAACCTTTGGCTACAAGTTTGGCTTTGTGTTTTTGAATGGAACCATCAAGGTTCAGCTTGGTTTTGTAGACCCACTTTACTCCCACAATTGGTTTGCTGCTTGGTCTGTCAACCAATTCCCAAGTGGAATTCTTTTCTATCATTGATATCTCGTCAGTCATAGCCTTTTTCCAAGCTTCTTCTTTGACAGCTTCACTAAAACTTTCAGGTTCAATGATGCTCATCTTGCATTGAGCATACACTTCATTCAAACTCTTCCATTTCCTTGGAGTATGATCATAGATTTCAAGGTTTGAGGTTGTAGAATCATGTGAAACTGATTCTTGGACAGTTTGCAAATTTGTACTTGAGAGTGATTGCTATAAGTCACTCGGTTATGAAACCAAGTTAGATGTTTGTGAACTTGATTCATCAGTCTAGGGCACAGAGATATGCACTGCCTCATTTGTTTCCCAATTCCACATTGCTCCCTCATCAAAAATGACACTTCTAGACAACTCAACCTTTTGAGTTCTCAAGTTGAGTACGCTATACCCTTTTTCACAACTGCCATATTCCACAAATATTCCTTTCTCACTGGTTTCCTCTAGTTTGTGACTCTTTTGTGAAGGAACATGGATGTTGCACAGAGAACCAAAGATTCTCAAGTGTTTAACACCTGGATTTCTTCCACTAAAAGCTTCAAATGGTGTTATGTTCTTCAGTGCACTTGTAGGACATCGGTTTTGCAGAGATACACGCTGTGTTTACAGCTTCTGCCCAGAATTTCAAAGGAACTCACTTCTCTCCCATCATGGTCCTAGCCATTTCAACTATGGTTCAATTCTTTCTCTCTACAACACCGTTTTGTTGCGGAGTGTAAGCTCCTTCAGCTGCCTTTCCATCCCACATTTTCACAACACTTTGAAAATTTTAGAGATGTGTATTCTCCACCTCTATCACTTCTTAGCTTCTTAATTTGATAACCACTCTGCAGTTCAACCATGTTTTTGAACCTTGTGAAAATGTTGAATGCTTGAGACTTATGCTGCAGGAAAAACA
The DNA here is from genome assembly GCA_018703695.1 of Prunus fruticosa. NCBI lineage: Eukaryota > Viridiplantae > Streptophyta > Magnoliopsida > Rosales > Rosaceae > Prunus > Prunus fruticosa. Next base: position 2,665,011 of record CM031924.1, read on the forward strand.
CCCAACACATTCTAGTGTGGTCATCAATAAATGTGAGAAAGAATCTGTTGCCTGCAGGTGTAGTAATCTGCATTGGACCACAGATGTCAGAGTGTATCAGCTCTAAAGGTTGTGATGCTCTCCAAACCTTTTCCTTGTCAAAAGGCTCTCTGTGGCTTTTCCATGTTGCACAACCTGAGCACACTTGTTTAGCAGCCTGTAGACTAGGTAAACCCTGCACCATTTCCTTCTCTTGTAGAAGCATCAAGGTGGTATAGTTTAGATGCCCAAACCGTTTATGCCACAAGGGAGATGGCTCTTCCATTGTTACTTTATTAGCCATGGCAGGGTTGACATAATCTAGACTTAAATGAAAACATCTATTTCCTTTCATAGGCACTCTTGCAACCAAATCCTTCATTTGCTTATCCTCATAGATATTCACTTCATTGTCACCAAATACAAGCCAATATCCATGTTCTACCATTTGTCCTGCACTTAACAGATTTTCATCTAAGCCGGGCACAATCATGACCTCTCTTATACGTCTAGTCACTCCTTGCATTTCTATTACCAAAGTACCTTTCCCTATTGACTGTACCAGATCACCAAGCCCTTTCATCTGATTCACCAACTCAAGCAAACGAGTGAGATACACAGACAAGGTTTCATCATCCTTCATCCTTGTGTACTCAAAATCTCTACGCAAACCCTGAGCTTAATGGATCTGACTTGCTTGTCACCATGAAACTCTTGGCGTAAGATATTCCAAGCTCCCTTTGAGGTTTCTTCATTTGAGATTCTGGGAAATATATCATCGGAGACAGCTCCTTGGATAATACCAAGAGCTTTAGCATCCTTCATTAACAGAGCTTCTTTCTCCGATGTCGATGACCCTTCTACCTCAGTTTTTCTCCCCTTCGATTATGAGATTCCAGTTTCCACTAAATCCCAGAGTCCGTGTCCGATTTGAAAATGGTCTTCATCCGAATCTTCCAAAATTCATAGTTATCACCATTGAATATTGGAGCCCGAAGATCACCACCACTTGACCCAGCCATTTGAGACCGGAATCGAATGGCTGAGTCGGAAATTTCTCGTTGGATTTTCCAAGCTCAGCACACACAGTGTTGACGCCCATTATCCAGATCCAACCTTCGCTCCTGATACCATGTTGAAGTTTTGGATCTGCCCGTTGGGTCCTACTCTAACAACACCGATATTGTCCCCACTCTACCACCTGCCCAATCCGTCAGGTGTGGGGTTTTACCACAAAAGGCCTCGATGTTAGTTAGAGTGTGGTAATTCTATTTAAACCCATTTATTTTCTTTCACCCCACCGATGTGGGATTCCAACAGTATTTTCCCTTTCTCTTCAATGTTTACTTTTGATCCGTCTAGAAGTCATCAAGAATGAAAAATGTAATTAGAAAAAATTTAAAAGTCGTAAAGCAATTTCAAAGAGGCTTTGCTTAATTAAGGATCTCGTCCTTTGCAAACAAATATTTTAGACTAAGACTTAGGCATCCATTGCGTCACTTAATACGCAAATGTATCAGATTTTATTTTTATTTTTATTTTAAATTTTATGAATGGTGTTCTTAATTATATATTTTTGGCCTCCATCTTTCCTTTTCATAACTACATCCACATTGCATGCGTAGTTTTTCTGACACCAATAACATCTCAAATTATAAGTGATGACATAATGGCCAATTAAAACCTAATAGAGGTTAGAATTGAATATAGTAAGACCAAGCAAAACCTTACTAATTATTATTTATTAAAATAGCAAGACATGCATACTAGTGGTCTTGTTATTATGCACTTGAATGCATAAACAAACAAACAAAAAATTACAATGTCTTGTTTATTTGCATCATAAATCTTGCATATACATTCTTTTGCAATGGAAAAAAAAACTAGCAAGATAAATTGTTCTCGTCTCCTGCCTCATATCATATACATACTTTTACAATATGTCCTATTAGAGAGAGAGAGAGAGAGAGAGAGAGAGAGAGAGAGAGAGAGAGAGAGAGAGAGAGAGAGAGATGGGGGGGATCATGTGCGATATGTTTTGGGGGAGGCTAGGGGTGTTGGGGGTGGGGGAGAAAGGGAGAGAGAGGTCTCTTATTTCTATCTTTGTTTTCCTTGAAAATAGAAAACTAAAATACCTTTAGAATGGATGAAAAATTGGATGGTGTTAAAGTCAGATAACAAATTATGGATTTTGAAAAATTAAGGTGACATTTCTCTTAAATTTTTCTTTGAGGTGACAAATTGAAACTTAGGTATAAGTTCATGTGAAATATTTCTATGAAAATCCCTTAATGACATTATTTTAAGTATAAGGAAGGTGACACATGCTATGAAGAAAATGGAGAAAGTCCAAAAAGAAGGTTGGAGAGAAAGTTGCTAACATTCCCAAACAAGAAATCATAAAATTAAAGATATAGTACGTGAACAAATGTTATTTGCTGTGTAATCATCCTGTGCTATGTGCATAATGTTCAAATCCGATTATGTGACTTGTGTTTAATTCACTTGATTACTGTTTCTCTATAATTGTCTTTTTGCTCTTTCCTTATCAACAAGGGGGAGAACACTCTCAACCCCCTTATTGCACATATTGCATATTGCTTAAAATTAACATTTCTGTGATATAATATGCTTGTCTTGTGCCTGGGAGTTTGGTTGCTGTTTTGCAGGTACTTCATTTCATCATCTCCTTAGGTTTGGTTTTGGGTTGAGTGTATTTAGAGAGTGTGTTGTAAAGGAAAGCCAAAAAGGGGGAGATTGTTAATGTATGCATTTTGAGTATTTCTTTTGGCTTCCCTTAACAATTTTGTAATAGGACAATCATTGTATTTTCTCAAGCTCTAGTCTAGATTAAGAATTACATCTCTAGGTATGCTTAATTGGCTACATTATGATGGACAACAATGGGTTTGACAAAAGGTAAATTTTGCATTGCATTACATTGCATTTTCTAACTTCTGAAGATTATGACTAGTCATCCTTTTAGTAGGAATTCCAGCTCACTGTTCCAGCTGGATCCTACCCATATGTTTTTGTCCTATTCTATCTTCTCTCTGTTGCCATGTGTCGATTCTGACCTAGGGAATTTTTGTGTGTAAAAGCCAAACAATTCTTCATTTGGTGGCCGTCACTTTTGTAGGCAAGTTTTGGAAAGTTTCTTTGTAAACTTTCGCTTCTTCCTCAAGAGCCATCTTCATATTTTTCATCTTTGAGTTTTCCAAATTGTTTCTTTTTGAAAACTGCATTTGAAAAATGAAAATCTGCATCTAGCTAATTAAAACACTCTCTCATTTATATCTAGGTCAGATTCAAGATTGATTTCTTCAAGAGTATGGTTTCTTGAAGAAATTGGTCATTCTCCTTTGAATCCAAAGTTTGGTTTCAATTTGAGTTGGAGCTTGTAAGCTAGTGCCATGGGATGAACAAGCTAGAGAAGGAGCTGCCATTGCCATGAAGAACTGAGCTTGAAGGTTTGCTAAGTTGGAGAAGAAGATTGCACAAAGGAGGTATAGCTCATCTTCCTAAATAGATCTAGGTTTTTCTTGAGCTTGCTTGTGTTCCTTTGTAAGAATCTTTTTCTACTTAGTGGATTGCCTGGTCGGTTGATGACCCCCAGTTTTTCCCAATGGTGGGTTTCTGGGTGAACAAATTTCTGATTTGCAAATCTGAATTTTCTGGGTTTGTGTTCTTGACAGTTGACTAGTCATCACATGTATTTCTCGGTTCGAGTTCTTGCAGTTGACTAGTCATCTTTTTTCTGCTGTCTGATGCTTACTTGATTATGATGCTTTCACACACTTTCACCATAGTTGTTGCTAGCACAGGGGATGCCTAGATTGACGGGTCCTTCTGAGTGCCTAGGTTGTCACTAGTAATTCTCTAGGCTTGCAGGTACATATTGATATGCTCTGTGTATGTTCTTGGTTGTGATTATTCATGTCTGAGTATTGGTCAAGGTCTAAAGTGTGTGAAGTTTGTTGTGTTTTTTGTTTGAGTGTCATTTAATTTACCCCTCGTCACCTAAGTGCCAATTTCAGGAGTCACGATAGCACATGCTCAAGTGCGATCCGTGACATTCTCCCCCACTGATAGTGTCGACGTGCCCACTGCACTGCCGCATAACAACACCATATAAGAATATCTTATTTTCCTCGCTCCATGGACCACAATGCACCACTGTGTTCACCCTTTTGAACTTCTTTTCAAAGTTCTATGTCTTTCCCTCTTTGGGCCGAAACCTCCGTCTCTTGTCGCACTCAACCATTGAACAAACATAGCTCGTTGGCCAAGTACTTCCACATTTCCCACATTGAAGAGATCCACCCTGCCTAAGTGTGACTCGTAAGCCAACCGTGTGTCCTCCACGGCACCTCCATTTTGTGCATCTGCACAGACATACCTCCATGACTTTCATGGTTCTCCCCCCTTATCTCGTCGACACACCCTCCATGTGTCTTCAAAGCAAAGTTCCACAACACTTAGGCCATCACAATTCACCAAGGTTATACATCATCCCTACTACGAGTAGAACCACCTACCTACCAACGCCCACACTTGGACTCGGTAGCATCCCCACGGGAACAAGTAAGATGTCAACACCCAAGTTACTCCAACTTTGTCTGCCATCGAGTGCGGACATACTCCATGTCCATAGAAACCATGCCCACGATTAAGACTCTAGGATCCCCCATTTGGAACACTCCCTCGTTCCGAATATCAATAGCAACCTTATGTCAAACCTTGTGCGTCACCCACCCATTCTCCACAATTGTAAGAGCAACCACTTAAGTGACTCCTTCATTAAAGCCTAGCCCGTCAGCGACTTACTCCCTCAATGGAGCCTAGCCCATCAGCTGACTTACTCCCTTCGAAGACTGCACCATTTCGGTCTTGTACTCCCACAACTCTTCCCCGAACAAAGGTCTTGTACCATCCGTTCAACACTCATCACCCACTGAATTCAACTCAACCATCATTGGCATGCTATGGTTCGAGTATAGCCAACCATCGGCACTCTCACCAAACCCACTCTGTCAACCGTTGCCTCCACGGCTCTTCTATCTGTTTGCGCATGCGCGCTGCCATACCTCAATGGCATTCGCGGGTCTCCCCCACTTATCTCGTCGACGCACCCTCACATCAACGTACCTCGAAGCTCAGCTCCATAACACTTAGGCATTCACAATTCACCCAGGTAACACATCCTTCCTACTACGAGTATAACCACCTAACCAACTCACACTTGGACTCGGCAGAACTTACTTCCATAGCATCCACAAGGGAACAAGTAAGACATCCTCCCCAAGGTTACTCCAACCTTTGCCTGCCATTAAGTGTGGACATCCTACATCCTTAGCCACCATCCTCATAAGAAAACTCTGGGATCCACCTTTAGAACACTCCCGCATTCCGAATATTAGTTAGCAACTTGTGTCAAACATTGTGCATCACCCACATGTCCTCCACAATTGCAAGAACAACCGCTTGAGTGACTCCTTCACTAAAGCCTAGCCCATCAGCAACTTACTCCCTGAATGGAGCCTAGTCCATCAGTGACTTACTTCCTTCAAAGACAGCCCCCTTTCGGTCTTCAGCTCTCACAAATCTTCCCTGAACAAGGGTCTTGCACTGTCTGTTCAACCTTTGTCACCAACTAAGTTTACCACAACCTTCAATGGTATGCCATGGTTCGAGTGTAAGCCAATCTTCAGCACTCTCACCCAACTCGCGCTCCCATCCTCCCCACATCCTGAACTGAACAAGCAACATCATTTCATCACAAGTTAGTGATCGGTTCATAATTGTATATTATTTCTTACCCTTCTAGCTTATGATTTGGTTATGTTTTTTAGTTAAACTTGTGCTTTTAATCCTTTTTGTGTTTATCTTTCAGTTAATTGAGCTTTAGGTAACAATGATGGCTTTGGAGAACATAATTCATGCAATTCAAGCATGTTAAGGCCTAATTTGGATGAATTGATGAAGAGCTTAAAGACAAATTCATTATGGCTACAGCCCCCTGCTAGTCCAGTTCCTTAGGTCATATTGCAAGCTTTGTTTCAGCAACCTACATAGCTCGGATGAGGCTGCATTCTTCATGAACGTTGTTCCAATGGGTAGGTACTATAACATATCCAACATTCAGCCCCATTGGATAAATCTGGGGTCCATTACCTAGCAAACACAGAGCCATGCTCAGGATGGATTTTTTCAGCGCGGAAAATGAGTTAGCAATTTGTTTTGGCCTTAACTTCTTCCTCCGACCTTGGATTGGCCCAAATAACATATGGCTGGAAAGAAGACATTCTGAACTTCAATTTCGAGTGCTTAAAGTCCTAATTTGATTAAGAGAAGCCCAAGTTGTAAGCCCTTGAAGTTGCTGGTCATGCTGACCTCAGCATGTGCTGGTTGGATGCTTGGTCATGGTGAGCTAGGCATGAGCTATCATTTCTGGTTGGAAGCTTGGTCATGGTGACATGAAGATGAGCTAGGTCTGCTGGTGGGATTTATTGGGGAAGTGCATCAACCATTCAAGATTTTCTAATACAAGTGCATCACCCAATTTAGATTTTCTAATACAAGTGCATCAACCATTTCAGATTTTATAAAACAAGTGTTGTATGCATTAGCCATATTGAATTCATATTTTTACTTCTCCTAGGCCTATAAATAGGGAGGTTCTCTGATCGGTTCATAATTGTATATCATTTTATACCCTTCTAGCTTATGATTTGGTTATGTTTTTGAGTTAAACTTGTGCTTTTAATCCTTTTTGTGTTTATCTTTAAGTTCATTGAGCTTTAGGTAATAATGATGGCTTTAGAGAGAATAATTCATGCAATTCAAGCATGTTAAGGCCTAATTTGGATGAATGGATGAAGAGCTTAAAGACAAACTCATTTTGGCTACAGCCCCCTGCCAGTCCAGTTCCGTAGGTCATATTGCAAGCTTTGTTTCAACAACCTACATAGCTCGAATGAGGCCACATTCTTCATAAAAGTTGTTCCAATGGGTGTGTACTAGAACATATCCAAAATGCAGCCCCATTGGATAACTCTGACGTCCGTTACCTAGCAAACACAGAACCATGCTCAGGATGGATCTTATCAGCGCGGAAAATGAGTTAGCAATTTGTTTTGGCCTTAACTTCCTCCTCCGACCTTGGATTGGCCCAAATGATATATGGCTGGAAAGAAGACATTCTGAACTTCAAGTTGGAGTGCTTAAAGTCTTAATTTGCTTAAGGGAAGCCCAAGTTATAAGCCCTTGAAGTTTCTGGTCATGCTGAACTCAGCATGTGCTGGTTGGATGCTTGGTCATGGTGAGCTAGGCATGAGCTATCATTTCTGGTTGGAAGCTTGGTCATGCTGACATGAGGATGAGCTAGGGCTGCTAGTGGGATTTAGTGGAGTAGCCATTCAAGATTTTCTAATACAAGTGCATCAACCATTTCAGATTTTATAATTCAAGTGTTGTATGCATTAGTCTTTTTGAATTCAGATTTTCACTTCCCCTAGGCCTATAAATAGGGAGGTTCTCTAAGCTTGTAATCACACCCCAAGGGGGGGAGCTCTCAAACACTTCTCTAGAGCTCCCTTCCCTTCTCTCCCTCAAATTCTCTTAGTTTCATTTTCTAGTTTTCAATTGTAGTAATGAAATATTTGTGATGAAATTCTCCTTAAGTATTTCTTAGTTCTACTTTACTTTTCCTTATGTACATTCTTTCTTAAGTATTCAAGTTTAATTAGTTTCCAAGTTTCAATTATGGTTTTTGTTCTTATTCATTATGCTTATAAGTTAATATGCTAGTTTGAATGATTGATCACCATTTAGGCTTGCATGTTAGCTATCTTGGTTTGAATTAAGAGTATACACCATGCTTTAATTCGAATTGAACTATGAATAGGAAGAGTATGTATGGACATTCGACAACAGGGATTAGATACATGCTTGGTTGTTTAAATTGTTCTTCTATGCTTAATGGGTTCCTAATGCTTAATTTTAGGTTAGACAACAAATGATCAAATTAGGGAATTAGGAACACAAGGTTATGACCAAACACCATGGCTTAATCATACATTAGCTAGAATCAATCCATTAATCTAATTGAACTTGGGAACTTATTTGCTTGAGTTACTTATTTCTTTCTTCCTTGTTTTATTTATTTCCTTTCTTTTTTTCATTTCTATTTTGTGTAGGGAAACTAAATTGGATCATTCAATCACCAATCCTCGTGGGATCGACCTCGCACTTACATACGCTATACTACCGAACGGCTCGTACACTTGCGAGTATCACAAGTTGAGGATGCAACTGAATCCATTTTGGTGCAGCTGTATCTACACAACAAGTTTTTGGCGCCGTTGCCGGGGATCGGTAACATTGTTTGATTCTATTTGGTTTTCCTACTTTTTATTTATTTTTATCTTTTTTAGAACTAGACAGTTTCATGTTTTAAAGTTAATGAGGTTAATTGATAAGTTGTGTTTGTAGTCCAACGGACAAGGACAATTGCCTGACAAGCAAGAGAACTGGGTTTGAGTCCCAGCTTACACAACACCCAAAAACAAAAAGGTTCAAGTAGCATGTTGATTATTTCTAGTTTATGGTTTTATTCACTTGCTCTTAATTAAATATCTTGTTCAAGTTTACATAAACACCATATGACTCTTGGACTGATTAGTGAATGAATGGGTAGATTTGAAGACAAACACCATGTTTAAAGTCTACTTAGTTCTCTATTGTTCTTCTTGTTCTTAATGGGTTTGGAATTTGTGTTTAGACTAAACACCATAGCTAAATGCTTTTTCTGAATACTTGATTAAAACCACACACCATATGGATAATCATATTTGAGAAAGAACGAACTTCATAAGCTAGTTTGATTTACTTTGTTGCTTGTTACTTTGAAGCATGAAATTGAATGTGTGTTGATTTTCCTTTTCATTTTAGTTTTTATTTCCTAATCTTTTAATTCCGTTTCAAGTTTTTGTGTGTGTTTGTTTTAGCAATGTAAATAGCTCAATAAAAATGGAGAGAGATGGCAACTTCAATGATAAAGATAGGAAGTGTGGAGCAATGGGAGAAGCTGCGACCTCCAAGTGCATCCATGCTCGACCTAATCGCTTCAAGGGGAAGCATTTCAATCCTTTCTCTTCTTTGAATTCTATTTATTTCCATAATTGTTTTTGCCTTTTGGTCCGCGTTGGGTTCTTTGTTTTTCTGTGCTGAATCCAACCGTTTAAAGAACGTGAAATTTGGACTTACGGTTGGAAAGTTATAGCCTAAAAACTGAACAGAGGTCGAAGCTGAAAAACATAGAAACGAATCGGTCCAAATGGTGATAAATAGGTGATAGAAAGTGCTGTTTGTGTTTTTCTTTGGTTTCTTGGTTTGTTTCTTTTAGTACAACAATTTATTTCGTTTGTTTGAGTTTGTTTAGAGTACTTAGTTCATTTTCGTTTATGGTTTGTTGTTTCATTTTATCTTAATTTGTTTTTGTTTCTTTTTATAAAAAAAATTAAAGATTTTTCATACAAGCTAACTTATGGTAACCCCAGTGAGCAATTCCGTCAATCCAGTGTCTAGGAGTTCTATAGGCGACACCTTCGGTGTCTAAGAAGTTTGGTTTTTAAGCGGGACCATTGTGACCCCTCCAACCTTCCCGGATCCCCTGGCTGTGTTTTTCTGAGGCCCTTAACTGGTCATCCGTGAGTTGCTTGTATATTCGTGTGTTTTTAAATTAAGTTTATTTTTATTTTCTTTGTTTTCTTTTTCTGTTGAGTCTTTGTTTTTTATTTGTTTTTGTTTTTGTTTTGTTAAGTTAGTTTATGTTTTTATTTACGTGGTTTGGTTGGTTAGTTTATTTCTAAGTGTTAAAACACATTTTTATTTCAAACATTGCATTAAAAAAAACAACAAAACAACAAAAACAAAATAAAAACAAAAACAATAAAAAAAAAATTAAAAAAAAAATAATATTCTTCTTCTTCTTCATCTTCATCATCATCATCATCATCTTCTTCTTCTTCTTCATCTTCATCATCATCATGGCTTGCCTCTGTTGTCTCGCACTTGTAGAATCTGCAGCAGCTCTACATGGTCCTCATTCTTTTCTCCAGCTCTTCCACATCCCTGATTGGCACAATAGAGCCGCTTCTGGAGTCCGCCACCATAGCCTTCAAGGAAGCTACTTCCTCGCTCAGCGCGGCACACTCCCGTTTTCTTGCCAGTAATCGCATGCACAAATTGGTAGCCGAGACCGCATGGAGCACAGTTAAATTATTAGACTCCTCCACCGCTGCCTTGTAAACCTCTGTGCCACACGCAGATGATCCATCGGTGTGAGCCTGCTGCTAATCATGCCTCCCAGCAGCACGCTCCGTTCGGCAGTGCCTCAGAAAAGTTCGGTATTGCCTCAGCAAAGTTTGAGGCCGTACCGTGATGATATGAAGAGTTTGGGAAGACAGTGTTTGGAGGAGCCCTTTTCTGGGCATTCGGAGGTGCAAGGGACAGCTCAAGGTCGAGATCATCAAGGTGAGTGCATGAGGATGCCATTTTTTTTTTGTTTCTGGATTTTTTGATGTTTTTCCTTGAGTTTGCAGGAAGAAATGCTGGGTATCATCCGCTTGTAGAGGCGTGCTTTAAATAGACATATGCTGATGAAGGCGCCAACACCATTTCGGATTTCCCGGGCATGCTCGACCTAATCGCTTCAAGGGGGAGCACCTTTACTTTACTTTTCTTTTCTTTTTCCTCCGTGTTTTTCTGGTGTTTAATATTTTTGCCCGTTACTTTCATTTTCTAGAGCTTTGTGTTTTTGCTTTTTCCTTTCGGCTATCATCTTTGTTTTATTTTAGTTAGAGAACTGTGTTTTTCTTTTCCGTTTGTCGTCTTTGTTTTATTTTAGTTGGGAAGTGTGTTTTTCTTTTTCTTTTTCTTTTTCCTTCTGCAACTTACTCTTTTATTTCCGAAACAAAATAACCAAAAACAAAAACAACCAATAAAAATAAAATAAACATCAATAATGCAGGAGAAGTCATTTCTTCACAGTGCTCGGTGTCTCGACCATTGGAGCTTTGAGTTTGGCCCTCTGGCTGTCCTCTTCAGAGGCTTCATGCACAGCCTCTTGGGGCTCATCACTTGAGCTCCCAAAGATCGCAATCTTAGCTTGAGCGTAACTACTCTCGCGATCTGGTTTCTTGCGTTTACCCGGTCGGTCTAGGTAGTCCAGCTGCTTTCGCATGTCGCGAGAATACAACTCTACCATTTTTGATAGGTTTTTATTCTCATCCTGCAATACTTCTAGCTAGTGTCGATTCACCTCCACTATCCTTGCCCTCTCCCTTTTCAAGCTTTTTATAGCAGTCTGACAGTCTTCAACCAAACTCCGCTCAGCCGCCAGCTGACCTTTCAACACCTCCACCTCATGGGACTTCGCAAGTAGGCGATGACCCAAACTTGCGACACATGCTGACTCTGCACGCTCAAGTGCCAGGGCATCACTCGTGACCTGGTTGTCATCCCTTGTCCTGAACACATGTATATCTTTGGGAGTCACTAAATTTCTGCCAACTCCAATGGCAACATCGTTGTCCAGGAGTATTGAGTCATTGACAGTCACATGCCCCCGTGAGGAGGCAAAGTAGGGCATCCATACTGGTGCTGCTGCTTGGCCTCGTGTTTGAGTCGGTGGAGCTAGGTTGAGAACCAACGAAAATGGGTAGTTAGAGGCCATTTGATTTCTCACTCGTTTTTCTCCTTTCTTTCTTTTCTCTTTTTTGTGTTTCTGAGTTGTGTTTTTTTACCCTTTCTTTTTTTTACCTTTTATAGACTTAGTTTTTGCTAACCCTAGCCATTACGGTTCTGAGTTCTGTGCGGCCCTTACGGCTTATCTCTATATGTCGCCGCACCCGTTTCCCAACCCCCTTAATTGCATTTTCACCTTTCACCACCTTCAAGTTGGTTGTTTAAATTGTTCTTCTATGCTTAATGGGTTCCTAATGCTTAATTTTAGGTTAGACAACAAATGATCAAATTAGGGAATTAGGAACACAAGGTTATGACCAAACACCATGGCTTAATCATACATTAGCTAGAATCAATCCATTAATCTAATTGAACTTGGGAACTTATTTGCTTGAGTTACTTATTTCTTTCTTCCTTGTTTTATTTATTTCCTTTCTTTTTTTCATTTCTATTTTGTGTAGGGAAACTAAATTGGATCATTCAATCACCAATCCTCGTGGGATCGACCTCGCACTTACATACGCTATACTACCGAACGGCTCGTGCACTTGCGAGTATCACAAGTTGAGGATGCAACTGAATCCATTTTGGTGCAGCTGTATCTACACAACATTCTCTAAGCTTGTAATAACACCCCAAGGGGGGGAGTTCTCAAGCACTTCTCTAGAGCTCCCTTCCCTTCTCTCCCTCAAATTCTCTTAGTTTCATTTTCTAGTTTTCAATTGTAGTAATGAAATATTTGTGCTGAAATTCTCTCTTTAATGTTTTCTTAGTTGTAATTTATTTTTCTTGTAATGTACATTCTTTCTTAACTATTCAAGTTTGATAAGTTTCCAAGTTTCAATTATGGTTTTTGTTCTTATTCATTATGCTTATAAGTTAATATGCTAGTTTGAATGATTGATCACCATTAAGGCTTGCATGTTAGCTATTTTGGTTTGAATTAAGAGTAGACACCATGCTTTAATTCAAATTGAACTATGAATAGGAAGAGTGTGTATGAGAATTCGACAATCTGGATTAGATGCATACTTGGTTGTTTAAAATGTTCTTCTATGCTTAATGGATTCCTAATGCTTAATTTTAGGTTAGACAACATATGATCAAATTAGGGAATTAGGAATACAAGGTTAGGACCAGACACCATGGCTTAATCATACATTAGCTAGAATCAATCCATTAATCTAAATTGAACTTGGGAACTTATTTGCTTGAGTTACTTATTTTCTTTCTTCCTTGTTTTATGTTCTTTTGTTTTCATTTCTGTTTTGTGTAGGAAAACTAAATTGGATTATTCAATCACCAATCCCTGTGGAATCGACCTCGCACTTATATACGCTAAACTACCAACGGCTCGTGCACTTGCGAGTATCACAAGTTGAGGATGCAGCTGAATCCATTTTGGTGCAGCTGAAATCTACGCAACAAGTTTTGGCGCCATTGCCGGGATCGGTAACATTGTTTGATTCTATTTGGTTTTCCTACTTTTTTATTTTATTTTTTTATAACTGGACAGTTTCATGTTTTAAAGTTAATGACGTTAATTGACAAGTTGTGTTTGTAGTCCAACGGACAAGGACAATTGCCTGACAAGCAAGAGAACTGGGTTTGAGTCCCAGCTTACACAACACAAAAAAAAGGTTCAAGTAGCATGTTGATTACTTCTAGTTTATGGTTTCATTCACTTGCTCTTAATTAAATATCTTGTTCAAGTTTACATAAACACCATATGACTCTTGGACTGATTAGTGAATGAATGGGTAGATATTGAAGACAAACACCATGTTTAAATTCTACTTGGTTCTTTATTGTTCTTCTTGTTCTTAATGGGTTTGGAATTTGTGTTTAGACTAAACACCATAGCTAAATGCTTTTTCTGAATACTTGATTAAAACCACACACCATATGGATAATCATATTTGAGAAAGAACGAACTTCATAAGCTAGTTTGATTACTTTGTTGCTTGTTACTTTGAAGCATGAAATTCGACGTGTGTTGATTTTCCTTTTCATTTTAGTTTTTATTTCCTAATCTTTTAATTATGTTTCAAGTTTTCTGTGTTTGTTTTAGCAAGTAATGTCAGCTTAATAAAAATGGAGAGAGATGGTAACTTCAATTATAAAGATAGGGAGTGTGGAGCAGTTGGAGAAGTCGCGACCTCCAAATGCATCACGCTTGACCTAATCGCTTCAAGGGGGAGTATTCCAATCCTTTCTCTTTAGTTGCTTTGTTATTATTTCAGAAATTTTAATTTTCTATTTCTTTTATTTAAAAAAAATTAAAAAGATTTTTTATATGAGCTGACTCGTGGTAACTCCAGATGAGCGTCTCCGTCAAATCAGTGTCTAGGAGTTCTTTAGGCGACACCTTCGGTGTCTAAGAAGTTTGGGTTTTAAGTGGGACCTTTGTGACCCCTCCAACCTTCCCGGATCCCCTGGCTTTGTTTTCTGAGGCCCTTAACTGGTCATCCATGAGTTGCTTGTATATTTGTGTGTTTTTAAAAAACAAAAAACAAAAAAATAAATAAAAAAAAATTAAAAAATTAAAATTTGAGTTTTTATTTATTTTCCTTGTAAATTGCAATTTGGAACTTCTTCTTTTTTTTTCTTTGTGTGGTCAGTTAGTTGTAAATAATAATAAATTAAAAAAAATAATCAATTTGGAACTTCTTTGTTTTCTTTTTTTGTTTTGTTAAGTTAGTTTATGTATTTATTTACATAGTGTGGTTAGTTAGTTTATTTCTGAGTGTTAAAAACATATTTTTATTTCTCTTCAAACATTGCATTACAAACAAAGAAAAAAGTAAAAAAGTAAATTTTAAAAAAAAAGGAAAAAAAAAAACAACAACAACAACTTCTTCTTCTTCTTCTTCATTTTCATCTTCATTTTCATGGCATGCCTCTATTTTCTCTTACTTGCAGAATCTCCAGCAGCTCCACATGGTCCTCATTTTTTTCTCCAGTGCTTCCACGTGCTGATTGGCAAGGAGAGCCGCTTCTGCGAGTCCGCCACCATAGCCTTCAAGGAAGCTATTTCCTCGCTCATCGCGGCACATTCCCGTGTTCTCGCCAGCAATCGCATGCCCAAATTGGTAGCTGAGACCGCATGGAGCACAGTTAAGTTGTGGGACTCCTCCACCGCTGCTTTGTCAAACCTCTTTGCCACATGCAGATGATCTGTCGGAGTGAGCTTGCTGCTAATCATGCCTCCCAGCAGTGCTGCTCTATTCGGCATTGCCTCAGAAAAGTTCGGTATTGCCTCAGCAAAGTTTGAGGCCGTACCGTGATGATATGAAGAGTTTGGGAAGACAGTGTTTGGACGAGCTCTTTTCTGCGCATTCGGTGGCGCAAGGGACAATTCAAGGTTTAGATCATCAAGGTGAGTGCATGAAGATGCCATTGTTTTGTTTCTGGATTTTTTGATGTTTTTCTCTAATTTGCAGGAAGAAATGCGAGGTGCTCTTCTACTTCACCAAAACGAGTTTAAATAGACTTATACAAACAAGGGAGCCGAAAGCACTTCAGATCTCGAGGGTTCTATCCTGTGCTCTTTTCTCTCGGATCCCTTCATTTTTGCCGCAAATTGCGAGCGCGTTTTTTTTAAAAAGGGAGCATGTCTACACTTTCACTTACTTTTGCCTCCCTTTTTTCTGATGTTTGTGTTTTTGCTTTTTCAGTTGTTATTTTGTTTTTTTTTTCACTTGTTTTCTTCTTGTTTGTCAGGTTTCTCAAGAATTTAATTTGAAGAAGAGACAAAATTAAAGATGCGACTTGGACACCTGGTGCAAGAATCCCAACTCTTCTTTTAAATTCTTGTTTGAATTGAGTGTTTATTTCAGTTTTTATGTATTTATGTATTTATTTTGTTTTTATTTAATTAGGTAGTACAATTTAAACTCATAGGATATTCTTTGAAGGAGCTAAACTTTTGGTAACTCCAGTGAGCAACCGCGGTCTATCCAGTGTCTAGGAGTTCTTTAGGCGGCACCTTCGGTGTCTAAGAAGTTTGGGTTTTAAGAGGGACCATTGTGACCCCTCCAACCTTCCCGGATCCCCTGGCTGTGTTTTCTGAGGCCCTTAACTGGTCATCCTTAAGTTTTTCTCTTAAAAGAAGAAGCAGTTATTTGTGTGTTTACTTAACTAATAATAAAAAAAAATTCATGATTGGGTCTTCGTGTTTTTGTTTGATCGTCGTTCTTTAAAATTAGGGTCAATCGTTTCTTTGAGATAACATAACGTTTTTATTTCCCAATTTTAAATAATAAAAAAAACATACATTTTAAAATTAAATAATAATAAAAGCTAAAATCATTTCTTCTTGCCGCTTGGTGTCTCGACCATAGGAGCTTTTAGTTTGGCCCTCTGGCCTGTCCTCTTCGGGGCTTCACGCACAGCCTCTTGGGGCTCATCACTTGAGCTCCCAAAGATCGCAATCTTAGCTTGAGCGTAACTACTCTCACGATCTGCTTTCTTGCGTTTACCCGATCGGTCTAGGTCCTCCAGCTGCTTTCGCATGTCACGAGAGTACAACTCTACCATCTTTGATAGGTTTTTATTCTCGTCCCGCAATACTTCTAGCTGGTGTCGATTCACCTCCACTATCCTTGACCTTTCCCTTTTCAAGCTTTTTATAGCACTCTGACAGTCTTCAACCAAACTCCGCTCAGCCGCCAACTGAGCTTTAAGCACCTCCACCTCATGGGACTTCGCAAGTAGGCGATGACCCAAACTTGCGACACATGCTGTACTCTGCACGCTCAGTGCCAGGGCATCACTCGTGACCTGGTTGTCATCCCTTGTCCTGAACACATGTATATCTTTGGGAGTCACTAAATTTCTGCCAACTCCAATGGCAACATCGTTGTTCATGAGTATTGAGTCATTGACAGTCACATGCTCCCGTGAGGAGGCAAAGTAGGGTATCCATACCTGGTGCTCCTGCTTGGCCTCGTGTTTGAGTCGGTGGAGCTAGGTTGAGATCCAACGAAAAGGGGTAGGAAGAAGCCATAGATTTCTCACTTTTCTTTTTCTTTTTCTTGCTTGTTTTCTCTTTTGTGTGGTTTTGCGTTTGTGTTTTTCCCCTTCTTTTTCTTTCTTATAGATGTAGTCTTTGACAAACCCTAACCATTGCAGCGTCTAAGCATTTTCTGAATCCCCAGCGTTCCTCGAGTCCCACAACCTTCTCACTTTCCAACCGTTTCCAACTCATTTGTCACGACTTGCTTTGTCTGAACGGACGCGTTCAGCAAAGTCGTCGCGCCTTTCCATGGCCCCGTAATTTCTGCTTGTGGAGTCTGCGGCGCCTCTATGCGTCGACACGTGTCTCGCCCTGTCTCGTTGGTCCCTTACACTAACCGAGACAAAATTAGGACCCATGTTTCAGAATCCAATTCACGTTTCATCTTAAATTTTTTTAAAAAATTATAATTAAAATTTAAACGTGTGGGCTTCAGATTTCATTTTGGGTCGGGTTTTACCGTTGTTGGGTTAATTTCATTTTGGGTTGGGCTTTCAATTGTTTGGGTTTCAGTTTGTGTAAGACTATCTGTTAGGGCTTACTGTTTTGAGTGTTTTACTGTTTCGTGTTTTTTTTTTATTTGATTGTTTGTTTCGTGTTGTGTAGATACCATGCACAATTACATGCCTTAGGAGAATCATGCATCCTGCACCTAGATACCATAGGCTTGTATGCGATAATCTATTGTTAATGAAGCTTGAGTCAATTTCTATGCATTAATAACTTGGATAGGAAGACTAGTGGTAGATTCCAAGGCTCTAACACTTCTCAATCATTGTCTCACAACTTGTTGATTGCTGCCATTGTTTACTTTCCAGCACTTTCAATTCACTTCCTTGTTTTCATTTCACTTCCTTGTTTCCATTTCAACAACAAAACCCCCCATTTCGAGACCTTGCCATTTGTCAATTTGTTTGTTTGTTTGTTTTCTGTTTTTCCATCATTCTAAGTAATTTAACTTGCAACCAAGTTACCATTCTCCGTGGGATCGATAAACCTCGTATTTACATAAGCTATACTATAAATGGTTCGTGCACTTGCGAGAATTGAAGTTGCTATTTTTAATAACTTAGCAAGTAAATTTGGTTTTTCTTAAAATTAAAAAAATAATAATTGAAAAAAAAAATTATTTATTTTTTTGCTTGTTTTTATTTTAAGTATTGTTTTGTTTTGTTTTTGTTTTGAGTCACTTTCCGAACACTTATGATGAGATAGTGATAAATGTTTGCATGACTTAAATAAAAATTGGATTTCATTTTATTTTAGTGTTTTTTTTCTTTATTAAAAAAAAAACTTTTGGCATTGTTCTAGCATGATATATTTCAAACCTTCTTTACACTTGCCATTTGTTTCATAATTTTCCAATTAAAGGATTTGCATGATCTAAAGAATTGTATGAAGCATAAATTAGACTTATATAACCAACCATATAAAGTGAGCTTTTGAGCCTTGTACTTCAATTCATGAGTGTTATACATGTACTCTTATTTTCTTGTCATCAAAGTTGTTGTTTGATCTCATTATTCATTGATTTGGTTGAACACTTAAAAGTCATTCATTCTTGTTGGCGCTAAAACTAAACGGACAGAGATGAGTGCAACATACAAGAGGTGTGGACGATCTAGGAGATCGATTGAGTGATTGAGGGAGATTCCTCCTGTCCTCGGATGCTGACCCCTGAAGGGAAGATAAGCGAAGCTCGTGAGGTCTATGGAACCGGTGTGGAACCAGCCAAAGACCCTCCGATGCTTAAGTAAGATTGTTTATAAGAGCTCTTGTTGTTGACCATATAGAAGTATAAAAGTCAAGCTGAAAAGTCTTACCCTTGTATTGTAGTGAAGGGGTCTATTTATAGAGGGCATATTGGATGCTCCTAGTACTCATTTCCGATGTGGGACTCGTGGGAGGGCCCTGAGGTTGACACGAGTCCTTAGGTATTTCGGGCGGGTGCTTCGAGGCTCATTATGCACAATCGGTATGGGGTGCCGATTGTAGACTGTGTTGGGCCTGGAGCGGTTGTATGTGGCTTTGAGACAATGCCATCGGTAGCCTATGCTGATTGTTTGAGGCCTTGGGTACTTGGGCGAGTTTATATGATCCACGTGTCGTTGTATGAGTGGAGGGTCAATATGGTACAAAAGGAGTCCCCCAAGTTGCCGATTGAGAAGCTTCTCGGTTGGGGACTTGAATATGTCTTCGGCATTCTGACCCGGACTTGACGGTCTCATAGCTGCCAATGGTGGTATGTAGTCCCCAAGTGGCCAAGCAAGGGAGCTTGGAAAAGAGAGACGACATCATGTGCCGAATGGTTGGAGAGGCCAGTGTAGGTCAGGGTTTTGAAATGCCTCTGCGTTCGGCATGAGAGGTGAGTGGAAACTCATCCAATGTGCGCCTGCCGTTTGGCACGAGAGGTGATTGAGAAATCTTCCACTGTGCGCCTGCCGTTCGGCATGAGAGGTGATTGAGAAATCATCCACTGTGCGCCTGCCGTTCGGCACGAGAGGTGATTGAGAAATCTTCCAATGTGCGCCTCCCGTTCGGCACAAGAGGTGATTGAGAAATCGACCAATGTGCGCCTGTCGTTCGGCACGAGAGGTGATTGAGAAATCGTCCAATGTGCGCCTGCGTTCGGCACAAGAGGTGATTGAGAAATCATCCAATGTGCGCCTGCCGTTCGGCACGAGAGGTGATTGAGAAATTGACCAATGTGCGCCTGTCGTTCGGCACGAGAGGTGATTGAGAAATCATCCACTGTGCGCCTGCCGTTCGGCACGAGAGGTGATTGAGAAATCATCCAATGTGCGCCTGCCGTTTGGTTGCGGAGTTGGCGAGATTTGCCATGTTAGAGGAAGTTGAAGCATCTCTAAGGAGGTGAAACGTTTCAACTGAAGGGTCACGTCGCCATGCATGCGTGACACGTGTCGGCATGGCTGTGAAGGGTCCGTCGTTCCGTATTCCGATGCGTCGTTTCACTTCCCGATGCTAGATCGGCTTTATAAATATGAGGAGTGGACGAGGGTTCTAATACTTGGAGTTTTTTGAGAGCAAAGAGAGCTTGTGAGAGGCGATTTCCGGCAACCGTGCGAAGGCTGAGTAGGCGATTTCCGCGAGCGTGATCAAGGCTGAGGCGATTTCGGCGAGGTTGAGCCACCGTGAAAACAAGGTATGTTACCGTGTTTTCATATGTCCATGGATCAAAGTGTTGAATTCCATGAATTTTTGTTTGAACAATGTATGAACGAGCATGAACAAGCATGAACATAAGTGTTTAGGAGATAGAACAGGATTTTGATTCTAGCATAGCACTTAGTTTCCCTTCGTTTGTGTTTGTAGATGTCAGATACCGAATCCGAGGGTAGGCGTAGTCGAGGGCTTTTGAGGACGAATCGTCCTCTGGGAGTTTGTTCGAGGGGAGTGAGAGTACCGATTCTGGGAGCACTGCAAGTTGTGAGATAGTGGACGGAGCAAGAGTGCGTGCCGAGGTTGGAGGCACTTCAACGAGAGTTCCTGAAGATGGTGAGCCTTCGACTTCGGGTCGTGAGGCCGATGGGGTGGTGTGTCCGTTGCTGCCCCGGGGGAAGGGGTGCTGAGGGTTGTCAGGGGTAGGCAACGAATTCCGATGGCAAAGCCCACGGAAATTTTGTTCGGAGTAGATGAGTTAGAGCCGAACACACTGACCGAAGCAGACCTAGCTAGGATTCGGGCGGAGTTTGATATTCCGGAATCGGTACAGATGCAAATTCCGGATCCCTTAGAGTCGCTTAGTGACAATGACAAGGGGGTGGTCTTCTTCACGGACGTGTTCAAGCACGGCCTTCGTCCGTTGAGGCATTCGGTGCAGAAAATCTTGGCGCGATCGGCTATGCACCAGGGCAGTATAATCCAAATTTTTGGATTACGCTGCTCGGGATGATCGTAGCGTTCAGCTGGCTGGCGAGGGGGAGCCGAGCTACGACAGTTTGCCCAACTGCATAGCGTGACGAGAGCCAAGAGTCCTGATAATGGGGGATGGGTGCAATCCAACTGCCCTTCGGGAGGGCAGCGTGGACACTTTGTGGTTGGGGTGCCGAGCTCTCAAAAGACGTGGCGTAAGCGTCGAGTGATTGTCTCTGGGGACTGGGAATCGGCACCAGGAGTTATAGTAGAGAGGAGGATTCCTACGACCTTCCAGAGTCGGTAGGATAGGACATGCCTTTCGGCAGGGTTTTTTTTTTTTTTTTTTTTTTTGGCTGACCGTTGGCTGTTTGTGTTTCAGGATCGTTGTGTTTGTGTCTCTACTACAAAAATTTGTTCAAGGCAAGTCTAATCGGTAGAGCCGAACACGACCGAAGAGTGAAAGAGGAAGAGGAAGAAGAAATGAGGCAAAGTAAGGCCTGCCGTTCGGGAGGGTCGTGTTTTTTTATCTTCCTATGTTACCGTTTCCTTTTTGACTTCGTGTGTTTTACAGTGGCAGGAGGGAGGCCTATGAGCGAGGCGACAAAGAGGCGTCCTGGAGGGGCAAGGGCGCGAAGCCGAAGAAGGTTCAGTCCCCAAGGCCGAAGAAGAAGAAGACGGTGGCTGCCGGAGGGACTTCGGTGTCTGCCTGGAGGGACTTCGGCGGATGAGCAGACAATAGCAGACCGGCGCCGAGAGAAGTGGGTAGCCGAAGCCGAAGTTGTTCGAGAGGTCCACTTCCAGGTTAATGGTAAGAGGATGATCGAAGGGGCTCTTGATGCGACCCCGCGCTCCCGAAGCGTCCAAGGGGTCCGAATAAGGGGACATCGGTGCTGATTCCCGATGATGAAGAAGAGGGAGAGGAGGGGCCGGTAAACATAGCTTGCCCTCGAAAGGCAGTGCCGTTCATCAATTGCATGATCGATGGCGTTCAGATGGAGCTCTCTGAGTTGGAGCAACGGTCGGGCCTTCCGGCTTCAGGCAGCGGTAAGTGTAGGCTTCCGGATTTGTGTTATGTCGTCAAGTAACCGTTGATTCGGCATGTACTAATGCTTCCGTTTGTGTGGCAGGCTGATATAGAGATGTGGCTCGCGCAAGTGAGCTGTGAATGCTGCCGAACGGTACCAAAAGAAGTTTGAAGAGGGCCGTTCGAAGATTGCTGATGCCGGAAAGATGCTACAGGAGGCTGATCGGCGTGCCGATGAAAATGCGGCCAAATTGCTGAGCTTGCGTCGAAGTTGGCGGCGACCGAGCTGGAGGTGGTGGCTGCCCACGAGGCTAAGGCAGCGGTAGAGGTGGCGATGGATGCGACCGAATGGTCGCATGCCAGGGAGCTAGTAGAGGCGAAGGCGAAAGCCGTTGCTGACTACCGAACGTCGGAGGAGTTCACGCTTCTGGTGGACAAAGAAGTCATGGAGCAATGTGACGACTTTCTCTACCGGTTCAAGCGGTACAATTCTGACAAGAAGCTGAACTTGAACTTCCTCCGGGATCCACCACCGCTGCCGGAAGGGGTCACCGAAGAGATGGTGGAGGCCTACAAGGGCGAGGATGCCGAGGCCGAGGAAGCCGAAGACACCGAATCCAGGTAGTGAGGAGGAAGGGAACCTTCCTGCGCCGAACCACTCTAGTGTGCCGATAGCCGAGCCTGAAGGTGCAGCCGCTAGTCCGAGCCCCAAGCCCCTTTGTAAATATTTTGTACTTTCCTTTTGTTTTTATTTTGGAAATGTAAAAACAATATTTTTGAGATATGCCGAACGACATTTTGTTGAAACAGTTTGCACTTTGTTTCGGTTTAACTTGCTGAGCCCTATATTCGTGTATGCATGCCGTTGGTAGTATATTTAGAGTATAATACCGTTTCTTTTGGGCGAAGCTGTATGTATTGAATAGGGTTTGTGCTGAAATAAACCGATTACAAAAGTGAGGACCGAAGGTGAGATTACTTGTAGTAGTATTTGAGATGCTCTATATTCAAAGGGTGGCCGAGGGTTGACCATCGGTACCGCGCAAACGGTAAGTTCCTGGTCGGCAGACGTAACGACCTCATACGGGCCTTCCCAAGAAGGGCCAAGAATGCCTTCGTTTGGGTCTTTGGTAGCGAGAGAGACTTTGCGTAAGACCCAGTCCCCCACTTTCCAGCGATCGGCGTCTGACGCACGAGTCGTAGTAGCGAGAGGTTTTGTGTTTGTAGGAAGCGTTCCGAAGCTGAGCCTGGGAACGGTGTTCATCAATGAGGTCCAGGTCGAAACGTGAGCAAGGTTTCGTTTTGCTCTGGCTTGTAAGATGCCGTTCGGCACGAGGGTGCGTTGATCTCGACTGGAACAACGGCTTCGGTACCAAAAGCAAGGGAAAATGGCGTTTCGCTAGTCGACCGTCGGTAGGAAGTGTTGATGGTCCATAACGCTTCCGCAGGAGATCGGGCCACGCTCCTTTAGCTGCTCTAAGTTTCTTTTTTAGCGTTTTCTTGATGATCTTTTTGATGGCTTCAACTTGGCCGTTTGATTGTGGATGTGCTGGAGAACTGAAAAACAAGTTGATGCCGAATCGGTGGCAGAGGTGCCAGAACTAGAGGAGTCAAACTGTTTTCCGTTGTCAGTGATGATTGCGTTCGGGAGGCCGAATCGACAAATAATATTCTTCCATACGAAGTGTTCGACCCTGGCTGCGGTGATAGTTGCCAGAGGTTCGGCTTCGGTCCACTTGGTAAAATAGTCGACAGCAACGATGGCGTACTGAGCTGTCCCTTTGCTTGGGGCATGGGGCCGATGAGATCTAAACCCCATTGAGCGAAGGGCCATGGGCTAACAATCGGACTGAGTGGTTCGGCAGGTAGTTTTGGAAGAGAGCCGAAACGTTGGCATTGATCACATTTCTGGACGAGTGTGGTGGCGTCGGTATGGAGGGCCGGCCAATAATACCCTTGCCGAATGGTCTTGAAGGCCAGGGATCGGGCGCCAGGCATGGTCTCCGCAAGCTCCTTCGTGAATCTCTCGTAAGACGTAGTTGCCTTGCTGCGGAGTCATACACCGAAGCAGTGGTAAAGAATGACCACGCCGATAGAGAATCTGATTCAAGATTAAGTATCGTGCTGAACGGTGGCGGAGAGTTTTGGCCTCGGCTTTGTCGGTCGACAGCGTTCCACTTGAGAGGTAGGCGAGAATTGGATCCTGCCGAACGGCATGTACCTCAGTTTCAGGAGTGCTGCACCGATCAAGAATTTCGATCGGCACGTGGCGGCCTACGTTGTCGTCAATTGTTGATGCCAGGCGTGACAGCGCATCGGCATGGCTGTTCTCGGATCTTGGGATCTCCTGGACTTGATACGCAGCAAAGTGGTGGAGCAGTCGGCAGGCATGTGTCAAGTAGGCAGCCATGGAGGTGTCCTTGGCTTCGAATTCGGTCCGCACCTGATTAACGACAAGTTGTGAGTCGCTGCATATTTTCAGCTGTCGAGCGCCCATTCCCTTGGCGAGCCGAATGCCTGCCAAGAGAGCTTCATATTCGGCTTCATTGTTGGAAGTGTGGAATTGGAATCGGATGGCGTACTCGATGGTAGTCTGATCAGGGGCTTTTAGTACTAGACCAGCCCCGCTGCCCTGTCGGTTGGACGAACCATCCACGTAGAGAGTCCAGACGGGAATCTACGGACTAAACCTCCCTTCGGTTGGGTGAGCAGCTGATGTCGCCGATTGAGGGTCGGCATCGTCTAGGTTGCGTCCTTCAGACGTGGTCATTTCAGAGATGAAATCGGCTACCGCTTGTCCCTTTTCGCAGGCCGAGGGTGATAGTGGATGTCGAATTCGCTGAGCTCAATTGCCCATTTCACCAGCCGACCTGACGTCTTCGGTCGTTGTAGTATCTGGCGTAGAGGCTGATTGGTGAGAACGGTAATGCCTTGAGCTTGGAAATATGGCCGAAGCTTACGAGCTGAGAGGACTAGAGCGTAAGCCAGCTTTTCCAGCTCGGGGACCGAATCTCCGCATCCTGCAAGGCGTGGCTGGTATAGAAGATTGGGAGCTCTGTGCCGTTCGGCTTGCGAATGAGTACGGAGCTCAATGCTGATACCGATACCGATAGGTAGAGGATTAAATCTTCGCCAGGATGAGGGGTGGATAACGGGGCGCTCTGCCCATATAGGCTTTGAGGTCTTGGAAAGCGCGGTCGCATTCGGCAGTCCAGACAATCTGCCGTTTGCTCCCCTTGAGGGCTTTAAAGAATGGGGCACATCGATCGGTAGCTTTTGATATAAAACTAGCAAGAGCGGCGACACGCCCCGTGAGGCTCTGGATATCCTTCTGAGTCTTCGGAATCTGCATGTCGAGCAGAGCTTTGATTTTCTCAGGGTTGGCTTCGATGCCCCGTTGGCTGATCATGAAGCCAAGGAATTTGCCCGAAGAGACACCGAAGGCGCATTTACTAAGGTTGAGCCGCATGTTGTACTTCTTGAGGACGCTGAAAATGAGGGAGAGGTTGTGGAGGTGAGAATCGGCGTCTTGCTCTTGACCAGCATGTCATCCACATAGACCTCCATCGAGGTGCCAATGAGTTCAGAGAAGATTTTGTTGACCAAGCGCTGGTAGGTTGCCCCAGCGTTCTCCAGGCCGAACGGCATGACATTGTAACAGTAAAGTCCTTTATCGGTGATGAATGCCGTATGTTCGCGATCGGCAGGGCTCATAAATATTTGGTTGTACCCTCAGTATGCGTCCATGAAGCTGAGAAGCTCATGGCCTGCCGTTGCGTCTACCATCTGGTCGATCCTTGGCAAAGGAAAGCTGTCCTTGGGGCAAGCTTTGTTTAAATCAGGTATAGTCTTGACACATTCGCCAGGCGCCGCCTGATTTCTTGACCAGGACCGAATTAGCCAGCCAAATTGGGTAAGTGACCTCCTGGATGAAGCCGATTGTCGCAGTTTTTCTACCTCAATTCTCATTGCTTCATACCGTTCGGCGTCATAGGCCCGCCGTTTCTGCCTGATGGGTCTGAAAGTGGGGCAGATGGCTTGAGCTTGTGACTGATGACGCTCGGGGCGATGCCAGGCATGTCGTCGTACGACCAAGCGAAGACTTCCATTTTGGTGTAGCTGAAATCTACGCAACAGTTAGAACCCCTACCTACCCGACTTCCGGGCGCTTGGTGCACGGATTAGAAAACTGGGCAATCGAGCAGCAAAACCAACCATCATCCCACATCTTAGAGTCATCATGCTTGATGTCTTCTCAAAACTTCGAGGCAATCTTTTTGGATACCTTCACCCTTCCATAGGATCCAGCACCAAGACGGGTTTCCATCAACCGTCACAACCTGATTCCAACAATCATCCACGGTGACGTTGGGGTCTTCATCCAACTTCACAGGACCACCACCCATCATAGGCAATGACCTGCTACCTTGCTACCAAAGTTCCTCCATCATCAATCTCTCCTAGGTACGAGTCCCTCACACTGAAACCACCAACTAAATCGATCAACCCTAATACCACTTGCCACGGGATCAAAGCTTCACGGTTTGTATCAAAGGTGCAAATCGTTTGAGCAAACACCACCATCTGGATTGATCGGCTCTGATACCACTTGTCACGGGATGAACGTGCGACGCGGCGCGGCGGAAGCAAAACACAAATTTTGCTCGCTCGAACACACCCCGTGCGGCCCAAGATCCTTTCGGATCCTAGTCAGCCTTCTCCCCACTTCATGATATTCATGACTCTCACAACTCCGCGAGAGGTTCACCATCATGTGTCATCTCCCATAGGCGTCATGCCCCAAAGCTAGACAACGAGTCACACATCCTTGTGACAACACAATCACCCCGCATCCGGCAATGAACCCTCGACGCCCATACATCAAGCGTTGTATACGACACGTCAACTGCATCGACCACGTCGCATGCCAAACTCGTGGCTAGCTCATGTCCAAGTCAAGACACAGTGATCCAACACACCATCGATTTACCCACACTTCTGTCGGTCATTCCGTTAGCAACCTTCATAGCCAACATCCTCAAGCTATACATACAAGCTGTCACACTCACAAGTAGCCCAAGCCTTGGCTACATATGTATTCCGAATGTCCCACATAACCATCTATGCCTTACATGGGGTCGCAACCCATGTGTACCAGCATACGAATATCTTCCTTCCATCTAGGACAAGGCTAAACCTAAGCCAAGTCCATCGAGTCTTGTCAAATGCCTCGCTAGCCGGTGGCATAGCGAAAGCCATATGTTGACCTCACTCTTTACAACGATGCGCAATACGAACGCCCCGCGTGTTCGTCCTGTCCCCTGGGAATTCCTTTCCCTCGGAGACATAGATCATCTTTCAATAATCGTATGCCCGCCCTTATGACTACTTCCAATGTCATAAGGATGCTCGCTTAGTGCCACAAGGGTGTAAGCACCAGGGGTGGTGGAGAGCATGACACCATGTCACCCCCTATATAGCATTTTATGCATTTAGCTTTCTGCTAGGAGGGAACATCACCTATGCACGAGGAGTCATAATTGAGCATAACTAATTCATACGAACTCCGAATGGCGACAGTCAGTTGCGTTGCATGTATCTTGACATCACGAACGTCTCAGTATTTTTTTAGCTTCCTCAAATTCCTCCGTAACCCTTGGAAATACCCTTCAACCATGCAACCCGGCCAACACAAACCATTCTAGCTCTTAAGCTCTCGCTCTTCCACACTTAGACTGTCTCGTAAGCACATAGATGTCCCAATGGAGTCACGATAGCACACGCTCAAGTGCGATCCGTGACACTTGGCACACTTTCCACGATATATATATGTGTAATGTAATTAATTAACAGTTGAATGTATTTTTCCGCACATTTATTTGCGGCAGGGAGAGAGAGAGGTTGTGGAAGAAGAAAACAAGAAAAATAGATGCAGAAGAATCCGATAGAGAAATTAAAAATTTTAAATAAAAAAAATGTAGAAATTGACGGGGAAAGAAGTAAAGTAATGGCCTTTATTTTGGTAATTCATGTTTCGAGCAAGTTTAGGCCCCTGTGGCAAAGTGCCACTTCAACAGGGAGAGAAGAATAAGAAGGATATGATATTCAAGATCTGCTAATTAAATAAACAATCTTCTTGAGTTATGAGAGAGAGATTTACTGCAAGGAAGACTGAAATCTTAAAAAGGTAAGTAATCTTTGTAGATATAAGTTTATTTGCCCATTAATAAAAAAAAATTAAAAAGGAAAGATTTATGGTCTTTTATTTGGGTGTGTACACCAAGGCTAAGTGCTAAAAGGGGAGGGAAAGATTTAAAATTTAATTTCCTAGTGAGGGTTGGGAGCCATGCAAGGAAATACAACTCTAGTTAGGAAAAGGGGAAAGATTTGACCCTTTTTTTTTCTTTTTGTTCAAAGGATACTTCATTCCACGTCCAACTCAAGGCAAAACAAAAACTAAGAGACACGAAGGCAAGGGCACAGACGCCAAAAACTAAAGCTGAAAGCAACAGATGCCCAGCGTAGAACTTGCTAACCGCTAGTGTGATTGGGTGATGGGGTGTGTCACTACTGTCTCTTATAGTATTATGGTGAACGGTACGCCGTCTGGGTTTATCTAACCCCGACTAGGCTTGCAGCAAGGGGACCCGTTGTCTCCGTATTTGTTTCTGATTTGCACGGAGGGTCTGAAAGCGGTGCTACATCACTTTACGGGACGGGGTTTGTTGCATGGTATTAGGGTGTCAACACTACTACAAATTTAGCTTATACCGACAACCTATTACTGGCGAAGGAGCAGTTCAGCCAGTACTAAGACCCATTACTGGCTAAGTAAAGTGATTTGTCACTACTAAATAATATTGGCAAAGCCTTTCGTCAGTAATAGTTTTACTAGCGAGACACATCGCCAGCCCCTTCAAGGGCGGGAAGCCAAAATATTTAGCGCCCAAATTGTAGACATCTGGAAGAAAATTTTTGTCACTGAAGAGTTGGTGTTCCAGTATTAGACTTAAATATAATTTTTTTAATTAAACTCTCTCAACTTTCTCCTAGCCGACTCTCTCTCATTGACCAAAAAAGACCATCTCTTCTCACTTTTTTTCTTTCAGTTTTGGGTTTTGCTCTCTGTCACTCACTCTCCCCTCCTCCCTCTTCCTCTCTGTTTTTTTTTCATTGAAGAAGAAATTGTTTTCTTCCTTAGAGCTATTGGAGTTCGAGGAATTGTGTGGTTGTGATTTTCGTATCTGCTGGGTCAGATTGACAGGGAGATCAGATTTGGGGGTTTTCTTTGCTCTTTTCAGTTGGGGTTGATTTTGTTCTTCTTCTTTGAAGAGGGCCCTTGGTCTGGTGAGATTGGTGTTCCTATTTCTTTTATTTTTTAAAGTATTTGAGTATAGGTAATTACCCATGAATCCTTCTGATTAGTTATAAAAATTAGCATACAAATATTATGATGCAGACATGGACGATGTACTGGTTGAGTTGTGTATGTGAAGCCTGATTATACCCTTTGATGTTTTTAAAGCTTTTGTTTCAATCTTTTATTATTTGTTGATAAAGTCTGATTTGTGGGTATGCATGTATTTATCTATTGTAGGATTGTTGAATGTTTTTTGGAAACTTAGAATCCATGTGTGTTTCCCTTTTTCTATTATATTGTTGTTCTTTGATTATTGTTGAATAAGATTTTCTTGTAGTCTAGGGCTTGTTTGTTTGTTTTGGGGGGTTTTGTTTTCTGTTTTGTATTGTTTTGTTTGGGTTGTGGCTCTGTTTTCATTTTTTGTTGGGGTTCTTGTGGTTTGCTGGGGGCTTTTTGTCCTCTTTCTAATGTTGGTTTTGATTAGATTGTCTTTTTATATTGTTATACAATGCACTTGTTTGATATCACTTTTGGGGTTGCTTACCATGATCGGCTGCTGAGGGTGGTCTTTATTAGCTTAGCTATGATGTTTACAGCTCATCTAGATTAGGATCAACAATCTGGCTTTGATGAAAATCCCATGTTGATATTTTTGTAGCGGTTTTAATGATTCTTTATTCCTACCATTCTCTTGTAGATTGGAATAAGCTACTAGTTTAGCTTTTAGGTTTTTTTATTGGGCTATCTAAAGATGCAAAGAAGATGGGAGGGGTTCAGAAAGAGAGAGATAAATACAGAGACTTTCTGGTTATTGATGTCAATGAAGAGTATGTGAAAATGTAAGAGTCATCGGTTTTTATTGAACTTTTTGTCATGTTGATGGCTTTGCGGTCTTGGAAGTTTATGTCATATTGGTTTCTCACGCTATTTTGTAGGTTTGGCAGATTATTATGTCAAAGCAGATGATGACATTTATTTGCGTCCATGTATATATATTGTAATGCCAGACTATATGCTTTCATTAAGCTATGAATATGTGTCTATTGGAATTTACTGATATTTTCATAATTTGTTAGATCAACTAGGAACACTTCTAGACAAGGAGAGAACATATTCACAAACCTATATTGGATGCATGAAGAAAGGACCCTAAAATGAAATGGTATATGGGTATTAAAATTGTTATAAGAGCTTTTTACCTTTGTGATTGATTTCATTCTTTTTTTTATCTGATAATCTATCCATTAATTTATTATTCAGGTATGAGAAATCAGGACATCTAATTAGGAGTGAATACTTTTGGCATGCTTATGGTCCTATATATGTTCTTTTTGCAGAGGTGGTAGCATCATTGGCAATTGCTAGAAATAACAGATCAACCACCTGTTCTGTATCTGCTTTCTTTATATTAGTCCATTGTTTCAATTATCTTCTAAAAGGCAAGCTGGGGCAATATTTCTTTTTATGCTAATCTTTGATAAGACCATATTCTTATGTTCTAGTATGTGATCTACATATCAATAAGACATGTAGGAAAGTTTATTGGTTGAGTTTGAGAATAAAAGCACTTTAATGCTAGGCAAGGATGACCCTTCTTTTCTTGGAATAGTCCATACCCTTTGGCATGGCATTCGTTGAGTCATTTGGTGAAGGACTTGTGGTGAAACCCCATCAAGTGCCTTGGATTCAGGCAAAGACAAGGTCATTCAAGAGATTGCGAGGACACAACTATGTTCACCTTGAGTCACGGTTTGTAGAGTTCCAGGAAAGATACAAAAGTTTTTGGTATAGTGGCCGATTGTATTTTGACCCAAATGATGTATGCATACTTTTGTAGTGTACTGGTTGAATATTTGGCATGGCATAGTTTTGAATAGGTTGGGCAACTAAAGTTTTTGAACTCTACTTATGTAGGCAGACCTTTGTAATATTTGGCTATTGTAATCGACATGGTACTTTATATTTTATAAGAATGGTTGTTGTATGGTTCAATCTTTGAGTATTTATAATAGTGTACTTGTAATTGTTATTACATTTTCAGTATCAATTAATTTTTTTTAAGAAAGAAAAATGTCCAGATTATATTACAAAATAAAAGGCATTTGAAAGAAAAATATTTAATGGTGCATCAGCTCACAAGAAATTGACAAACAATCCTGGAAATTTTCATTTTTATTTCGTTTTGGTTAAAAACAATTCTGACAAATGTTTGGCCACTAGTATCCAATCCTAAAACAATAATCCTGACAAAAACTTGTTTAATACTGACTATTTCTTTTGTCAGTAATAATTTGGAATTACTTTATTGCTTCTGTCAGAGAAAGACCTTTACTAACGAATAAGTTGCAAAAGTTGGTCAGTATTAGTAATACTGACAAGACTTTTCCTGACAACTCTCATTTTCGCCGCTGCACTCGTCAGGAAGCTATTACTGACAAATTTCCGCCACTATTGGGGTTTCTACTGACCAAAGAGGGTTGCCAGGACAAGAGAAAATTGTAGTAGTGCAAGTAGTAGCCCACCCCTCTCCCACCTTTTATTTGCAGATGACTCGATATTATTCTCTGAAAGCTACTGATGGAGAGGTGGATATGGTTAAGCACGTCCTTGAGCTGTACGAAAAGGCTCCGGGCAGCAAGTTAATTTTGACAAAAGTTCTCTTTTTTTTAGCTCAAATTGTTCGCAAGGAGCTCGTGATCGTTTGGCACGACGGTTAAACATCCCCCACGGGCGGGGTTTTGGGAAATACTTGGGACTCAAATCTGAGTTTGGCCACTCCAAGAGGGAGGTGTTTGAAGAGATCAGGGAGAAGGTGGCTTCCCGTGTGCATGGGTGGGCAGAGAACTTTCTGACAATGGCTGGAAAAGTGGTGTTGCTGAAAGCAGTGGCACTTGCGCTACCTACGTATACGATGTCATGTTTCCTACTTTCACAGGGTGTGTGTGAAGATATCCTTCGTGCCCTTGCTTCCTTCTGGTGGGGCAGTCATGGTAATGGAAAGGGGGTACACTGGGCAAAGTGGAAGAAGTTGACAGAGAGGAAGGAATGTGGGGGGCTGGGCTTCAAGGACCTACTTTGCTTTAATCGTGCCATGCTTGCCAAGATTGGTTGGCGCTTATTATCGCAGCCGAATTCGCTGCTTCATCAAGTTTTACAAGCGAAATATTTTCCTAATGGATCTTTTCTGGAGGCACAGCTTGGACGGGGGCCGTCATGGGGCTGGCGAAGCATTTTACAAGGGCGGGAGGTTTTGATGGCGGGGCTAAGATGGCGTATTGGGGATGGGCAGTCAGTCAATGTACGGCGTGATCCGTGGCTGCCGATGCCATACCACTTTAAGGTGAGGACACCATCACCCCGCCGCCGGAAAGGGTATCGAACCTTATTGATCCTGTTTTGCGCCAATGGGATGTGCATACGGTATGTCGTTTATTTCATAAGGAGGAGGCTGACTCCATTCTGGCCATGGCACTTAGTCGATTTGGATGCCCGGATCCATGGATGTGGCATTTCACCAAAAATGGTTTCTTTACTGTAAAGTCCGGGTATCGAGTGGCAGTGGAGTTGGATTCCGAGTGGTCTCCTAGGACGAAGAGGGTTTGGAGGAACTAGTGATGATAGAGGAGGAGGAGGGCTATGGAAATCAATCTGGGAATTGAACGTGGTGGGCAAGATTGGGCATTTCGTTTGGAGATGCTGCAAGGACTATATAGCTGTGCGAAGTAACATGAGGCGCCGAGGCATGCAAGTTGATCCAGCGTGCCCATCCTCTCAGCAACATGAGGAGACGGTGGCCCACCTTCTGTTTCACCTGCCACTATGCACGGCTGTTCTGGTTTGCATGTCCCATTCAGTTAGATGTTCGGTCATTGCAGGGGGGACTTTTGCGGACATTTGGTTGGGGCTGTGTGATCGTTTTGCGCAAGATTCTGGACGGGATGGATTGCTGAGCTCAATTGCATTCGGGCTCTGGCGGCTATGGAAGTGCAGAAATACTTTGGTATTTGAAGGGACCACGGTTCACCCAGGAGAGGTTGTGGAGCTCATGCATAAACAGCAAAATGAGTTTTTACAAACCAAGGAGCGGGGGACGGAGACGCCATCCAGCCATGACGTTGGCGGAGTGCAGCGAAGCATGGGCACTGAGCACTGGTCCTGCCCTCCGATGGCTTTCGCAAAAATTAATTGTGACGGGGCTTGGACGTCACAAATTCTGCGTGGTGGGTGGGGTTGGGTGATACGTGATGCATCTGGGGTTTTCAAAGGGACTGGAGGGGAAGGTGGCGTGTGGTGCGGCTCGGCGATAGTTGCTGAAGCTGAGGCATTACGGGCTGGTATGTGCGCAGGTTTGGACCAAGGCTGGCAATGGGTGGTGCTGGAGTTTGACTCCAAGATCATGATTGATATGTTGAAAGGGGGAGGCTGTTCTGACTCCCGGGTTGAAGGTATAGTGCATGACATTCGTTTTCTGATGCGGGAGTTGCAGACCTGTGGTCTTGTCTTTTGTTCCTAGAATAGCTAATAATGTGGCGCATGTAGTTGCTGCCTTTGCGTCTAAAACCCAAGGGCTGTGTAGGTGGGAGGGCTCTCCACTTTGGTTACATAACTCTTTGGCACTTGATGTAAACTCTTATTTTACGGATGAATGAATTGGAATTATCGATTTGACAAAAAAAAAGGAAACCATAAACAACGGCAAGAAAAACAGAAACCAAATACAAAGGAAATGATGGTTAGAGAGCTGCATAACGCTCCCAAGTGATCGTACGAAGAGGGGAAAGATTTTACCACGTAAACTAGTATCTCAATATTCAAAGGTGACATCTGGATTTCGTGCTTATTTATTTCTGAAGAAAAATCCTTGATTTTCCATCCATATCCCAATTTAAATATATATATGCAAGAGATGTTGTTTCTGTTGGAAAAATGGCTCACACTAAGTATGCAAGTGAAGGAGGAAGTGACCGGTCGCTGGGTATTTGCGACCGGTCGTTTTGAAGAGATTTGGAAGTCTGACGAATTCACAAGAAGCGATCGGTCGCAAGGTACCCCGACCGGTCGCAAGGTATCCAAAAGGTATCAGCGACCGGTCGCAATGTATCCGTGACCGGTCGCCCGCAGGACCTGTTTCATTTTTTCCAAGCGTTTTTCAGGTTCCTTTCACATGTGTTGATTCCCTACCTAATCCCTCGAGCTTCCAAGGAGTTTTATGGGTTCTAGGAAGTCTAGCAACGTGCTAGAGAAGCTGGAACACCATTGAATGAGGTTTGTTGACTTGCTTCAAGGAGTACCTACCCTATGGCTCTAGATAGGGTGGCTGAAGTTGCAGCTATCAATGCCTAGCCTTTGTTCTGCCCAAGTTGTGGTCCAAGTCTGGAAACCAAGGGGAGAACGTGGGAGGAAAAGATGGAGCCTTCTCCTAAGTCCAAAGGCTTGTGTATTAAAGGGAAGAGGAAGCAAGACAGTAAGTGTGTGGTTAATCTCAAAGTTGTCAAGTAGCTGGGAGCTATTGTGTTCAAAGGGAGGTTATCTCACCAAGGGAGGAAGAGAGAGAGGGCAATCAGTTCAAGTTAGGAGCTGAGTTGGGTCTTGAGAGTCTAGACACCAAGGAGGGAAACACCAAGTGTGTGAGAGTATTCACAAGTGCATCAAAGTGTTGAGCAAGGGGTGAGAGAGAAAAGAAAGCTTGGGAGAGAATAGAGTTCTAAGGGGGTTTCTTTGTAAACCAAAATTGTAACTTATTCTTTCATTAGTGAATTTCTCAAGGGGATCACCAAGAGGATGTAGGCAATTGCTGAACCTCTAAAATACTTGTGTCACTTTGTGCTTGGTTGGTTTCTCAAGTGTGTGTGTGTGATTCATCCATCCTTGTGTGTGTCACAAAGTCCATCAACAACAAGATCATTAGGGGAGGGGTGAGTTGAGCTTTGTGCTCAATTCACAACAGTTTTCAAGAGTCCACAATTTAAGATATATACAATTATTCTCTTTTCGTATGTCCACACATATTATTGTGTGGATGCCATTGTAAAGCAATCCCTCAAATAACTTATTTGAGGGACACCCCTTGTAGGCCATGGTCAAATTGGAGGGTCTGACCAAAAAAAAAAAATTGGAGGGTATGAGGTTTGTAGAGGAATTGGGGTTGTCGTTGGTGCAGTGAACAAAGGAGGTTCAGATTTGGTTTTCTTAGGTTGTTTTTCAAGATTATAGAGCAGTATTGGCTCACTTCCTTGATGCCCTTAGAAATAAGCTGGTACGTTATACCCTGGGTTAATTCAAGTGGCTGTTTCGAGGACACAGCCTCCAGCTTTGCTCCTTTTTAATGAAATCTTGCTTTTTCTATAAAGAAATAAATAAATAAGTAAAAGGTGTTGTTTCAAGAAAACTAGGGTTTGTGGCTAGTTTAAAAGATAGTAAATTTGAAACTCAAAATTTTGTCCTGATAGGCTGGGAATTTTACTGGAGTGGATATATAGAAACACAGGAGAGGTTCTTATCTGAATTTAGTTTTTCAGGCTAAATAAATAAAATAATTATAATTTTTGGCTGAATCTATTACTTTTTCATGAAAATTTGCAGGATATGTAGTTCTTTGGTTAACTAACAACTAGCAGACCCCATGAAGCTGCAACATTTGACTGTGTTTCGGCATGATTTCTTCGTCTTGTTGGTAATTCTTCTTCACATCCTTCTAAATTTCTCACTGTTATCACTTTAATACTTCATTACAAATATTCAAACTAAACTTTACTGTATAGGTAATTGGCATGCTGGTACTTTCTGGTTTATTGATCGGTATCATCAAACATATTGAGCATAATGTAAGTTTAATCTCTAAAATTTACAGTTAATTATTTTGTTAATTAATTATACATGTAATCTACATAATAATTAATTAATGTTACAAGAATTTTCGAGACGTTTCAGGTTCTTGCATTTGCTTACACAGAGAGTGGGCTAGTCAGATTTGTTCACAAGAACAGCAAAGTAGCATTCACACTCCTAATAGTGATGATTGCTATTATGGGAGTCTTCAGTGTGAGTTATATTTTCGTAATGCTTAGTGCTGGGAAACGGGAGATGCTTCTTTGTGCCACACTCATAAAACAAATGGAGGCGACTCAACAAGCTGAGAGGAAGAGTATGAGGAAAAGTCTTGCGTTTGCTTCTGCAAGCATGATGTTCGTGCTGCTCTCGCAGGCATTACCGGTTTGATCGAGATATCTTACGATGAAGTAGCCCGAGGTTCAGAACTAGAGACGAATTTGAGACAAATGGAAGCTTGTACGAAGGACCTTTTAGGTAATTAAGTTATATTGCTTGTACGAAGGACCTATTCTTTGTACTGGGTGCTAATCTACACTACATTGTCGATATTTAATTGATAGTTGATAGGTCAGCCACCACCCCAACCTCCAAAACCACATTTATTCCTCTTCCCATAAATTTATTTTGTGTTTGCTGTTTAAAATTTTTTTTTTCTCTTGTGTTTGAGATTTTGGTTTGGGTGCTTGTGAATTTCAAGTGGTGACTGGGTGTGGGATTTTTGGTTTCTGGATACCCTGTTGGGATGGTTGTGGCTGGGGGCAGATCGTATTGGTGGAGTTGGGTGGAGGTTGGGTATGGCCACAGGGTTGGGTTGTGGTGGTACTTGGGGCGGTGGGAGGATTGGTGCTGGGTTGTTGTCGGTACTGGGGCTGTATTTTGCTTTTAAATAGTCTTATTTTATTATTAAAATGATTTTTGTTAACTTTTAAAAATAAGTATATGTATTTTATCAATTTTGAATGAATTAATAATATTTTAATATTAAACGGACACAAAGTACTCAGATTATTAATATTTGGCAACTCAGTGACCAAGTTGATGAAATTGAAAACTTAGTCACTAAAATAGATTTTAGGTAAAAACACATCAATCAAAGACATAGTACTCGTTATGAACAATCTTTTCTCACTTGTTAATAAATTAATCCTTCTATACATTTTGATATATCAGTTTGAGTACTTCTATACAAGTTGTTATATAGGTATATATATTGAACTCTATTCTTGACACAAGCAAAATAGAAGCTGGTAAGATGCAACTGGTGGAAGAGGAATTTGATGTGGCCCAGCTACTTGAAGATGTGGTTGATTTGTATCATCCTGTGGGTTAAAAAAAAGGCATAGATGTGGTGTTGGATTCTTATGATGGCTCTGTTATGAAGTTTGCAAGAGTTAAAGGCGATGGGGGAAGGCTTAAGCAGATATTGTGCAACTTATTAAGCAATGCCGTTAAATTTACTTCAGAGGGGCATGTGACAGTTCATGCTTGGGTCGAAAAACCAGATTTCAAGAATTCTATAGCTGTGAATTCTGACCGGAGCGGTGCCGTATTGAAAATTTTACTATGCTTTCTGTCAAACAAGAAGAAATCACAAGATGATGACATGGAAGTAATGAATGGGGTCCAGCAAGATCCAAATTGTTTGGAATTTATTTTTGAGGTGGATGATACTGGGAAGGGAATCCCCAAGGAGAAGCAAAAGGCAGTGTTTGAAAACTATGTACAAGTCAAAGAAACAGCTCTTGGAGAAGGAGGTACTGGCTTGGGACTTGGTATTGTTCAATCTCTGGTAAGTAAAATATAAACTTGTTTAAGAATTTCTTGAATTTAGGGCATGCGTTAAATTTGATATTTTTGTTTGCACTAGGTACGTTTGATGCATGGTGAAATAAGAATTGTGGACAAAGAGATTGGGGAAAGAGGGACATTGACAAGACCCGCCCCCGGACTTCATCGGAAACCGGGACGAATCCCGTCTACAAATCCGGCATCCGACAGATGCCGGGCCCACTTACTAAGAACCTAGACTTCTACCAAAATTTTGGCAGAGTCTCCCCTGAAATTGAACAAATCCCAAAATCTCAACCTATTAAAACAACATAATTTACAACCCAACAGCCAGCATGCATTCCACAAAATAAAGTGTTTACAAACCATGGCCTCCGGCCTCACAAATCAAACCCTAACAGGGCAATAACAGAGCATATCTAACAGAATTCAACAACCAAGTAGAAAAGGAAGTTCAACGAATTTTACAGAGTACAGAAACTCTAAGGAGGCTCGGAGTCCTGAAGCTCGTGATTCAGGAGCACACGACACAGCTCTCCTGCTCGTTCCAGTCAACTACCGGCTGGGGGCGCAAAACAAAAAATTGTGAGTGGACAAAACAAAGTTTAGTTCCAATTAAACCAAAGTATAATATAACCCCACCGTTTAGAAAACCATGCATAAAACCAATGCATTAAAAACCATCATATTCATATATATATATATATACCTTGCTGATCAAACTAGAGCTAAATCCAAAATCCAGTGTGAAACTTACAAATCAATCCACCCAAACCTTTCCTCATAAAACTCAATAAACTCTCGAAATACGTGCCCAATGGCACGAACCAGTGAGGAAATATCCTCACTGAAAAACAAGAATAAATGAGTAGCTATATATGTATAGATATGTATCTATGTATTATATAGGAGATATAATATATATATATATATATATGTATATATAACACACCTAGTTGTACCGGGGAAACAATCCAACAGGGGATTGTTTACTAACCACATGTAAACCGCCCTCAAAGACCATGTGGCTAGGGATGAGCTGTCCAACTGGGGGGACTGACACTTTAACCCAGCACGTACGGACGAAGAATCAAGACCCGTACGCCTGGAATAGTCCTACGCGCAGACTACCCAATCAAGGGTCTACAGCAACATCCCGTCAAGGATGCCCCGGGTTCCGACATTTCCAAGTATCTCACATTTCCATTTCCAAGTTACAATCCAGGGGAGGTACACGAGATAGTGCTTATAGCACTTCAAACCGACAATCTAAACTCACAACTTTCCACATCTCATAATAACAACCCCGTACTTCCCACACATAACCCACCAAGATAGGTAGTAATTTCTCAAATATCATTTGTATAAACTCAAGATACTTAAAATGTCAAAACCCATATATATATCCCAAATACTTTACCAAAATAATAGGTTCACTTTAAAGTATAAGGTGAATTTCCATAAACCCTTAAATTCTTATGCATAGAAATTTCATCATAAAAATCATGCTATTTATTTGAAAACAAAGTCCACTCACAAGTAGTCCCACGCTGCGTGACCCTGAGAGGGTCCCGCCTGCTGTGTATGCGGTGTTGGATTACCTAGTTCAGAAATACGAACATGACATTAAAATCCAACACTTCGAAAGAGGACTTTAAATTAGAATCCTAAATTTCCCAGGTTTCTCTTAAGTACGAGGAATTCCTAAGGTCCAACTAAGAGTTTCGAACGATGGAATAGCCTCGGAAGACGCTCGGACTTTAAGTTAATGAATTGGAACATCCGGGGCTCAAATCATCCAAGTACTTTTGCTCCTCTCGTAGACTACCCCAATTTTAGTACATACCAGTGTCTTGATCGAATGGGATTCCGCTTCTCCGATGTTTATTTTGTACACCATCTCCATTCGCTGCGCTATTTTCAATACGATAATTGTTTCCATTGCCTACAAAATCAACCCCATATCGGTTTTCAGTTGAAGTGTAGTAAAGATTGGTAGGCATGGATACAATCTCAATCCCATTGATAAAGGCATAAGCATCTGGGATTGCTTTGCTCGGAGTGAAAGTGATGGTCAAGCTTTGTCCTTCATCAATGTTCAAACAGAACTCTCTTATTAGCCTCTCAGTCTCACCAACATCAGCAGTTACAGAAGCATTGAAATCATGGAGAAGGATAAAGCCACCTGCTTGGGACAGAGAAGAGGACTTTGGACCGGTGGAAGCCGGGTCAAGCTCTGTCCTTCATCAATGTTCAAACACAACTCTCTTATTACCCTCTCAGTCTCACAAGCATCAACAGTTACAGAAGCATTGAAACCATGGACAAGGGTAAAGCCACCTGCTTGGAGAGAGAAGAGGACTTTGGACAGGTGGAAGTCGGGGTCATATGAAACTGGGTGGAAGTAGAAGTGAATAAACTTCTGCCCGGTGGAGAGGGGAACTTTGTAAGTAAATTCGGAGTGAGAAAGCCTAGCTGTGGTGTAGGGCACTTGGCTAACAAAGGAGGAGGGACAAGGACGGACCCACAATGGGGTCAATGGTGGAAACAGCCAAAAGCTCTAAACAGCCTCAAATCACCAAAACAACTCCAGCAAACATCTTTTCTATTTCCCTATGAATTTCAGCTTTCTCAGCCATCACCACTCACTCAAACTCATCCCAAATCACCTCCATATCCTTCATACATCCTTCTAGACGTGGAGAAGCTCTTGAAGAAGCATTGGACACCATAAGAACTTCAGAAAAGGGTTTTTCTACTCTTATGGCATTCATTATGTTTTCCCATTTCTGTTCAAGTCTCTTTTAAATTATGAGTAGCTAAATCCATAACTAGGGCTTCGATGTAACCTAACATGAATATTCTGGGTTTATAAATTTCAAGTTTCAAGTTTGATTCATGATTCATGTTCTTATTCATTTTGCCTACCTGCCTATATGCTGATTCGGAATGCCTAGCTACCATTCAGATTTGTATATCTTGATTTGAATTAAGAGTAGACACCATGCTTTAATTCAAATTGAACTATGAATAGGAAGAGTGTGTATGAGAATTCGACAATCTGGATTAGATACATACTTGGTTGTTTAAAATGTTCTTCTATGCTTAATGGATTCATAATGCTTAATTTTAGGTTAGACAACAAATGATCAAATTAGGGAATTAGGAATACAAGGTTAGGATTAGACACCATGGCTTAATCATACATTAGCTAGAATCAATCTTTGAATCTGAATTAGACTTGTCACTTAAATCCTTATAACCCAGAATTGAATTGTTATGGTAAATCGAATGCCCTAATCTCCAAACCTGTGTTTTAACCTTCAAAACCACTCTTTGTTACTTTTGTTTACTTGCTCTCCTTTGCAATTTCAGTTTGTTCAGTTCTTTTCACAAGCACAAGCACTCTCACTTCAATTTCCAATTTCATTTGGTTCTGTCTCAAACTAATCTCACTTTAAATTCTGTTTTAGACTTAACTTCCTAACTTCCTGAATTCGGTAATCTAAGTACATAACTAATTTGAACTTCTCCATCTTCGTGGGTACGACCTCGTACTTGTCTTGCTATACTATTGATTGGCACGTACAGTTGCGAGTTAATATAAATGAAGCTATAATGTCACGTTTTCAAAATATGAAACCTCGTCGTGGACAATTGTAGCTTGTAATGTTGTTTTTTTTACATGAATTATGAATGAACGTTATTTTGATCTAAAAAATATGAAACCTCGTCATGAATTATGTTTTTTTGATCTATAAAAAAAAAAATCATACTTTTACACTATGACCCCATGAGGTAAGATTTCTGGGTCCGTCCCTAAGGAGGGAGGGGCTTCTCTAACTTGGGAGGAGGTGTTGGTGTTAGCTTGGTTAAACTCAGAGGGGGAGAGTTTTGAGTTGATATCTCCAGTCCAATTCCGGTTGTCATCCATGTTCAATGAGGTTCCGGAAGAGCCACAGTTGATGGTGATGTCGTTAAACGGAGTGTAGATAGGTGCAGAGAGTAGGGTGGCGACTTGCAGAAACAGGGGATGGAGGTAAAGAGGCAGAGGAGGGAGAACTAGTTTCTTCATGTTTATAGTTTTGGAAAGGTGTTTGCTGCTAATTGGGTTCTTGATAATAGCAAGAGAAGAGGAAGCTTATAGGGTAATTAAGGTGTTGATTGAGAGGAGGATGATGATCAAGTGAGAAACGGGGAAGCTGAAACATAACAGAGAGATTGCCCTGTTTAATTTTCGAATGTGAATTTGAAACTTCTGATCAAGAAGTGTGTATTCACATGGAGAATAAGCTACACAAGTGGTGTTTCTCGAAAGTTCAGAAGCTGCTTCTTTTCCATCTTCTTGGTGGAGAAACTCCAAAAATTAAAAAGCTTTCAGCTTTCTTCTTTTTGGTGTAAACTTTTTCTTTGCTTTTTTATTCTTAATTTTAAAAAAAATTAGGTTCGTCCAAGAGAGAATAATTCAGACATAAGCTTTCTATTGTTTCAGTGCTGCCAAAACATAGAGAATATTGAGAGTAGAGAATGGAAAGTGTAGAGAGAACCAACCAAGTTACTTACATTACTTACAATCAACACATATATATACAAGTTCCTAAGCCCCCCAAGTTAGGCAACCAACCAAGTTAGGCAACCAACCTAGTCAAGCCCCCCAAATATTGTAGGTGCCAAACATTAATTGACTACATAATTAACACATTAATTGACTACATAATTAACAAATTAATTGACTACATAATTAACACTCCCCCTCAAGTTGGTGCATAGATATC
Source organism: Prunus fruticosa (assembly GCA_018703695.1). Taxonomy (NCBI): domain Eukaryota; kingdom Viridiplantae; phylum Streptophyta; class Magnoliopsida; order Rosales; family Rosaceae; genus Prunus; species Prunus fruticosa. The sequence continues at coordinate 2,707,448 of CM031924.1, forward strand.
ACTAATGCCCAACTTGCCAAGAGAGTTGTGGAAAGCTATAACAAGAGACTTCCTTCATTAATATGTATGCATCGAGCTTCTTTTTAATAAAATGTCGATCCACTTCAACATGCCCCCTCACGTGGGACCACTACATGGTGGGCCACACGTGGAGCAAAGGACACATCGAAGTTAATCATTTCGGTATGTCGGTGGCAACACCAAATCCAAGTGCAGCCGGTTGGTCGGTAGATCACATAAACCATGCGAACAAGGCAAAGGCAAAGCAAAGAACACAGAAACCCTGTGAACACGGCAAGGACACAGAAACCCTGTGAACACGGCAAAGGTAAGGTAAATGACACAGAAACCTTGTGAACACGGCAAGGACACAAACCCTGTGAACACGACAAGGACACAACCAAACCCTAAAATAGGGAAATGCACGTCAAGGTAAAACCAAACCCTAAAAAGAAAGGGTAAGGCAAGGTAAGGCAAATAAAGGCCAAGCAAAGGCAAGGTGGCAAGGCATGGCAAAGAAATGCCAGAGGGCAACAAAACCCTAAAGATAAGGCAAGGCACGACAAAGGCAAAGGCAAGGCAAACCAAACCCAAGCAAAGGCAAAGGCAACCAAACCCTAAAAAATAGGATAAGGCAAGGTACGGAAAGTCAAGAGCAAAGGCCGGGTCAACGGGCATGACCACATTGGAAACACACCGGTAAAGGCAAGAACACGGTAGAAGCAACAACAACATTGTCCTCAACAAGAGACAATAACACGGGCAGCAGCAAGAGCAACACTTGGTACCAGCAAGAGCAATATAAGGCACTTGGCACCGGCAAGACAAGGCAGGGCAGACAACTGTGGAGGAGCAACAGGAGAGGCAACTTCTCTTTACTCCCCTCTCCCCCTGAAGAGAAGGGGTCGATGGAGCCGTATGATCAGCTGGCACTGGCACCAGTGAGAGAAATCTAAGACACTTGGCACCAGCAAGACAAGGCAGGAGCTGGCACCATCAAAGGATGGTGTAAGCAGCAACAACAATACTAGCAGCGTCACAAATACTTCCATTATTGCAGACACAACTTCTCTTCACTCCTCCTCTCCCCCTGAAGAGAAGGGGTTGTCAGAACCATAAGAGCAGTGGCACTTGAGAAATAGAAGCTGACTGAAGCTCAGATGTAGAAGAATCAGTCATGGCAGACAGGTAATGAATTGCAGGCAGCGGAATAGATGAGCAGGAGTGTCACTCCCCCTCAAATCCGACGACGTATGAGAGTTGAGATTTGGAGAAAGCAACACCGGTAATGACAATAAAGTTACAGCACCCAAATAAAGTTGCATCTATCTCCCCCCAAATCTGACACTGGTAGAGGGTCGAGATTTGGAAGAAGAGAAAATGAAATAATAGTAAAGAGACTCAAACATGCCAGTCTCGTGGTAGAAACAAATGCAAGGAAAGGTGGAATGGAGATGGGCATCCGACAACTGGAGAAAAGGAATAAAAGATGGAAAAGAGTCAAAACATTGGGCACAAATGTGGTATGCATGAGAACGAAGAGATGAGGAGAAAACACCCGTGGGTAACACAGAGAAAAGTGAAAGGCAACAAGGGAGAAGAAATATACCAGACAAAAATGGGATGGAAATAGAGTGGAAGAAATAATTTAAGGAAATAAAGGGGAATAAAGTAAGAAGTACGTGATAGGTGGAGAGAAAAGAAACCATAAATAAGAAAACACAAGATGTTGGTGTGAGAGAGAGAAATAGTCAAATTGGAAAGGAAAAAAAAGGTAGACAAGATAGAAATAAGACAAGAAAATAAAACACCCTTGGGCCAACAAGTTGGCAAAAGCAAATAAAATCAATAAAGAAAAAAAGAGCAAATTGGAAGAAGAGAGGATAAGAAAAAATAATTAAAGAGGGACAACCATCACGTGGGCTAGGTAGTAAAAGAGAGAAAAACATGGGAAATGGAGCATGCAAGTTTTAGAAAAAAGGAGCGGAAGAAAAGAAGTGGCTCCAAAAAAGGAAGAATAAAGAGAAGTGGTTTCATAGGTATACAGAGACCAGAAATGAAAGAGAACAAAATAGAGAGAAGAAACCGGAAGGTCAGCTCATAGGAAAAATAGAAAGAAAAGAAAGGAAAACCAGACTGTCACATAGAGCAAAGAGATGATGCAAACGCCAGAGTGGCTATGCAAAGGGAACAGCGGCAGGTAGTGTAGCTCGGCATGACAGAGACAAGGCCGAGTAGGAAAAGGCTCAGTGAGCGGTGACGAGGCTCGCGGAGAGGAAAGAAAATGGCTCGGTGAGTGATAACGAGGATCACGGAGGAAAGAGATCATGGTGATCAAGGAACGTACTGCCCATAGGAAACAAATTAGGCCATCGTGGCCAAGGGACTTATTACCCATACAGATAAAAGAGAGGAAACTTTGTTGGTGAAAATGGATAACACTTTCACTCACTCCCCCTAATGATCTTGTTGTTGATGGACTTTGTGACACACACAATGATGGATGAATCACACACACACACTTGAGAAACCAACCAAGCACAAAGTGACACAAGTATTTTAGAGGTTCAGCAATTGCCTACATCCTCTTGGTGATCCTCTTGAGAAATTCACTAATGAAAGAATAAGTTACAACTTTGGTTTACAAAGAAACCCCCTTAGAACTCTATTCTCTCCCAAGCTCTCTTTTCTCTCTCACCCCTTTGCTCAACACTTTGATGCACTTGTGAACACTCTCACAACCCTTGGTGTTTCCCTCCTTTGGTGTCTAAACTCTCAAGACCCAACTCAGCTCCCTCTTGAACTGATTGCCCTCTCTCTCTTCCTCCCTTGGTGAGATAAACCTCTCTTGAACTCACTAGCTCCCAGCTACTTGTCCACTCCTTGAGAAGTAAAACCACACATGTTGTCTTGCTTCCTCTTCCCTTTAATACACAAGCCTTTGGACTTCAGAAGAGACTCCTTCTTTCCTCCCACGTTCTGCCCTTGGTTACCTAACATGGACCACAACTTGGGCAGACCAAAGGCTAGGCATAGATAGCTGCAACTTCAGCCACCCTATATGGAGCCATAGGGTAGGTACTCCTTGAAGCAAGTCAACAAACCTCATTCAATGGTATTCCAGCTTCTCTAGCACGTTTCTAGACTTCCTAGAACCCATAAAACTCCTTGGAAGCTCGAGGGATTAGGTAGGGAACCAACACATGTGAAAGGAACCTGAAAAACGCATGGAAAAATGAAACAGCACTGCGGGCGACCGGTCGCGGGTACCTTGCGACCGGTCGAGATACCTTGCGACCGGTCACTTCCTGCGAATTCTTCAGACTTCAAATCTGCTTCAAACGACCGGTCGCAAATACCCAGCGACCGGTCGCTTCCTCCTTCACTTGCATACTTAATGTGAGCCATTTTTCCAACAAATTTAACATAAACAAGGGAATTTACAGCAACATGAAAAAACGCCAACGACTCTCAATTTGATAGAGGATCTTAAGGATTAGCCATTAGGCTCTGATACCATGCCAAAACATAGAGAATATTGAGAGTAGAGAATGGAAAGTGTAGAGAGAATGAGAGTTGTAGAATATTTTCTGGTTTAGAATTCTTTCTTATGTCTTACATTACTTACAATCAACACATATATATACAAGTTCCTAAGCCCCCCAAGTTAGGCAACCAACCAAGTTAGGCAACCAACCTAGTCAAGCCTCCCAAATATTGTAGGTGTCAAACATAGTAGGTGCCAAACATTAATTGACTACATAATTAACACATTAATTGACTATATAATTAACAAATTAATTGACTACATAATTAACAAGTGCCACCATATCTTTGTCATGTGTTGATGGGTCTGGTAGGTAGACTTATGGTTGTCATTTCAAATGTGTTAGTGGAGGTCTCCTTTTTCTATTTTTAGGGGAGGGGGGCACCCACAAGGGGATTCTGCCATGGGGTTTGCAAACAAAGACCTCAACTACTGAGGTAAACACCCACTGGCTGCCTAAAACAGTTTTAAAGCCTACACTTCCACAAGGGGACCAAAACGTCCAATGATTTAATCAACTACTCTTCTAGTTGTCGTTACATTATTGTTTGCATTCACAATATTGAATTTCTCATAACAGGAAAGAAATTTTATCTATAGTATTATGCATAAGCAAATTTCAAGATGATTTACTTAATCAAAAGTTTTTAATAAGAGTTGATTGTAAAAGCGCAAAGCATGTTTTGGAAAAAGATGTTCAAAACATTGCATCAAAGCAGATTTTTGCACGTTGGCAAGCCATTTTGAGCATTTTTTATTTTGATATTGAGTATCTGAGAGGAAGTGAGAATAGTGTCCCTGATTTCCTCACCAGAGAATTCTTGTAGGATAAGCAAAAGCAAAAATGTCAGAAAGATAAGCAAAAGATAAGCAAAAAGCCCAAAGCAGCTAACCAAGCCAAGCCAGAGTCCTCCAGCAACCTTAATGCCGCCCAAAAAGAGACTCCTTCCCAAGTTGTCCCCTACCCGGGATATTCCCCAATTCAAATAAGCAACAGGTTCACCTCCCTTGGATCCACTGTCCAAGCCAAGCCAAGCTACCAGTTCGCCCTAGTATCCTCTTATGATCCTTTCCAGATCACTCCCACAAGTCAGCCAATAAGCCAAACAAGCCAGAAAAGATCTCCCTACACTTTCAAAAGAGAAAGCCACCTTTTTGTCATTGAGCCAAACTATGATCACCTAAAGTCAAACCCCAATGCAATCGCTAAAACTTACTTCTCTCCAAGCCTCCATTTTATTCCAGTTCATCCCTCTAAGTCTTTATCCTATTACAGGGATATCCTCATTGAAACCTGATCTGTTGACATTAAGCCTATTAGGGATAAAGAAGGCCCTAATAAAATCCTTTTTCATTCTCTCTACATATACACCAAATTCTTAGCCAATCAGATTGGCAAAAGTCTCCTTGCACCATGAGAACCCTTGAGTCTTCCCACTCCTATACTTATTATGATTACATTGAAGCCTGGTACAAGATTTTTCTTCACCAGACCCTAGAATTCAGCCATTCCTGGTTATTAATTTTGATGCCAAATTCAAAAGCCCAGTTCCCCGCTGGTTCCTTCATTGGTGGGATCTTCACGGCCCAATCGCCGACATCCTTCCTTTTGATCTCCTCAACACCCTTGAGTTTTTTGCTAGTAAGTATAATTTTGGTAAAAATGAGTTGTTCTTTCCAAGCCAATTAATCTTCACAGTTAAGTACAAAATCCCATGGATCTTGAAATGGTCCTATAAAGTCAACGCCAAAGATAGTATTATGTTCCACCAATTTACAGTCAAATGGTGGGATAATTTTGTTAATGTATACATTTTGAGTATTTCTTTTGGCTTCCCTTGACAATTTTGTAATAGGATTTTTATTGTATTTATCAAGCTCAAGTTTAGTTTAAGAATAGCATCTCTAAGTGTTCTTAACTAACATTTATCCTATGGAGGTTCAAGCAAATTGACAAAGGTAAATTGTGCATTGCATCACATTGTATTAAATTGATTTCATAAAATGATGACTAGTCATCTGTTTTCTCGTATGACTAGTCATCCTTGCTCTGTAGGATTTCCAGCTGGATAACCAACCTTTTTGTCCTATTCTCTCATTCCCCTCTCTACTGCCATGTGTCAATTCTGACCTAGGGAATTTTTGGCTGTAAAGGCCAAAGAATTCCTCATTTGGCTGTGTCTCTTTCAGGGTGGAAGTTTTGGAAAGTTTTGCTTGCTCTTTCTCTTCTTCTTCCTCATGAGAGAACCATCTCATTTTCATCTACGAGTTTTTCCAAATTGATTTCTTTTTGAAAAACTGAATTTGAAATTCAAAATCTGCATCTAGCTCATTAAAACACTCTATCATTTATATCTAGGTCAGATTCAAGACTGATTTCTTTAAGAGTATGGTTTCTTGAAGAAATTGGTCATTCTCCTTTGAATCCAAATTTTGGTTTTTGTCTGAGTTAGAGCTTGTGAGCTAGTGTCATGGGATGAATGAGCTGGAGAAGGAGTTGCCATTGCCATGAAGAACTGAGCTTCAAGCTTAGCTAAGTTGGAGAAGAAGATTGCACAAAGGAGGTATAGCTCATCTTCCTAAATAGATCTAGGTTTTTCTTGAGCTTGCTTGTATTCCTTTATAAGAATCTTTTTCTACTTAGTGGATTGCCTGGTCAGTTGATGACCCCTAGTTTTTCCCAATGGTGGGTTTCTGGGTGAACAATTTCTGATTTGCAACTCTATTATTTTTTTGGGTTTGTGTTCTTGGTGGTTGACTAGTCATCAAATGAATTCTGGGTTTGTGTCATTGTAGTTGACTAGTCATCTGTATATGTTGTTTGGTGTTTACTTGGTTATAATGATTTCATACACTTTCACCATAGTTGTTGCTGGCACAGGGGATGCCTAGATTGACGGGTCCTTCTGAGTGCCTAGGTTGTTACTAGTATTTTTATAAGGTTGCAGGTACATTGTGGCATGCTCTATGTGTTTTCTTGATTGTGATTGTTCATGACTAGCAGTTGACTAGTCATAAGTGTTTTTGGTCAAGGACTAAAGTGTGTGAAGATTATTGCATTTTGGTTGAGCGTCGTAAAATTTAGCCCTCATCACCTAAGTACCAATTTCAAATTTCAAAATACAGAAGACTATTGACCAAGTATGCTCTGAGCTCTCCTCAGAATCCAAGCCTCAACTCCAGAAGCAAGGAACTCCCTGTTCCCTCTCATTCTTCCATCCCAATTGAAGAAAGAACTAAAGCTGAACTTTGTGAGCTCGCAAACCAACTCATCATGCAAGCCAGCCAGATGGATGATGAAGACACCTCTCCAAAGTCAGAAGCCTCTTCTTCTTGCCAACCAACTCAGTCAAGCCAAAAGTAGACGTCTACTAGTCAGAAACCTCTCAGGTAGGCCGACTATCAAGACAGTCAGGATCCTTTTGACATTGGATCCCCTTATCATCTAGCAGAAGACTAAAGCCAAAGCCAAAGCAGCTGAAAGCAGAAGCTAAAGCAACAACACCCGACAAGTAAAAGTAAAAGCAAAAAGCATGTGTAATAGCAAGGCATGCGTGCCTCTAGAGTTTCTTTTCCAAGTCTACAAGTTGTGGCTTCCCAGCCATTTGTAAGTAGACTCTTTTAGGAACTAGACTTTGTTGAGCCAAATTCGAAAGTCAGTCAAAAGAGATCTCATAGTTTCTCTTACTATGTTTTTCAAGTGAGTGTAGACACTTTGTAAGCCCTAAGTTCTAAATTTGAATAAAGCAAAGTTTTCAAGTAAGATAATTCTTATTTTGCCTTCACTTTCTAATTTCATACTTAAGCATTATTTTGATTAAAATGTTTAATTATATTTTCATTCATGCTATTTTGGAATTAAGGATTTTATGCATCTATGCTCTAATTAAGTTTTATTTTGAATTATTCCTATGCCTCTATGTCCTTCTGAGAGCTCTCCAATTTATATCTTTTTCCTATCTGGTGTCTAGATCCCCATTTGGTACATATATATATATATATACTATTTATTAAAAATAAAATAAAAAAATAGCCACGTACAGCCAGGCGGCTATACTATTTAAAAAAAAATCGTATAGCCGCACGGCTATAGTATTTTTTTTTAAAAAATGGAAAAATCAGAGTATAGCCGCGCGGCTATATGATTTCTTTTTAAAAAATTTAAAAAAAACCTAGGCTAGCGCGCGGCTGTACTATTTCTTTTATAAAAATTACATAAAACCGAGTTTGGCCGCGCGGCTATACTATTTCGGTAAAAAAAAATGGAAAAATGAGTATAGCCGTATTTCTTTTAATTTTTTTAAAAATCGCGTAGCGATACTATTTAAATACATTATATTTAAATGGTATAGCCGCTCGGCTATACTTATTAATTAAAAAACAATTGTGAAAAAAGGACCCTCCTAGTTGCATTAGTTTATACTTTATAGATATTAATTTAGTGTTATAAAATTCAAGTTCTAGTCTTTGATGTTAAATTTTGTGAATTCGCTAGATATAGGGGAAGTGAGAGTAATTGCAATTTAAATTTTTGATTTTTTTCAAAATGAAAACTTTCATGGAATTGAACAACAAGCCAAGAAATGCAGGAAGGCAAAAGATTTAATTACAGGACCATGGCAATTTGATATTAAGTGGAAGAGAAGTGTTTACATTTCCTATCTTATAACTTCTTCATCGTCATACATTGCTTAAGTATATTCCTATTATTTTGTATTAAAAAAATAGAGAAGAAGGTATATTCCTATTATTATGCAAATAATAAAGAAGGAAAATCAAACATTGTGGAATTGGAAGGGGGTCAAAAGCGAGGGGTTGGCTACTGGTGATGTGTTCCAAAATAAACTTCGGTTGAACACTGATGCATAGGGCGGCAATGACATCTTTCTTTCCTTTTTCTAAATTCTGTTTTTAAAATTTTCTTTTTAGTTATAAGGGACATAAGAAAATACCCTTAAACTTAATGGAAACTTTTACGGGGTTAGACATAGGTGGTGGATTGCAACACTTTACAAAGTTCAGGTGGTTAAAAATAAAATTAAGAGTTCAGGTGGTAATGACGGACTTGCCTAAAGTTCATGTGGTATTTATGCAAATTTTCCAAAAAAAAAATTATGTATGTTCAAATTTATCTTATTTTATTACCTTTTCTCTTATCTTTTATTATATATGCTTTTCTTTTTGGTTGGACTTATTATATATGCTTCATTTTTAATAGGCTTTTTTTTTATTATCACAAATGGTCCATGAGGTTTGCGAAATTATCCTATTTCATCCTTAACACTTTTTTTTTGTGACACTAATGGTCCTTAAGGTTAATCTCCACACATCAAAATGGTCTCTGCCATTAGGTTCCATCAAATTTTCTGTTAAATTGATGATGTGGCATATGTGTGGAGCCCACACATCCAATAGTATAGAGTCACGTGACTTTAAATATAATATAATATATTTTAAATATTTTTAAAACTTAAAACCCATAAAAAAAATAAATTAAAAGCAACTTAAATCTTTTCAATACATTTTTAAATATAAAAAATATATAAAAACGTTATATGTTTAAAAATCCCTAAACCCTATGTATGTTTAAAAATATATAAAAAGATTTAAGTTGCTTTTAATTTATTTATTTTTATGAATTTTAAAATATTTAAAAAATATTATATTATATTTAAAACCACGTGGCTCTATATCATTGGATGTGTGGGCTTCACACATGTGTCACATCAACAATTTAAAAGAAAATTTGACGGAAGCTAACGACAATGACCATTTTAATGTGTGGAAAGGACCATTAGCATCACAAAAAAACGTTAGGGGACAAAATGTGATAATTTCGTAAACCTCATGGACCATTTGTGATAAAAAGCCTTTTTAATAAAAATGAAATGCTTTTACCATAAATGAATATTTTAAAAGCATAGCCTTTTTTGTCTTTGTATACAATAAAACAGATCAATTTTAAAATAACCAAACTCAACACTGAAACATATTCAGAAAGAAAAAATAATAATTTTCACACAACCACTCAAACGTTGTAAATCAAAGAGAGAATTGATAGAGTTACCTGAGTTAGAATTCTTGTAAATAAGAAGCAGATGATTCTGTAAATAGTGACAAACAGAACATAAAAAATTGTGAAGAAAAAGAAAAAGATTAAGAATACCTATTGTTGGTTAGGGAAGAACGTGAAAACTCTGCTCTCTGTTTTTCTTTTGGTGGGTATGTGAAGAATACCTATATTTTTTTGCTGGTAGCGTGTGAAGATTGAAGAGTTAGGGTAACCAAAACAAAATGAGGGCGCGAGAATTTTGGGTTGTCGCTTTTTCTATTATTTTTTTATTGCCTTAGAGCGGGAGCATCAGATGAATGAATGATTGATTTGGATTCTTAATATACTAGTAGTTCAAATCATTGTGATCAAATGAATGGTTGAGTAAATGAAAGCTTTTTGACAATCATTGTCTTAGTTTCACAAGTGGAACTCTTAGACATTAGCTATGCCTTATATGCTTTCAGTCAAGGAGATGTAATATGTCTAATAAAATAAAAAGGATGAAACATGAGCTAGGGTGATTTTATTGGAGAAGAAAATAAAATTTTAAAACTTTATGGGATCGAACTGTTACATTATTTTCAGTAAGTTTTTATTTTTATTTTATTAAATTTTAAAGTAAGTAATTGATGAACTTGTTGTGTAGATAATTAGGTTTTAGTCGTTAAATATGTTGAGTAACCCAATATGGTTCCACTCGTTTAGTGATTCGAAACCTTTGTCGCATCGAGTGCTTGTGATATATGTGACTATTACACCTTTCTCAATTTCTAGATGGCTGGCAAAGTCGGCAACCAGAAGAGTGTACAAGGTGCCTTATCGGACTTTGTACCCAGAGAACAAAGATGCCTTCGACATCCTTGCATCTCTGGGTTATTTTGACGTGTAAGGGAGCTGGGGGAAGAGGAAAAGTCCTAATTTGTTAATGTGTTTAATTAAAAATAATAAAAAATAAAAAACACTTGGTTATATTTATTAATTAAGGGTAAACTTGGAAAATAAAAATTAGTTTGTTTTAAGGGTAAAAAGGTGTCATATGTCATGAGGAAAATAGAGAAGGTCTAAAAAAGAAGGTTAGAGAGAAGATTGCTAGCATTCCCCTTTATTTTAACAAAGTGAGACGGCTAAGATTAAAAGAGAAAAGAAAAGCATATGTGATATATTTTTCATTACAGGATCAGTATACCCAAAAGCAAGTCTTTGATGTTTGACGGAAAAAGAAAAAGCAAGTCTTCGATCCATATCCCATTTCTTAATAGTACTGTAATTAGCTTGGGAAGAAGTCCAAATACTAGAATGGAATCGGACAATTTGCTCAGGAGATTCAGGAGTGATCTTTTGCTTTAGGATACCACCGTATCCAGACTCTAGCAGGCATCGGTTTCGACAATCTTGAAAGAATTGACCGAAGGAATTCCTAGGCATGGAAGAGACTTGACATGGACTTTGATTTGCTTAACAATATTTGTATGATGTTGGGTCCAGGCAGGAGGATTGCTCTAGAGACGATCAAACAGAGGCTTACACAATTTTCTCAAATTCTGATAGAAATCAGAGACATAATTTAGAGAACCTAAAAATCTTTGGAGTTTGCTTTTTTCAAGGATTTGATCGGGGAACTTATCAGCGAATTGAATGACTCGATCAATAGGGCTTATTTGTGATTGGCTTATGTTGAAACCTAAAAATCTGATTGGTTTGAAAAAGCTTGATTTTCTTGGCTGAAAGAATGAGACCATTGGCTTTGACAATCTGAAGGAACTTATGAAGATGTTTCCAATGCTGCTCTATGGATTGAGAATAGATTAGCACATCATCAATATATGCCTTAAGCATAAGAAACTTAATTAGAGCATAGATTAGAGAAAAAGCATGTGTCCTCTTTTTCTTTTATATTTTTTCCTCAATTTTCGTTTATCAATAAGAGTAGTTTAGAGCATTATCCATTCCTATTAGGCCATTATCCAGTTCTCTGTTGTCCCCTTTTGATTTTTACTTTTCCAAACTTATTATATGTATAAAAAAATGTAGCAATTTCATATTTAATATTGTATTATACATGTACGTACCTATATTTCAATAATAAATCAGTGTTTTGTACACATCTAAAAAACTAGGTAAAATTCAGGTTTTTTAAAAAGCAAATGTACAATACTCGTATAAAAAATGTACGTATGTATTTTTCATGTTTAATACAAGTATTCTTTACAAAATTTTCAATAATACACACAAAATATACACGTATTATTGAATACATATAATATATATTAAATATTTTAAATAAATTATACTAAAATATTATATAATGGCTGAACTTTTAAGTTGTAATTTGCCAAAAATTTGCCGAATAAAATACATACATATTTTATTCGTATAGCCGCGCAGCTATACCAAATTAATATCTATAAAGTATAAACTAATTGATCGGTTCATAATTGTATATTAATTCTTACCCTTCTAGCTTATGATTTGGTTTTTGAGTTAAACTTGTGCTTTTAATCCTTTTTGTGTTTATATTTCAGTTAATTGAGCTTTAGGTAACAATGATGGCTTTGGAGAACATAATTCATGCAATTCAAGCATGTTAAGGCCTAATTTGGAGGAATGGATGAAGAGCTTAAAGACAAATTCATTATGGCTACAGCCCCCTGCCAGTCCAGTTCCGTAGGTCATAATGCAATCTTTGTTTCAGCAACCTACATAGCTCGAATGAAGCCACATTCTTCATGAAAGATGTTCCAATGGGTGTGTACTATAACATATCCAAAATTCAGCCCCATTGGATAAAGCTGGAGTCCGTTACCTAGCAAACACAGAGCCATGCTCAGGATGGATTCTTTTCAGCGCGGAAAATGAGTTAGCAATTTGTTTCGGCCTTAACTTCTTCCTCCGACCTTGGATTGGCCCAAATAATATATGGCTGGAAATAAGACATTCTGAACTTCAATTTCGAGTGCTTAAAGTCCTAATTTGATTAAGAGAAGCCCAAGTTGTAAGCTCTTGAAGTTGCTGGTCATGCTGACCTCAGCATGTGCCTGGTTGGATGCTTGGTCATGGTGAGCTAGGCATGAGCTATCATTTCTGGTTGGAAACTTGGTCATGGTGACATGAAGATGACCTAGGGCTGCTAGTGGGATTAATTGGTGAAGTGCATCAACCATTCAAGATTTTCTAATACAAGTGCATCACCCATTCAAGATTTTCTATTACAAGTGCATCAACCATTTCAGATTTTATAATTCAAGTGTTGTATGCATTAGCCATATTGAATTCAGATTTTTCACTTCCCCTAGGCCTATAAATAGGGAAGTTCTCTATGCTTGTAAACACACCCCAAGGGGGGAGCTCTCAAACACTTCTCTAGAGCTCCCTTCCCTTCTCTCCCTCAAATTCTCTTAGTTTCCCTTTGTAGTTTCTCAATTGTTGTAATAAGATCCTTCTACTAAATTTTCTTTTTATTAAATCTCCAAACACTTCTCTATTCTCTTTTAAAGTTCTCCATGCTCTAAAACATTTCCCAAATACAATTCCCACTCTCTTCCAAGATTCTCAAAGTTCCCAAACACTTCTCCCATTCCTTCATCAAGTTCTCCAAATTTCCCAAACACATTTCCCTTCTCTTCCAAAAGTCTCCATGTCTCAAACACTTCACAAACACCTTTCTCTCCCTTCCCTAAGTTCTCAAATTCTCCAAGTTCACAAACATCCTCCAACTTCCCAAACACTTCTCCCATTCCTTCATCAAATTCTCAAACACTTTCCAAACACTTTCTTCTCCCTTCTCAAAGCTCTCAAACACATGCTCTTCCAAAATCCACAAAGTTCTCAAACACCACTTTCCTTTCTTCTCCAAAAGTTTCCATATTCTCAAACACTTCCCAAACACTCCTCCCTTCTCTTTCTCAAACACATCTCTCCTCTCTTCCAAATTCCCAATGTTCTCAAACCTTCTCTTCCAAAATCCTCCAAGTTTCCAAACACTTTCTTCATCAAATTCTCCAAACACTTTCTCAAACAATTCTCTACTTCTACTTTCTTCTCCAAAAAAGCCTCCCTGTCCTCAAACACTTTTCCCAAACACTTCCTTTCTTCCTCAAAGTTCTTCTAGTTCACTTAATGTTTTCTTAGTTGTAATTTATTTTTCTTGTAATGTACATTCTTTCTTCTTGTTTTGTTTCTTTTGTTTTCATTTTTGTTTTGTGTAGGAAAATTGAATTGGATCATTCAATCACCAATCCCTGTGGAATCGACCTCGCACTTACATATGCTATACTACCAACGGTTCGTGCACTTGCGAGTATCACAAGTTGAGGATGCAGCTGAATTCATTTTGGTGCAGCTGTATCTACACAACAAGTTTTTGGCGCCGTTGCCGGGGATCGGTAACATTGTTTGATTCTATTTGGTTTTCCTACTTTTTATTTATTTTTATCTTTTTCATAACTGCACAGTTTCATGTTTTAAAGTTAATGGCGTTAATTGACAAGTTGTGTTTGTAGTCCAACGGACAAGGACAATTGCCTGACAAGCAAGAGAACTGGGTTTGAGTCCCAGCTTACACAACACCCAAAAACAAAAAGTTTCAAGTAGCATGTTGATTATTTCTAGTTTATGGTTTCATTCACTTGCTCTTAATTAAATATCTTGTTCAAGTTTACATAAACACCATATGACTCTTGGACTGATTAGTGAATGAATGGGTAGATATTGAAGACAAACACCATGTTTAAATTCTACTTGGTTCTCTATTGTTCTTCTTGTTCTTAATGGGTTCGGAATTTGTGTTTAGACTAAACACCATAGCTAAATGCTTTTTCTGAATACTTGATTAAAACCACACACCATATGGATAATCATATTTGAGAAAGAACGAACTTCATACGCTAGTTTGATTACTTTGTTGCTTGTTACTTTGAAGCATGGAATTGGACGTGTGTTGATTTTTCTTTTCATTTTAGTTTTTATTTCCCAATCCTTTAATTCTGTTTCAAGTTTTCTGTGTTTGTTTTAGCAAGTAATGCCAGCTTAATAAAAATGGAGAGAGATGGTAACCTCAATCATAAGAATGGGGAGTGTGGAGTAGTGGGAGAAGTCGCGACCTCCAAATGCATCACGCTCGACCTAATCGCTTCAAGGGGGAGTATTCCAATCCTTTCTCTTTAGTTGTTTTGTTATTATTTCAGTAATTTTAAATTTCTATTTCTTTTATTAAAAAAAAATTAAAAAGATTTTTTATATGAGCTGACTCGTGGTAACTCCTTGAGCGTCTCCGTCAATATAGTGTCTAGGAGTTCTATAGGCGACACCTTCGGTGTCTAAGAAGTTTGGTTTTTAAGCGGGACCATTGTGACCCCTCCAACCTTCCCGGATCCCCTGGCTGTATTTTCTGAGGCCCTTAACTGGTCATCCATGAGTTGCTTGTATATTTTTTTTTTTTTAATAAAAAAAAAATTTAAAAATTAATAATTTAAAAAAAAATTGAAATTTGAGTTTTTATTTATTTTTCCTTGTAACTTGCAATTTGGAACTTCTTTTTTTTTTCCTTTGTGTGGTCAGTTAGTTGTAAATAAATTTAAAATTTAAAAAAAAAATCAATTTGGAACTTCTTTGTTTTCTTTTTTTGTTTTGTTAAGTTAGTTTATGTATTTATTTACGTGGTGTGGTTAGTTAGTTTATTTCTGAGTGTTAAAAACACATTTTTATTTCATTCAAACACTGCATTAAAAAAAAACAAAAACAAAAAAACAAAAAAACATTCAAGTAAAATAAAAAAAAAAAAAAACAACAACAACAACTTCTTCTTCTTCTTCTTCATTTTCATCTTCATCTTCATGGCATGCCTCTGTTATCTTCTAACTTGCAGAATCTGCAGCAGCTCCACATGGTCCTCATTTTTTCTCTGCAGTGCTTCCACGTGCTGATTAGCAAGGAAGCCGCTTCTACAAGTCCGCCACCATAGCCTTCAAGGAAGCTATTTCCTCGCTCATCGCGCCACACTCCCGTGTCCTCGCCAGGAATCGTATGCCCAAATTGGTAGCCGAGACCGCGTGGAGCACCGTTAAATTGTGGGACTCCTCCACTGCTGCCTTGTCAGACCTCTTTGCCACATGCAGATGATCTGTCGATGTGAGCCTGCTGCTAATCATGCCTCCCAGCAGCACTGCTCTGTTCGGCACCGCCTCAGAAAAGTTCGGTATTACCTCAGCAAAGTTTGAGGCCGTACCGTGATGATAGGTGGAGTTTGGGAAGACATGGTTTTGAGGAGCCCTTATCTGCGCATTCGGTGGTGCTAGGGACAACTCAAGGTTTAGATCATCAAGGTGAGTGCATGAGGATGCCATTGTTTTGTTTTTGGATTTTTTGATGTTTTTCTCTGAATTTGCAGGAAGAAATGAGGGTGCTCTTCTACTTCACCAAAACGAGTTTAAATAGACTTATACAAACGAGGGAGCCGAAAGCACTTCGGATCTCGAGGGTGCTATCCTGTGCTCTTTTCTCTCGGATCCCTTTATTTCTGCCGCAAATTGCGAGCGCGTTTTTTAAAAAAGGGAGCATGTCTACACTTTCACTTACTTTTGCCTCCTTTTTTCTGATGTTTGTGTTTTTGCTTTGTTAGTTGTTATTTTATTTTATTTTGTTTCTTTCAGTTGTTTTCTTCTTGTTTGTCAGGTTTCTCAAGAATTTAATTTGAAGAAAAGACAAAATTAAAGATGCGTCTTGGACACCTGGTGCAAGAATCCCATCTCTTCTTTTAAATTCTTGTTTGAATTCCGTGTTTATTTCAGTTTTTGTTAATTTTTTTTATTTATTTATTTTTGTAGTATAATTTAAAACTCATAGGATATTCTTTGAAGGAGCTAAACTTTTGGTAACTCCAGTGAGCAACCGCAGTCTATACAGTGTCTAGGAGTTCTTTAAGGCGACACCTTCGGTGTCTAAGAAGTTAGGGTTTTAAGCGGGACCATTGTGACCCCTCCAACCTTCCCGGATCCCCCTGGCTGTGTTTTCTGAGGCCCTTAACTGGTCATCCTTAAGTTTTTCTCTTAAAACAAAAAGCAGTTACTTGTGTGTTTACTTAACTAAAAATAAAAATGCATGTTTGAGTTTTCATGTTTTTGTTTGATCGTCGTTCTTTAAATATAGGATCATTCGTGTCTTTGAGATAACATAACTTTTTATTTCCCAATTTTTTAAAAAAAAAAACATACACTTTAAAATTAAATAAATAAAAGCTGAAATCATTTCTTCTTGGCGCTCGGTGTCTCAACCATAGGAGCTTTGAGTTTGGCCCTCTGGCTGTCCTCTTCGGTGCTTCACGCACAGCCTCTTGGGGCTCATCACTTGAGCTCCCAAAGATCGCAATCTTAGCTTTAGTATAACTTTTCTCGCGATCTGGTTTCTTGCGTTTACCCGGTCGGTCTAGGTCCTCCAGCTGTTTTCGCATGTCGCGAGAGTACAACTCTACAATCTTTGTTAGG
Organism: Prunus fruticosa; assembly: GCA_018703695.1. Classification (NCBI taxonomy): domain Eukaryota; kingdom Viridiplantae; phylum Streptophyta; class Magnoliopsida; order Rosales; family Rosaceae; genus Prunus; species Prunus fruticosa. The sequence goes on from CM031924.1 coordinate 2,724,528, forward strand.
TTTTTATTCTCGTCCCGCAACACTTCTAGCTGGTGTCGATTCACCTCCACTACCCTTGACCGCTCCCTTTTCAAGCTTTTTATAGCACTTTGACACTCTTCAACCATATTGTGCTCCGCCGCTAACTGACCTTTCAGCACCTCTACCTCATGGGACTTCGCAGTAGGCGATGAACCAAACTTGCGACACATGCTGGACTCTGCATGCTCAGTGCCAGGGCATCACTCATGACCCGATTGTCATCCCTTGTCCCGAACACACGTATATCTTTAGGAGTCACCAAATTTCTGCCAACTCCAATGGCAACATCGTTGTCCAGGAGTATTGAGTCATTGACAGTCACAGGCCCCCGTACGGTGGCAAAGTAGGGCATCCATACTGGTGCTCCTGCTTGGCCTCGTGTTTGAGTCGGTGGAGCTAGGTTGAGATCTAACGAAAAGGGGTAGGAAGAAGCCATAGATTTCTCACTTTTTTTTTTCGTGTTCTTGCTTGTTTTCTCTTTTGTGTGTTTCTGAGCTTGTGTTTTTTGTTTTTTTCCCCCTCCTTTTTCCTTCTTATAGACATAGTCTTTCACAAAACCCTAGCCAGTGCAGCGTGAGCATTTTCTGAATCTCCAGCGTTCCTCGAGTCCCACAACCATCTCACTTTCCAACCGTTTCCAACTTATTTGTCACGACTTGCTTTGTCTGAACGGACGCGTTCAGCAAAGTCGTCCGCCTTTCCATGGCCCCGTAATTTCTGCTTGTGGAGTCTGCGGCGCTTCTATGCGTCGACAAGTGTCTCGCCCGTCTGTTGGTCCTTTACACTGAACCGAGACATCATGACCCATGTTTTAAAAAATAATCCCGCTCTTTGTGTTTCTAATCACGGTTCGATAGTTTTTTTTTACAAAACTAAAATAAATAATAAAAAAAAAAATAAATGCCGGAAATGAAAACAAATTGTGGGTCGGGTTTCACTTTAGTTTGGGTTTCTAAGTGGGTCAAATTCACCGTGGTTTGTGTTTTGAAATTGTGGGCTTTGGGCTTCAAAATTTTATTGTTTGGGTTTCAGTTTGTGTAAGACTATCTGTTAGGGCTTACTGTTTTGAGTGTTTTACTGTTTCGTTTTTTTTATATATTTTATATTTTATATTTGTTTGATTGTTTTGTAATTTTTATTTTGTAATTATTTTATTTTATTTTTGTATGTTTTGTGATTTTTATTTGCTTTAATACCTTTCATTTGTTGTTATGACATTGTTTGTGGCTAATTTTTAAACATTGAGGACAATGTTCATTTCTAGGTTTGGGGGTATTGGAGTTTAGCATGTATTAATTTTATTTTATTTTTTTCTTAATTAAAAAAAAAAAAAATTGCTTGTTTTTCTTCTATTTGAGTTTTGTTTTTGTTTTGAGTCACTTTCCGAACACTTATGATGAGATAATGATAAATCTTTGCATGACTTAAATAAAAATTGGATTTCATTTTATTTTAGTGTTTTTTTATTTATTAAAAAAAAATAAAAAAAATTGGCATTGTTCTATCATGATATGTTTGAAACCTTTGCACTTGCCATTTGTTTCATAATTTTCCAATTAAAGGATTTGCATAATCTAAAGAATTGTATGAAGCATAAATTAGACTTATATAACCAACCATATAAAGTGAGCTTTTGAGCCTTGTACTTCAATTCATGAGTGTTACATGTACTCTTATTTTCTTGTCATCAAAGTTGTTGTTTGATCTCATTATTCATTGATTTGGTTGAACACTTAAAAGTCATTCATTCTTGTGCAATTTGATTTCATGACATTTAAAGAAATGATATTAAGGCCTTCTTTGGATCGTTTGTGCCTTTCAAGCTAACCTTATGCATGCTTAAGCATGATTTTCCATTGTTAACCATTTTGAGCCTACATGTAAACCTTTTCTTTCATTTAACCAATTTTATTTCCTCGCCTTAGCCTGAAAAACAAATATTTACCTTTCTAAGGAACTCATGAGCTTTAATTGGGATGTGTTTTTCATACTAAGTTTGGGAATGGGTGTTACATTTCGAAGAAAAAGAGAAAAAAAAAACACACAATTGGTGAAAGAAAAGAGAAAAGTGGTGGTTGAATGAAATTTCATTTTTGGGCCTTCAAAATAAATTGGTGTTTGTTCAATTAAAGGAAAAGAGTGTGAATCATTGTAAATGAAGGTATAAGGAGTTTTGATCATGTAAAAGAAAAAAAATCTAATCGTGATGATTCGAAGTCTTGTAAACAATTGTTTTATGCTCTTACATTGCGAGTTCCTTGGACTTTGTATTATCCATACCTTTCATTTCTTACTCACCTTACACCCTTGGCCCCATTACAACCTATGTTAAAGACCTAAATTGATCTTAAATGTCATGTGGTTAAATTGCATCCATTTTCTTACTTTTAAGTGTTTGGCATCCTTCTTGAGATCATATTAATGCAAGTTCTTCATCTTTCTATTTTCGAGTTAAGTCCTTATGGTTTAACTCTAATCTCATGTTTATAACTGAGTGTTGCATTATAGCCCTCTTCTGAGTGATTCATTTGTGAGAGGACAACTTTGGTGAGATTTGAAGTTGAACTTGTGCTTTGTATAATTTTTGAAATTGTGTGAAAACTAAGATTGGAGAATTTGTTGCATTTGGCTATCACACTACTACACTTTGAGCATATTATGTTTTGAACTTTGCCGCTTTGTAAATAATGTCTAAAATTGAGCTTTTATTGTTAAAACTTTTGAGTCATGTGCATGAGTCATTTCTCTTCAGAAAGGTTCGGAAATGTTGTTTTGAGTTTTTATTTTGATTTTTTGTGATTTGTGTTTTGTGATTATTTCTATTTTTATTTTTGTTTTTGCTTTTATTTTTGTTTTTGTTATTTTGCTTAAGGACTAACAATCTTTTAAGTTTTCTAACCATTTTGTTTTGTAGAGTTAGAAAAACGTTTGTGGGTATTCGTAATTGTTCAACCCTCAGGAGACACAACTCCTCCTACTAGGGATGCCTAGAGGTTTAAAGTCTTGTTGCATACGCTAAATGCAATCGAGTTACCTACGAAAGTGGTTTAATTAACTTCTTGTTTGTTTTTATCTTTGTTTCCTTTTGTTTTGCTCGAGGACTAGCAAAATCTAGGTTTGGGGGTATTTGATCGGTTCATAATTGTATATTAATTCTTACCCTTCTAGCTTATGATTTGGTTATGTTTTTGAGTTAAACTTGTGCTTTTAATCCTTTTTGTGTTTATATTTCAGTTAATTGAGCTTTAGGTAACAATGATGGCTTTGGAGAACATAATTCATGCAATTCAAGCATGTTAAGGCCTAATTTGGAGGAATGGATGAAGAGCTTAAAGACAAATTCATTATGGCTACAGCCCCCTGCCAGTCCAAGTTTCGTAGGTCATAATGCAAGCTTTGTTTCAGCAACCTACATAGCTCGAATGAAGCCACATTCTTCATGAAAGATGTTCCAATGGGTGTGTACTATAACACTAATGCAACTAGGAGGGTCCTTTTTTCATAATTTTTTTTTATTATAAAGTATAGCCGAGCAACTATATCATATAAATATAATGTATTTAAATAGTATGGCCAAGAGGCTATACTCGTTTTTTCTATTTTTTTTTTTAAGAAATAGTATAGCTGCGGTGCTATACGCGAGATTTTTCTTCTTCTTTTTTAAAAGAAATCATACAGCCGCGTGGCTATACTTGAATTTTGCCATTTTTTTTAAAAACAAATCGTATAGCCACACGGCAATACACATTTTTTTTTTAAAGAAATAGTATAGCCGCGCTGATATACTCGGTTTTTTCCATTTTTTTTAAAACAAATAGTATAGTCGTTCTGCTATACTCAGATTTCACTTTTTTTTAATAGAAGAAATAGTATAGCCATGCAACTGTACTCGGCTCTTTTTTTTTAATTTTTTAATAAATAAATAGTATAACCATGCGACTATACTCTTTAATTATATAAATGTATATGTACTGTACATTTCTAATTTTTTTTAGAAGAAATAGTATAGCCGTGTGGCTATACTCGGTTTTTTATTTTTATCTAAAAAGAAATAGTATAGCCCTATACTCGGATGTAACATTTTTTAGAACAAATAGTAAGGCTGCGCGGCTATACAGGGTTTTTTTTTATATAAAGGAAATAGTATAGCCGCACGGCCATACTGGGTTTTTTTTCAAATTTTTTTTAAAAAAATAGTATAGTTGTGCGGGTTTTTACTTCTTTTTTTTTTTTTTAAGAAATAGTGTACCCGCGGGGCTAGACTTGGTTTTTTTTCAAATTTTAAAAATATAAAATTAGTTTCTTTGTTTTAGTTTTTGGCCAACTTCATTAATTTAATATATGTAATTAAGTAATATCTTAGTTTTTTTTAATTAGTAATTATGTTTAATTATCATTTCTTTAGTGAATATTCAAATATTTTATTGATTTCATAAATTACTTATTAAATAGTAAATAATTAGTTTAAATTATTTTGCGAACTTTTGGTTTTTTTTTCTTTATATTAAATAATAATGGGCATGTCTATAATAAACAACAAGTTAATGAAAAAAAAACATAAAAATAACCAAGTAGTTAAGCCCTCTATGCTCTCCAAATATTTGTCTTCTTAGCTGGAGACTTAAGCCTAAATTTTCTTGTTGTGTGGGTTGTCATAGAAGAAATGGGTTGTGATTCTATTAGCAAGCTAGAGCTTGGTTGGTCTATAGCTGTATTTGCAATTCAATTTGAACAACCCATGTTGATATTCCAAGAGATAGAGAAATATAGAGTATGGTAAGGTAGGGGTTGGGGAAGGTGTGGTATAATTAGGTTAACTTTATATATATATATAAATTCTGTTCTTTACATTCATTTTTAGTTAAAAATAATAGATGAAAATACCCTTAAACTTAACGGAAATTTTAAAGGGGTTAGACATAGGTGGTGAATTGCAATACTTTACAAAGTTCAGGTGGTTAAAATTAAAAATTAAAAATTCAGGTGGTATTTATGCAAATTTTCCTTTTCTTTTCAAAAACACATTAGTTTGTAACTTCAATTTTAGGCTAATTCGACCTACCCAGTCGTTTGGGCCCACTATATACAATGTATCTCATAATTCGAATAGTTTAATTAATTATTTAAGTCCTGATTAATTTAAAGATCAAGCTTGCAAAAATTCACTCAAATGAATATCGTTTAGTTATTTAACGGTGATAAAATAAATAGACAAAAACAATATTTTTAATCAATGATGAATATATCCTTGATAGTAGTCAAATGGCTAAACAAAATTCAGAATTAGGTGAATTTTTGCAAGAAAATGATTGTTGATATAGGAACCTAAAAAAACAAGCAATTTGGATCATGAGAGTACATTGTGGAGTGAGACAAAATTAAGAGTTAACATTGTATTAACTTAATAACAGGTTACCGCTTAAAAAGGCATATTTTGAATCTATGGTTCTGTTTCATATAATATGACAGGATAAGTATATGATATTCAAGATCTGCTAATTAAATAAGCAATCTTCTTGAGTTATGAGAGAGAGATTTGCTGCAAGGAAGACTGAAATCTTAAAAGGGTAAGTAATCTTTGTAGATTTAAGTTTATTTGCCCATTCATAATTGAAAAAAAAAAAAGAAGGAAAGATTTATGGTCTTTTATTTGGGTGTGTACACCAAGTCGATGTGGGTTCTGAGGAGGTGACAGTTGCCGTCGCCGATGTGGGTTATGAGGAGGTGACAGTTGCCGTCGCCGATGTGGGTGAGAGGGAGAGAGAAAACAAAAGAGAGGTGAGTGAGTGAGTAAGTGAGAGTGAGAGCTCTGAGCTCTAGAAACACACAAAAAAGTGACACTAGGGTAATACGCAGGCATTATGGAGGTTTTATAGGGGATATTTGTGATTAGATTTCAAAGAAGGGATTTTAGTGAAAAAAACATACGCACTGGGGGCAAAGCCGCGTGTTTACCTTTTTTTTTAACGAAATAGTATAGCCGCACAGCTATATAAGGTCGTGTGGCTATACTCGGATTTTTCCCTTTTTTTTAAACAAATTGTATAGCCACGCGGCGATACGCTTTTTTTTTATTTTCTTTTTTTTTAAGAAATAGTATAGCCGACCGGCTATACTAAGTTTTTTCTTCTTCTTTTTTGGTAAAAGAAATAGTATCGCCGCGCAGCTATATTCGGTTTTTTCCAATTTTGTTTTTTAAAAGAAATAGTATAGTCGTTCTGCTATACTCGGATTTCACATTTTTTTTAAGAAGAAATAGTATAGCCGCGCAGCTATACGAGGTTTTTTCCAATTTTTTTAAAGAAATAGTATAGCCCTTCTGCTATACTCGGATTTCACATTTTTTTTAAGAAGAAATAGCATAGCCGCGCGGCTATACAAGGTTTTCCAATTTTTAAAAAGAAATAGTATAGCCGGCCGGCGAAACTCTATAAAAAAAAAAAACTCTAACCGGGCGGCTGTACTCGCTTTTTTTTTCAAAAAAAATAGTATAACCACGCGACAATACTCTTTAATTATATAAATATATATGTACTATACTTGTTTTTTCTAATTTATTTGGGAAGAAATAGTATAGCCGTGCGGCGATACTTGGTTTTTTATTCTTTAAAAGAAATCGTATAGCCGCCGCTATACCCGGATTTCACAATTTTTTAGAAGAAATAGTAAAGCTGGGCGGCTATACGCGGGGTTTTCTATTTTTTTAAAAGAAATAATATAGCCGCACGGCTATTCTGGTTTTTTTAACAAATTTTTTTAAAAAAATAGTATAGTGGTGCGGTTTTTGTTTTTTAAGAAACAGTATATCCGGGTGGCTATACTCTGCTTTTTTCTTTTTTTTCTTTTTTCTTTTTTTATATAAAATTAGTTTCTTTGTTTTAGTTTTTTGGCCAACTTCATTAATTTAATATATGTAATTAAATAATATCTTAGTCTTTTTTAATTATTTTAATTATCATTTCTTTAGTGAATATTCAAATATTTTATTGATTTCATAAATTAATTATTAAATAGTAAATAATTAGTTTAAATTATTTTGCGAACTTTGTTTTTTGTTTTTTGTTTTTTTGTTTCTTTATATTAAATAATAACGGATATGTCTACAATAAACAGCAAGTTAATAAAAAAAAACATAAAAATAACCAAGTAGTTAAGCCCTCTATGATCTCCAAATATTTGTCTTCTTAGCTGGAAACTTAAGCCTAAATTTTCTTGTTGTATGTAGGGATGGAGCCAATTAAGGCCCACAAGGGTCACTTGACCCTTCTCAACATTTTGAAAATATTATATTTATCTATGTTATCCAAATTGTTTTATAGCTATACTTACTATTGACCCTTCTCACAAATGTAAATTGTCTACAATGAACATAAATATGATCTATATTTGTTTTCATGTCTTCATATGTCATTTATATGTGTGTGTAATGGATTTTATTTGATTTTCTCATTCTATCTAAAATCAACTTTTGATACTCTTTCATTATTTTTAGGTTGCTAGAATTTGGGTTATACTTACTAAGATATTAAATTTGTGATATTGAAATTTAATCATTATAATGAATTCTTATATATATTTTCCTATAATTAAAAAAAAAAAACTAAGTCATTGTAATTATAAAGCTATTTAAAGTTGACCCTCCTTGATAGAATTCCTGGCTCCGCCACTGGTTGTGTGGGTTGTCACATAAGAAATGGGTTGTAATTCCATTAGCAAGCTAGAGCTTGGTTGGTTTCTGTTTTTTACATTTATTTTTAGTTAAAAGGAACATATGAAAATACCCTTAAACTTAACGGTAATTTTAATGGGGTTAGATATAGGAACCTGAAAAAACAAGCAATTCGGATCATGAGAGTACATTGTGGAGTGAGAAAAAATTAAGAGTTAACATTGTATTAACTTAATAACCCTAAATTTGACTCGTGACTGTATTTTACTAAAAGGGCAGACGTGGATGGCATTGGAGGGTTGTATATATAAGTATATATTAATAATATTGCATATCCATCATCTATATATATAAAGAAAAAGACAGAGAATGGTGAAACATTCAAAATACCAGAAAATGCCCTTGGTTAATACAAACATTAAGAATTGAAATTATTAATTAAATGAGGATAATATGGTAAATTTACACTTTTCATATTAAAAATTTTAAAATTAAAAGAAAATTCATATAATGAATCCTATTTTTATGGAACACAACTACCCATTCTCTTTTTTAATTCTAAAATAAATTTAAATTTTTTATAAAAATAAAAAAAAAAAAAAAAGTCTCTCGCAAGCGCGGAAGCGCGTGCGGAGAGGCTAGTATATATTATATATGCGCTGCCGGTAGTGTAGTGTACCCATTATTGAAATTTGAAAGACAGGTCAATCTCTCTCTCTCTCTCTCTCTCTCTCTCTCTCTCTCTCTCTCTCTCTCTCTCTCTCTCTCTCTCTCTCTCTCTCTCTCTCTATCTCTCCCCTGAGCACTTACGAAAGCGTTGGGAATATTCTGCAATCTGCATATAAATACGCTCACTTACTTATCAATTTTATGATCACAACTTTAATTAGTCTTCATCAATATTTATTCACAAGAGATTCAAAGCACCAAGACGTAAAAGAAAGGATATGCTTTTTTTGTTTTGAGAATTTTATATAAATGAAAGTGAGACCAAAGTGCTTTACATGGAATCATCTTGTGTTCAGATTATTAATTATAATTATGCGTGTTCATCATTAGGTTGAGGTTGGCCACCGTGGGTGATTAGTGATTAATGATTATGATCTTATCTCTGTTTGTTTTTCTTTTCATCCATAGTTTTATTTCTGAATATTCATTCGTAATATGTTCCTTGTTTATCTCTGTTTGTTTTAGCAGATATGATATTCAAGATCTGCTAATTAAATAAGCAATCTTCTTGAGTTATGAGAGAGAGATTTGCTGCAAGGAAGACTGAAATCTTAAAAGGGTAAGTAATCTTTGTAGATTTTAGTTTTTTTGCCCACTAATGAAAAAAAGGAAAGATTTATGGTCTTTTATTTGGGTGTGTACACCAAGGCTAAGTGCTAAAAGGGCAGAAATTACACAATACTACTGTAGTACCAGCTGACATTTCTAATTGGTACTACAGTCCAATAAAATTCGGACATGTGTACAACTTATACACATCAGCAACCAACTTATTGTACTGCCGTTAACAAAGAACCATCGTAGACTTGGGAATTTATCAAGTCACTTGCCCTATTCCTTATCGATTTTGGGCCTCGATTCAAAAGGTTAGGATAGGTTCCATCGGCCTCCGCCATCATCTCCGATAAGCTCTCACTAATTTTTTTTCCATATTCTCCCATGAGCAGTGGCTGACAAATTAAAAAACAACAGTGGTGTTGGCTACAATTATATCTTGCGATTGCATATTCCCCATGAAAATTGACGGCTTGTTGGTGGTGAGGTACCCAACCAACCCCTTGTGCCTCTCACTGGCCATGAATCAGTGCCTGTGCCTGAAGCTTATTTATTTGGGGTTATGACCCAAAGTCAAATAATAAAATTGCAGACAAATTTGTCGATCTAAAACTGAAGCACTGAAGCAATTATGATCTAAAGCCACCGTCGGATGACTTCAAGCTTTTGACAAGGCCATCAGAGAGTCTTAAGGTTGGTAATTAATCTCTGTGGTTTTTTTTTTTTTTCCGGTTTGATAATCTCTGTTTGGTTAACGTTGATGCTAACGACGGTTTTGTTGATATGTCTAAGTTGTACACATGTCCGAATTTGATTGGACCGTAGTACCAATTAGCAATGCCAGCTGGTACTACAGTAGTATTGTATAATTTCTCCTAAAAGGGAGGGAAAGATTTAAAATTTAATTTCCTTGTGAGAGTTGGGAGCCATGCAAGGAAATACAACTCTAGTTAGGAAAAGGGGAAAGATTTTACCCTCTATTTTTTCTTTTTGTTCAGAGGATACTTCATTCCACATCCAACGCAAGGCAAAACAAAAACAAAGAAACAAGAAGGCAAGGGCACAGACGCCAAAAACTAAAGCTGAAAGCAACAGATGCCCAGCAAAGAACTAATAACGAGAGAAGGAAACCATAAACAACAGCAAGAGAAAACAGAAACCAAATACAAAGGAACTGATGGTCAGAAAGCTGCATAACGCTCCTAAGTGATCGTACAAAGAAGGGAAAGAATTTAAAGGTGACATCTGAAATTCGTGTATTTATTTCTGAAGATAAACCCTTGATTTTGCACCCATATCCCAATTTAAATATATTTGTGTAAGAGATGTTGTTTCAGAGTCCACAGTTTAAGATATTGGCTGCTTTTCTGGGATTTCTTCTTTAGCCGAATCTTCTTTGTTTGACATTGGACTAGGTGGTAAATGGCTTTGAATGCATTGAATAGTAGCTTTTTCTGGGATTTTTTCTTTAGCCGAATCTAATATTTTTTTGACATTGGAGTTGGTTGTAGGGGGTTTTGAATGCAGAATCATGATAGATATATCAGTATCAGCTTATAACTCGGTCGAATAGTTTGATAATCACGATGTTAATTCAGATGCCAACTAATTTGTTCTGTTACTTTGTTGCTTTTTTTTTTGGTTTCCTGTAGCATCTGTAGCATTTATGTCTTGCCAATACTTTCAAGTTTATTTCTTTATACCATAACAAATTGATTACACAGTTATTATCTCCTCCTTATGTCCGCATGTATTATTGTGCGGATGCCATTGTAAATAGGGTATGTATATATATATATATCTCAATTTAACCTCTGTGTCCTGATCAAATTGGAGGGTATGAGGTTTGTAGAGGAATTGGGGTTGTCGTCGGTGCAGTGAACAAGGGGGTTCAGATTTGTCTTTCTTAGGATTGTTTTTCAAGATGTTGTAGAGCACTATTGGCTCACTCCGTTGATGCCCTAAGAAATAAGCTTGTACGTTATGCCCTGGGTTAACTCAAGTGGCTGTTTGGAGGACACAGCCGCCAGCTTTGCTCCCTTTTTAATGAAATCTTGCTTCTTCTAAAAATAAAGGGTGTTGTTTCAAGAAAACTAGGGTTTGTGGCTAGTTTAAAAGATAGTAATTTGAAACTCAAAATTTTGTCCTGATTTAGGGCTGGGAATTTTACTGGAGAGTTTATAAGAATGCTCTAATACATGCCAGTTTCTTTTTATTTTATATTTTATATTTATTTTCTGAATTTAGTTTTTCAGGCTAAATAAATAAAAATCTTTTTTTTGGTTGAATCTACTTCTTTTTAGCTTACTTTTTCATGAAAATTTGCAGGATATAGTTCTTTGGTTAACTAACAAATAGCAGACCCAATGAAGCTGCAACATTGGACTGTGTTGCGGCATGTTTTCTTCGTCTTGTTGGTAATTTTTCTTCTCACCCTTCTAAATTTCTCATTTTTATCACTTTAATACTTCATTACAAATATTCAAACTAAACTTTACTGTAGGTAATTGGCATGCTGGTTCATTCTGGTTTATTGATCGGTATCATCAAACATATCGAGCATAATGTAAGTTTAATCTCTAAAATTTACAGTTAATTAATTTTGTTAATTAATTATACATGTAATCTACATAATAATTAATTAATGTTACAAGAATTTTCGAGGCGTTTCAGGTTCTTGCATTTGCTTACACAGAGAGTGGGCTAGTCAGATTTGTTCACAAGAACAGCAAAGTAGCATTCACACTCCTACTAGTGATGATTGCTATTATGGGAGTCTTCAGTGTGAGTTGTATTTTCGTAATGCTTAGTGCTGGGAAACGGGAGATGCTTCTTTGTGCCACACTCATAAAACAAATGGAGGCGACTCATCAAGCTGAGAGGAAGAGTATGAGGAAAAGTCTTGCGTTTGCTTCTGCAAGCCATGATGTTCGTGCTGCTCTCGCCGGCATTACTGGTTTGATCGAGATATCTTACGATGAAGTAGCCCGAGGTTCAGAACTAGAGACGAATTTGAGACAAATGGAAGCTTGTACGAAGGACCTTTTAGGTAAGTTATATTGCTAAAGACTTTTTATCTTCACATGCACTGATTATGGTATGCAAATAATTAATAATAATTATGGTGATTCATGAGTAAAGAAGCCTCCTTTTCTTCTTCGACGTGCCACCACTCCACACAAAAATTAAAATAAGTATTCCAATAATAATATAACAAGCCAAAAACAAACACCAAAAGACAAAAAGATGGAGAGGAAGAAGGTAGAAAAATTTGCATGAGAATTCATTAAATAAGTCGGTGGATCTCGGCATGATATATAGAGTAAAGTTTCAATGGGGGCGCCAAAATATGGGGAATTAGAGTTACAACTTACAGGTGCGGTTGACATTTCGTCTTTCTTTATCTTGTAATTTTTCTTATGATTATAATAATAATAATATTGATTTTTGTGTGGTTTATATATTTTATATGCTTCGTGTTTGTTTCCCATGAACGATGTCGTTGTATAAACCGACTATTTTGAGCCGAAATTAAAACATTTATATATTGTCATGAACAATCTTTTCTCAATTGATAATAAATTAATCCTTCCATACATTTTTTTTAATGGACTGAATCCTTCTATACATTTTGACATATCCGTTTGTGTACTTGTTATATAGGTATATTGAACTCAATTCTTGATACAAGCAAAATTGAAGCTGGTAAGGTGCAACTTGTGGAAGAGGAATTTGATGTGGCCCAGCTACTTGAAGATGTGGTTGATTTGTATCATCCTGTGGGTTTAAAAAAAGGCATAGATGTGGTGTTGGATCCTTACGATGGCTCTGTTATGAAGTTTGCACGAGTTAAAGGCGATGGGGGAAGGCTTAAGCAGATATTGTCCAACTTATTAAGCAATGCCGTTAAATTTACTTCAGAGGGGCATGTGACAGTTCGTGCTTGGGTCGAAAAACCCGATTTCAAGAATTCTATAGCTGCGAATTCTGACCGGAGTGGTGCCGTATTGAAAAATTTGCTATGCTTTCTATCAAAGAAGAAATCACAAGATGATGACATGGAAGTAATGAATGGGGTCCAGCAAGATCCAAATTGTTTGGAATTTATTTTTGAGGTGGATGATACTGGGAAGGGAATCCCCAAGGAGAAGCAAGAAGCAGTGTTTGAAAACTATGTACAAGTCAAAGAAACAGCTCTTGGAGAAGGAGGTACTGGCTTGGGACTTGGTATTGTTCAATCTCTGGTAAGTAAAATATAAACTTGTTTAAGAATTTCTTGAATATATGCATGCGTTAAATTTGATATTTTTGTTTGCACTAGGTACGTTTGATGCATGGCGAAATAAGAATTGTGGACAAAGAGATTGGGGAAAGAGGGACATGCTTCAGGTTTAATGTTCTTCTAAGTAATGTATGTGAGAATGTCTACAAGGATAGAAGAAAAGAAGAAGACCTTGAATTGGGAATAGCTGCCATTCACAGTGCTTCTACTCCCGGTACTCCTGGGCTGACCGCTCGTACCCCGAGTCCTAAGGCAGAGGGATCCAATGTTGTACTGCTGATAAAAAATGAAGAGCGTCGAAGAATGGTGTACAAGTTCATGGAGAGTATTGGGATAAAAGCATGGGTGGTAGAACAATGGGAACAACTTCGTCCTACTCTCAAGAAGATAAAACACAAGGGGAAAGGGTACTATTCTCATCACAATAGTTCTTCAGGAATATCTGATTTGGGTTTGCAAGATTGCTTGAGCAAATCCACATCATGCAACTCTAGCTTTAGATTAAAGGAGGTGCACCCTTTGATGGGTGCAATGGATGGAACAGAAAACATAATCTCTCTCTTTAAGAAGAATAGCACGAATCTTCGTGGCACATCGTCATGCTTTACATTGCTAGTGATTGATACTACAGCTGGACCATTTGAGGAGTTATGTAACATTGTAGCTGAATTCCAAAAAAGCCTTCAAAATGCTTGGTGCAAGGTTGTTTGGTTGGCAAATCCATTGATACAAAGCAACATTAATTTTGACAGCCTTGATCCAGACGACGTTATCAAACACAAGGCGCTTCACGGTACCCGTCTATACGAGGTGGTAAGACTTCTTCCAGAGTATGGAGGTGCACTGCCAAAGAGATTAGCGGGAACATTTGATGTTGGAAAAATCTCCAGAGCCCCTAGTTCATCAAGATACCAGTTTCACACCGACCGTGAATTTGAAACCTTGTCTTCACCAACTCAAAATCATAAGTCTCACAATGTTAGCTCCAAAGCAAGAGACCTACCAGTTGATCATGGCCGCCCACTTCCACATAGAGAAACAGAAGGACCTGATAAGCCAAGCAGGCCTTTGGGAGGAAAGAAGTTTCTGGTTGCTGAGGACCAAAAAGCCCTAGCTCATATTGCTATGAAAACTCTTACACATTGGGGTGCAACTGTGAAGCTTTGTGGAAATGGAGGAGAAGCCTTAGACCTAGTTCGCAATGATCTAGTCACCCATAGGAAACATGGATATGATTATATATTAATGGACTGCCAGGTAAATACTCTTATTAATATCAAACTATATAAGTAATCAATTCTTTCCCATATTATATTCTAACAATTCCAACGTCGTTTTGGTGTTCAAACAGATGCCAATAATGGATGGATTTGAAGCAGCAAGAGAGATCAGGAAAGAGGAAAAATCCTACGACGTTCACATTCCGATCATTGCATTAACTTCTCATGAACAAGGCGAGGAAACAAGAAGGATGATTGAGGCTGGCATGGACCACCATTTAACCAAACCCTTGAAATTGGATCGTCTACTTGAAACAATTAGATGCATTGATAGCAACAGTTAGGGCATGTTTAGTAATGCTTCTATATAAAATAATTTTACTTTTCTATACTTTCCATCTTTTTTTTATTTATTTAAATTCATTGAGGTTCGATTGTTTTGTTGTTTGTAAATAATGGTATGATAATTTCGTGATTTTTTTTACAACAGGGTTGTGGCATTCATGCACACCTGCTTATCTTTTGGAGGACGAAGTTGAATTTTTGTATGCATATCTCATTTTCTCACCTTCTTTGCTGAATACTATTCATGTGGCTGTAAATGTCAATATTATCGAGATTAACAGTTGGCTATTAATGACTAATTAGTTGTAGGCGTGACCCATGACTATCTTTAATACCACTCTGAAAACGCTAAACGAAACGTGTGATAGCTGATGCTATAAAATGTCCAAATCCTTTATAGCGTTTTTGAAATGCTATCTTAATTGTACCTTCTATAGTGTTTTTCAAAGGCTGTCTTAAATGTTCTGATAGAAGGCTATATAATTACTTTCACAGCATTTCTTTTGAGATGAACTAGTTTTATTAGTACTTCAGTTTATACTGTTTATAGCGTTTCTGCTATGTTAGGTTTGTTAACAGTTCTATCTTGACAACAATTTATAAATGGTATAATAAATACGATATAAGCAGAAAAACAAGTAAGTGGAACACAAAATTTCATTCAATGACCTCAAAACAATTTCATGGTCTTACATACAATAGTTTCTCTTCGACATGTTTTTTATTTCTTTTATTACGATAACTACAGAATTCTAACAAAAAATTAAGAGCTTAATTGCTGTACTTAATTTGCATCTTTAAGGGTGGTGTCTAATGTAAATACACATATAAAGGGCCCAAGTTGAAATAGCCAAAGCATTTACAAAAGCATATAACATGAATTTAACTGAATCCTTATGCATAGCTGGTGCAGACATGATAACAAAAGGAATTATCCACTAATTAACTGAACTTAAAGCAACATTACTGACCAACACAGTGATTAGAACGGAGGAAAGTCTCTGATTCTCTCCATTTTCAAGACCTTTTCTGTTTTGTCTCCCAAAATACCTGAATCATAGAGATATAATTTTTTTTTTTGGCGTATATGAGGAGTCAAGATAGACCAAATAGTGAGAGAGACAAAGAGAAAGAGTGACAGAGAGAAAACAAAACTCAATTAAGCTAAATTTTCAATATCCATTACAAAAATGGACATACCTTGATTTAATTAATCAAACGTTTGTGTGTGTGAGTCTGTGACACAAGAAAAACATTGAAAAACAAATGTGGTCAGAATCAAACTTCTGATACTATAATTTTTTGAGAAGGAGAGGGGCATAGAGAGGAAGAGAGTGGATCGGGTTGTTGGGGATGGATGAAAATGTCTTTAAGTGAGTTTTTATTTATTTAATTAAGGATATTTAAGAAATTGTAGTTAGAAAATTATGAGCACTTAGGCTCAAACGGTTCAAAATCCAAGTTAAAATGAGGAAGTTATGCATGTTTGAAGTGAAAGGGCCGAATTGTAATTTTGAAAATAATATGAACACCCTGAGTGTGGGGAGTAACAAGAGCACCCTGACCTACTCTCCCGCCCGATCTACCCCTTGTTCTCCTCCCAAACACTAACTCGGCCAAGCACTCCCTCCTCCTCAAACACCCCAATTTCATATTTGAGCACATCGACAACCAGGGTCTGCCCTAAGCATGGCACGGAGGGTGACGACACTGGGCCTCCATGGATGAGGCGCCCAAAATTTATATTTATATATAGCAAGAATTCTTTAGTGAGAGCCACTATAGAGCCTTATATATGGCCCTTAGGTGAGGTCTTATCTTTTAACCGTTAAATCAAATTAATTAGTCGTTGGATCAAATTGATTTGCCTGATTCAACAGTTAAAAGATAAGACATCGCCTAGGTAACATATAAAACTCTTACTACAAAATGAACCTTAGGGAGATATATAATAAAGGAACATCTGTTCAATACTGGCCCACATCTAAACAACCCAACAGATTGAACCCAAAAAAACCCAATTGATGCTAAAAAGAAAATTGAACAGCAGACGCGTCCTTTCTTGGAATATATAACAAACATTAATGCACGCCTTTTCGAATAGCAAACATTTACACGCTTCCTCTTTCCAGTTGGTTCTCCTGGTTTACTCCTCCATGGAAAGCAAACTCTTTATTTAATTCACAATACCATGTTCTTCTCGGTTGTTCTAAAATCTCTCCAATCTATATTATTTTTGAGTATTTATTCATATATTCTCGAACATATTCAAGTCTTAAATTTGAGTTTTGCAAAGAGAAAGGCCTCATTTCAATTTTTACTTCGGACCATCTAAAAGTCAGAGCCGGCCTTGCCGATGACATAGAGTGAGAGAGATGTGAGGGGTGGCTTGTGGTGTGTGTAGAAAAATATATTGGGTAAGAATATTTCATTAATACGTGAATGAGAAATATATATACAATTACAAGACTTTTATCCCTACAAGTTAGGAATACAACTACAGCTAGGATTACATCGTCTAACACTCCCCTTCAAGTTGGAGAGTGAATGTCAAGAACACCCAACTTGCATATCAAAGTTGAAAACTTGTCCTTCCCAAGAGGCTTAGTGAACAAATCTGCCAACTGGTGTGTCGTACGCACATACTCTGTTGCTACGGCTCCATCTGTAATCTTATCGCGTATAAAATGACAATCCATCTCAATGTGACGAGTTCGCTCATGAAAAACAGGATTCGCGGCTATATGCAATGCTGCTTGATTATCACAAAACAGAATAGAAGGACCTTCCAAAGGAATATTCAAATCCTTCAACAAAAAACGAAGCCAAACTAACTCACAACAAGCACCTGCCATGGCCCTATATTCTGCCTCAGCTGAAGAAAGCGACACAGTTTCTGTCGCTTTGTTCGCCACGAAATCAGAGAATTTCCCAAGAATACACAATACCCAGGAGTCGAACGACAAGTGATAGGACAACCGGCCCAGTCGAGAAGTCGCAAAATGCAGCTAACTTGGTCTGGTTGTCAGAACGAAATAATAAGCCTTGACCTGAAGTTGATTTCAAATAACGAACAACACGAAGCGCAGCATCCATATGAGGAACACGGGGCTCATGCATAAACCGACTCAAAACATGCACGGAATATGTGATATCTGGTCGAGTTATGGTGAGATAAATCAACCGTCCTACTAAGCGCCGATACTTTTCAGGATCCTTGAGAAGTTCTCCTCGATATCAGATAATTTTGTGTCATCCATGGGAAAAGCAATGGGCCTTTCACCCAGGAAAACCATAATCCTTGAGAATTTCCAATGCATACTTTCGCTGTGAAATATAAATTCCACATTGAGAGCGAGAAACCTCAATACCCAAAAAATATTTTAGTTCTCCAAGGTCTTTTATCCGAAAGTGATCACGGAGAAAAGACTTCAAAGAATCAATGGCCCTAACGCCGTTCCCTGTAATCACAATATCGTCCACATAAATGAGTAAGGCGGTGAAAGAAGTACCGGACTTTCTGGTGAACAATGAATAGTCAGCTTTTGATTGTTGGAATCCAGCGGAAAGAATGGCAGGAGTGAATTTAGCAAACCATTGGCGAGAAGCCTGCTTGAGACCATATAGAGATTTATGAAGGCAACACACAAGATTCTCCCCTGTCGCGAAGACCAGGAGGAGGAGACATATAAATTTCCTCATGTAAATCACCGTGCAAAAAGGCATTATTAACATCGAGCTGATGAAGAGACCAAGACTGACTAGCAGCAAGAGCGAGAAGACAACGCACAGGAATCATCTTAGCAGGAGGGGAAAAAGTGTCATGATAATCAATACCTGCAGCCTGCGTGTAACCTTTAGCAACCAAGCGAGCTTTGTAACGCTCAATAGAACCATCAGAATTATACTTCAATTTGTACACCCATTTACAATCAATAGGAGCTTTGCCAGGGGGCAAGGTAGTCAGAGTCCAAGTACCATTGGCATGTAATGCCTGAAGCTCCTCATGCATGGCACGGCGCAATTAGGATCACTGGCAGCCTCGGCAAAGGAGGAGGGCTCCACATGCCGACTGACAGAATATGTATACGAAAGATGTTTGGGTGAGTAACGGTGATAAGAAATAAAATTACAAAGTGGATAACGCGTACCAGGTGGAGAACTGGGCGGCAAAGTCGAGGATTGGTGTGGTGGCAGAATCACCTGAGCAAACGTAGTCCTTTAAATAGGATGGGGATGTACGGGTGCGGGAAGAAATGCGGGTGGTGGGGGAAGGGTGAGAAGGAGGCGGGAGCGAGGAGGGGTTGGGGTCCGGGGGTGAACTAGATGGGATATCGAGGGAGGGAGTAGAGTGGTCTGGGAAGGCGTCATTAAGAGGAGGAGGAGCCGTGGAGGGAGAGGGGAATGTGTCATCAGGAGGAGGAGGAGCCGTGGAGGGAGAGGTGGATGGGTCGGCAAGAGGGGCAGGAGGGGGTTGTGGTGTAGGGACAGGGGATGGGGGATAAGGAAAGTCCGAGAGAGGAAGGAAGAGGCAGGGTAGGCGTGGGGGATGGGGTAGAGTATAAGGGAAGGAATCTTCATGGAAGATTACGTCCCGACTTGTGAAAAGGCGGTGAGTGTCTAGGTCATATAGTTTGTAGGCCTTTTGGCAGGGAGGGTAACCAAGGAAGATGCAACGGTGAGCCCTATGGGAAAATTTAGTGTGTGGAAGGACAAAGGTGGCATAGGCTAAACAACCAAAACCGCGGAAGTGATCATAGGTGGGGACTTTGTTATGAAGGACTGCAAACGGTGTGTGATTATGGAGAAGACAGGTGGGAAGACAATTTATTAAATAAGCAGCGGTAAGGATACATTCACCCCAAAATTTGAAGGGAAGATTGGACTGGAAGCGAAGTGCACGTGCGGTTTCTAAGAGGTGTCTATGTTTGCGTTCAACAACGCCATTTTGTTGAGGGGTATAGACACAAGAAGTTTGAAGTAAAGCCCCATGATCTGAAAAAAATGGACGAAGAGAAAGAAATTCGCCCCCATTGTGAGTGCGAACGCAACGAATTTTAGCATGGAATTGGGTACTGACATAAGCAAAAAAATCCTTGAGTAATTGTTGAGTATCAGATTTATGTTTCATAAGGAAAACCCATGTAAAACGAGAAAAATCATACACAATGGTTAAAAAATAATGAGCTTCAAGAAAGGGAAGTTTGACGATTTCGGGCCCCAAATATCACAATGAATTAAAGCAAAAGGAAAGGTTGTTGAAATTGAACTTAAACCAAAAGGTTGACGAGTTTGTTTCGCCAAAGGACAAACATCACACACATGACTAGAATCAAAAGAACAATGTAAAAAACTAGAAGCCAAAGCTTGCAAACGAGGAGGGGAAGGATGACCAAGGCGCCTATGCCACAGGGAAGATCGGGATGGTGATGACATTGCAGAGGGGGTGACTGGATGGGATGGAGGAGGCAAGAGCCACAAGATAATATAGGTCACCACGTCGCTTACCCACACCAATCGTCGCCTTCGAAACCAAGTCCTGCAAAACACACCAAGAGGGAAAGAATGTTACGAAACACGATAATCCATCTAAGCTTACCAACCGATAAAAGGTCCACTTTAAAAGTAGGGACGCATAAAACATCCTTCAAAAAAACAGAGGAATTTAAATGAAGAGTGCCAGTGGAAGTAATAGGGGCGGTAGCACCACTAGGCAAAGAAACAGGTGGCAATTGCGAAGCAGAAGTATTAACCAAACACGAGGCGGAAGAGGAAAATATGATCCGTAGCGCCACTGTCAAGGATCCATTGACCAAGACGAGAAGCTACGAGAAACAAACCTTTGGTAAAATCCTCACCAAAAACAGCATGAGCCTGAGGAGAGGAAGGAGGCTGGGCACCGTCACTGAGGGCAGCAAGAACTCGGGAGTATTGGTCGGCTGAGAGATGGGGCATAGAAATCTGGACATCATGCAGCGTGGGCTGCCCTTGCACGTGGTGAGCTGAAGGAGGGCTGGTAATGGGCCAAGGATGAGCAGCATGGAGGTTACGGGTAGAAGGGGCAGCACCATTGCTGCGTGAAGAACCAGCACCATTATTGCGTGAAGAACCAGGAGAGGTAGAGCGACGGGGTGGCCTCCACGGTTGGCCATGGAGAGGATGACCAACAGGGTAACCATGAAGCTTGTGGCAATTGTCACGGGTGTGAAAATCGTAATTGCAATAGGTGCAATGAAGAGGAGGACAGCGAGAGGAAGCACGGGACGATCCATGGACCGCCATGGCTGCAGCAGATTGGTCGATGGAACGGAGAGAACCCATCGAACGTTGCTTCTCGGCCTAGACACGGAGGAACAGGTATGGCGAACGGTGGGCAGGGGGCTCATCAAGAGGATTTGATCACGAACGGCAGAAAAAGACTCATTAAGCCCCATAAGAAACTGCATAAGCCGCCGTCTGTCGTTCTTGGTGCCTGAAGAACAAGTGATGGGTCGTTGTACCAGGCAAGTTCGTCCCAAAGGCCTTTGAGACGAGTGAAATAGGCAGAAACAGAAGAAGTCCCTTGGGAGATGGTGGCAATTGCACGATTGAGTTGAAAGATGCGACGAGCGTTGCTTTGCCAAACAGCTTTGGCAGTGGTGGAAAAAAGGACGGACTCGGCAAGGTCAGGCTCCAAAGAATGAAGAAGCCAAGAAAGAATCATATCGTTGCAGCGGTGCCAGGCAGCGTGTTTATCAGGGTCCGCGGAGGAGGACGGTTCCTCAATGGTACCATGAATAAAGCCAAGTTTGTTCTTGGCGCTCAAAGAGATCTCCATGCCGCGTGCCCAGGTGGTATAATTGTCTCCATTTAATTTGGTGGAGACAAGAACAAGGTTAGGATGATCAGAATGGTGAAGGGAAAAAAGACTGTAATCTGAGTCTCCCATGATGAAAAAAGGAACGGCAGGAGGAGTCAGAGGGAAAACAAAATAAGGGGAAGCTAGGGTTTTGAGACCCCTCTGATACCATGTAGAAAAATATATTGGGTAAGAATATTTCATTAATACGTGAATGAGAAATATATATATATACAATTACAAGACTTTTATCCCTACAAGTTAGGAATACAACTACAGCTAGGATTACATCGTCTAACAGTGTGGGCTGAGTGTGTAAGTGATGATGGAGGGGGAGGGTAAGTCGTTTGGATGATGGTTGTGATGAGAAAAAGGGAGATACATTATTTTTAAAAATTTATTTATTTTAAATGACTTAATACAATTAGTTGGATGATCAAAGTGGAACTCCGCACAAATTCATGGACCATTTCGTATATTTTAGTTCGAATTAACGGTTATTTGAGGGCAACATTGTTCGACCATTAGAGTAAATAATTTAGTTGTATGATAAAAAAAATACAAACTGAAGACAAGTTCAAGGATCATTTCGATAAATTAAAAAAAACCGCTTTCTTCCCGTGTTGTTCATCAATTAAAAGTTCGGACCAAAAATAAAAAGAGAGATTCACTATTATGTTGACTTGTATTAGGATTCCTACAATTGTGGGATTCCTACCATATTTGGTTTCCTAGTTTAGGATGTAATTATTCTTTCCTTTATTCTGATAGGATTGTGTAGGGTTATATATATACCTGGTTTATGAGACTAAAGATATATCAATATAGAAAAGCATTCTTTCTTCTTGGTATCAGAGCGTAGGTTAGAAGAAATATAGAAGTCGCGTGCCGTGTGCAAAACCGAGAACCACCAGCACACCCAAACCAGCGAGCGACGCTGTCGTTGCTTATACGAGTTCACCGAGTCAATTGCCGCATCTACCCAAACCAGCGAGCGACGCCGTCGTTGCTGATACGAGTTCACCGAGCCGATTCCCACATCTACCCAAACCAGCAAGCGACGCCGTCGTTGCTGACCCAAGTTCACCAAGCCGATCGTTGCAGCCACCCATCACTACCCGCCTGCATCACGTGGCCACAAACCGAGGTCCAAAACCCAGAAATTACCGCTGCAAATCCCCGATTGAGAACCACCAACCGTGTTCTGCAAAACCTCTTTTTTGTTGTGACCTGCAGTTTTCCTTACTTTGTTGTGCTTCGAAGGAAGTCCCCAGGCATAAGGAAAGGAAAAAAAGAAGACCCAAGCAGCAATGACAGGCTGGATGCATCATCCCCGCTGTAATGAGTCATGTGCATTGATCACCAAAGCTAAGGTAGCTTCTGAACATACAAACAACGATGGTAAAGCTTTAAAAGTTTCTACATCTGTTACGAATAATACATGGATAATTTATTCCGGTGCTCCTGAACATATGACTTGTGATTCTAGATAGGTACAAACCCTAAAACCATCCACCAAAACTGTTGTAAGTGTTGCCAACGGTAATCCTGCCCCCATTATTGGGGAAGCGCTGTCTCCCTTTCAGATACCCTTAATCTTGATATCGTGCTTGTTGTTCCGTCTCTTGATTATAATCTATTATCTGTTGCTCAAATAACCGTCGCCCTACATTGTCTTGTTATTTTTTGGCCTTCCTTTTGTGTTTTTAAGGATATCCGGACTCGCAAGACGATTGGTTATGGTATCAGGAAAGAGAGACTTTACTACTTAGAGCTGACATCAAACAGGTACCCAGATGTTGACTCAAGCTCTTACTGTGGAAGGATCTCAAGGGGGCGGAATAAAGCTTCGGAGGTTTGGTTGTGGCATCGTCGACTTGGACATGCTTCTTTCGGTTATTTACAGAGGTTGTTTCCTAGCCTATTTGTTAAGAATGACGTTTCTAGCTTTAAATGTGGTGTTTGTGAACTAGCTAAAAGTCATCGTACTTCGCTTTCTGCCAGTTTGACAAAAAGTTCTGTTCCATTTATGATAATCCATTCTGATGTTTGGGGACCATCTAAAACTGCTATATTGGGTGGTGCTTATTGGTTCGTTACTTTTGTTGATGATTGCACACGTATTACTTGAGTTTGTTTGATAAAGTCAAAAAGTGAAGTTACTTCCTTGTTCCAGAAATTTCACAAAATGGTGCAAGTACAGGATAAGTCACAAATACAGGTTCTCATGAGTGATAATGGTGGCGAGTATGTGAACTTTGAACTTCGTACCTTTCTAGATCATCATGGTATTGTTCATCAAACTACATGCACATACACTCCACAACAAAATGGGGTTGCAGAGCGCAAGAACCGTCATCTTCTGGAGGTTGTCCGTGCTTCCTTACTCGAGGGCGTCTCCCGTTATCCTATTGGGGAGAAGCTCTCACCTCGGCTGCGTATCTCATTAATCGTGTTCCATCCCGATCAATTGGTTTTCAGACACCTCTTCAGGCCCTTTCCTCACATGTTGATGCCCCTAGTTCCAAATCTTCCACCTCACGTGTTTGGCTGTGTGGCTTTCGTTCACCTCCATCAACAACAAAGGAGTAAGCTTGAACCTCGAGCCTTACAGTGCGTGTTTCTGGGGTATGCCTCAAATAAGAAAGGATATCGCTGCCATCATCCTCCGACAAAAAAGTTGTTTGTCACTGTGGATGTTTCATTTCATGAAAACGATATGTACTTTGCCCATTCTGAGTCTGCACTTCAAGGGGAGAATCAGATAAAAGTTCAAACTCTTGATTATACTATTCCTGATGTGAATCAATTGGGTTTAAGTGGTGATGTATTGGAAACAAGTGGTAATGATTCACAAGAAAATAATGATGTGAATGACTTGGAATTAAGTGGTGATGTCTTGGAGACAAGTGGTGATCATTCACATGAAAATAACGTTGAAAACCTTGGAAGAGACGAGCCTACGTCACCGGATAGCTCATTGCCAACTTCTGCACCACCAGCTTCTTCGGCGCCCTCATAGTTGCCTTCGCCATCTTGGAGCCCTAGTAACCATAATCAATCGCCTTTGATTTCGGATGCACCACCTCCGCCACCATCTCATCTCCCTAACCGTGTCAACCGAGGTATTCCTAAACCCACTTACGAAGTTGATCCTAAGTGCAAAACTAGGTATTCTGAATAAACCTAACCCTGAGTCTAATGTGTTATACCCGTTAAGTAATTATGTGTCTACCAGTCACCTGTCAGATTCAAATAAGTCATTTGTGTATCAATTATCTACTGTATCTATTCCTAACAGTGTGCAGGAGGCTTTAGCTGATCCATGTTGGCAAGCAGCAATGAACGAAGAGTTGAAGTCTTTGAAGAAGAATGCTACCTGGGAGATCACAAACTTGCCGACTGGCAAGAAACTTGTGGGATGCAAATGGGTTTATACTGTGAAATACAAAGCTGATGGGACTGTGGATCGCTTCAAGGCAAGACTAGTAGCAAAAGGATACACTCAAAAATATGGAATCAACTATATAGATACATTTGCACTTGTGGCCAAGATTAACACAGTTCGTGTTTTGTTGTCCTTGGCTGCAAATCTCAATTGGCCCATACAACAATTCGATGTGAAGAATGCCTTCTTGCATGGAGATTTGACAGAAGAGATTTATATGGATCTTCCACCGGGATGTAATACCCCAGATAAATACAAAAGAAAGGTATGCAGGTTGAAAAAATCCTTGTATGGTTTGAAGCAGTCCCCTCGAGCATGGTTTGGAAGATTCACAAAAGCAATGAGAGCATTTGGTTACAAACAAAGTAATTCTGATCATACTTTGTTCTTGAAAAGAAGAAATGGGAAGCTTACCGCACTTATTGTGTATGTAGATGATATGGTGGTAACAGGGGAATGATCCTAGGAACGTGCGGCCTTACAAAAATACTTGTCTGTTGAGTTTGAGATGAAAGACCTTGGATCCCTGAAATATTTTCTAGGGATTGAGGTATCGAGAAGAACTTTGGGAATTTTCTTGTCTAGAGAAAATGCATCATTGATTTGTTACATGAAACCGGCATGTCTGCTTGTCAGCCAGGTATCTACACCATTAGAGGAAGGATTAAAGCTTTGTGTTAATCCTAATCAAGTACCAGTTGACAAAGGGAGATACCAGAGGCTAGTAGGTCGATTAATGTACTTAGCACACACAAGACCGGACCTTGCTTATGCCTTGAGTGTAGTGAGTCAATACATGCATGATCCGGGAGAACAACATATGAATGCAGTGATGAGGATTTTGCGATATTTGAAAGGAAGTCCAGGAAAAGGGATTTTGTTTAAAAGAAATAACCATCTTGGAGTTGAAGGTTATACTCGATGCAGATTGGGCAGGTTCAGTTGATGATAGGCGCTCAACATCAGGTTACTTTACATTTGTTGGGGGTAACTTGGTTACATGGAGGAGTAAGAAACAGAATGTGGTTGCTCGTTCCAGTGTAGAAGCCGAATACAAAGGAATGGCCCTTGGGATTTGTGAAATTTTGTGGCTTAAACTTCTATTGCAGGATTTGGGTATAAACATTGATCAGCCTATGAAATTATTTTGTGACAATAAAGCTGCCCGTGACATTGCACATAATCCGGTACAACATGATTGAACGAAGCATGTTGAAGTTGACAGATTCTTTATCAAGGAAAAATTGGAAGAAAAAATAATTGAAGTACCATCAATCAGAACGGAGGATCAATTGGCAAATATTCTCAGCGAAAGCTGTTTCAAGTCATAAGTTTTCAAGTTTCTTAAACAAGTTGGGCATGTGCAACATCTATGCACCAACTTGAGGGGGAGTGTTGACTTGTATTAGGATTCCTACAATTGTGGGATTCCTACCATATTTGGTTTCCTAGTTTAGGATGTAATTATTCTTTCCTTTATTCTGATAGGATTGTGTAGGGTTATATATATACCTGGTTTATGAGACTAAAGATATATCAATATAGAAAAGCATTCTTTCTTCTTATTATACCTAATATATGGACCCAAATTATTTATTAAAAAAAAACCCTATATGAAATAGACTTTAAAAACACAACCAAAACTCATTTACAATATAATAAAGATGCTTTTAACTTCTTATAAATTACAAAATTGTCATCGATTTCTTAAACACAAGCTCAACCCCAAAACCTCACAAAAAAATCTCAAACACTCAATAGGGTATCAAAGTAATTTAATAATCAAATTATATTCAATAGGGCCAGCTGTCATTTTTTGGGGGTTTTTTTCGTTTATTTATAGAAATTAAATAGTATAGAGTTTATCTATATCATTAGTGTTAATCAAGGTATTAAATATCGATATTATCGGCGATATTATCCCGATAATATCTGATTTTTTGGGGCCGATATTTTAGCAACTAACCATGGTGTTATCGTTAATATATCGATATTATCCCCTGATAATATCGGGGAGATAACTTCAACATTTTTATGAATGATTTGGGCAATATATCGAGATAATATCCCGATATGAAACCCAAAAAATACATGAAATTTTTTGAAAAGCCTCCCCTGTTGCGCATAGAGGGATTCGAACCCCTCCCATTTTACTCCTTCAACACCTTAACCACCATATCACTTATGTTTTTGTGAAGTCAAGAAGATGACTCGTTATCTATAACTTCAGACTCTCTGTTGGAGTAGGAAGTAGTAACCATGGTTATACTCATAACCAAACATTTCCCTACCCTTCATATCTCATTCCTGTTGGGATGGAATCAAGCGACTCATGAAAAAGAATCCGAGACTCAATCTTCAAATGATTTTGCTTATGGACAACGTGATCGGTGCATATTTATATATCATTTTGTACCCTTCTAACTTATGATTTGATTATGTTATTGAGTTAAACTTGTGCTTTTAATCGCTTTTCTATTTATCATTCAGTTCATTGGGCCTTAGGTAGCAATGATGGCTTTGGATAGGAAAAGATGAAAAATGGTGCAAAAACGAGCAGACTGAGTTAGCAATTTGTTTCGGCCTTAACTTCTTCCTCCAAACTTGTATTGGCCCAATTATTATGTGGTTGGAAAGAAGAGATTTTGAACTGCAAGATGGACTGCTAAAACGTATCAATTGATGAAGCCAAGCCCAATCCATGGGCCCATCAAAATGCACACCATACATTCCAGTCTATTTTCGGCAGTCAACTTACAAGGCCCAAAACGTACACTTGTACTGCTCCAATGGGAATACTTTCTTCATACAAGTTGTTCCAATGGGTGTCTATTATGATATATCCAAATTTGAGCCTCATTGGATACATATTAAAACCTCATGCCCTCCTACACCAATCCTGGTTCAGAAGAATCATTTTTTCTAGCAAAGGTGAAGAAAACCCACATGGGTTGGCAGCAAAAGACAGCCACAAATTGAACACCTTTGATAATCCCATGTGAAGAAAGTTTGAGGTGTAGCAAAAGAAGTATGGGATGCAATTGATTCCAACCACACTAACATAGACAAGATGAAGTGAGAGTTATGGGTTGTATTAAATGAGGAATGGTGGTGTTGGATTTCATCATGATGTTCCTCCCTCTTAGCCCTATAAATAGAGAAGTCTTCAAGCTTCAAAACACACCCCAAGGGGGGAGCTCTCAAACACTTCTCTAGAGCCCCCTTCCCTTCTCTCCCTCAAATTCTCTTAGTTTCCTTTCAAGTTGTCAATTGTTGTAACAAAATGATTTTACTAAATATTCCTTCAAGTTTTCAAGTTCTACTTTAATTGTTTTTGTAATGTACATTCTTTTTTAAGTATTCAAGTTTAATTAGTTTCCAAGTTTCAATTATGGTTTTTGTTCTTATTCATTATGCTTATAAGTTAATATGCTAGTTTGAATGATTGATCACCATTTAAGCTTGCTTGTTAGCTATCTTGGTTTGAATTAAGAGTAGACACCATGCTTTAATTCAAATTGAACTATGGATAGGAAGAGTATGCATGAACATTCAACAACAGGGATTAGATACATGCTTGGTTGTTTAAATTGTTCTTCTATGCTTAATGGGTTCCTAATGCTTAATTTTAGGTTAGACAACAAATGATCAAATTAGGGAATTAGGAACACAAGGTTAGGACCAAACACCATGGCTTAATCATACTTTAGCTAGAATCAATCCGTTAATCTAATTGAACTTGGGAACTTATTTGCTTGAGTTACTTCTTTTTTTTCTTATTTTCTTTATTTTCTTTTTCATTTCTGTTTTGTGTAGGGGAAATGAATTGGATTATTCAATCACCAATCCTTGTGGGATCGACCTCGCACTTACATATGCTATACTACCAAACGGCTCGTGCACTTGCGAGTATCACAAGTTGAGGATGCAGCTGAATCTATTTTGGTGCAGCTGAATCGACGCAACACGACGTCAACCAATCTAGGATCCATATGGGTGACATGTTAATAAGTACATGCAAAACTATTTTGGGGATTTATCATTTTATGACTACTCTTCAAAATATACTTACTCTACATAGTGAAAATTTTGAACCTCATAGGAACTCTATGTGGTACTAAGTCACTCATGTATCTTACCATGCAATGTATAAAGTATAAGGTTTTATAGTAATTCATTATATATAAATGATTATGGTGTGTTTAATCTTCTTTCATTAATTACTATATATTTTCTACATTTAGCGTTTGCCAACTCCAATATAATCAACTTAAATCAGTTAAATCCATCATGCAATGCATTTCCTTCCAATTTTTTGTGATAAACTAATAGATAATTGACTAAATAAACATCCTGCAAAGTTTCAATAAAAATTTCCAAGTTTTTCTTACAATTTTCCTGATTTTTATTCAATTTTACCGATATGAATAATATCCGGATATTTCAATCAATATTTTCGCTTTTTTTAACTTCCAAATTTTTGATACATCCACAATATTTTAGACATTGATGTTAATAATGAATATATAACTAAATATCTCAAATAAAAATTGACAGATATCAATGCTGGGGTTTTCAGTAATTCTCTTTCCAAGGGTTGCTCACAGCCGTCTCAGCCGCCCGTACAGCTAGTTTTTCCCGAACTGTAGGCCCAGTCAACAACATACTCGTTTCTTTTTTTCCAATGAACAACATACTCGGAAACGCATTCAAATTCGGCAACCGGCTATACTCACCTACAACGATCCCACCTACGTGCTCACTGCATCCGCCTGTCTGATTTTTTGTGGAGCCCGCGTGGGTACTCCGTAGGACCCACAACACAACGCAATCATAAATCTCGGTACTCGGCGGTACTATATGATTCTGTTTGGTCGGTCCCATCGAAAAATTCAAAATAAAGAAAAATAAATAAAAACCAGGTTCTGGAAAGTGAAACTGCTCGCTCATTGAAAAAGGCTGCTGCTCTGCTGCGCTTTGTTTCGTTCCTGATCTCAACAGAAAAAACAAACCAAACCCTAAAAACTCCAATTTCTAGAGAGAGAGAGAGAAAGAGTGGACAGAGTCTGCAGTGTAGAGTGTAGAGGGGAGAGAGAGGCCTGAGAAATCGGCGACGGAAAAGATGGCGTCGTCAAAACTAGTGTCGTCGTCGTCAAGATCACGAAACTCGGATCTCTCGCGACGCCCTTCTTCCAATTCCTCCGCTACAAAACCCAAACCCTCAGCAGCCCCATCTTCCTCCTCCGCTCACCCCCAAACCCTGAACAACCACAGCAACGGCATCAGTGATTATCAAAGCACCCATACGACGTCGTCCATGCCAATCGGCTCGATGACCATCGACGGCCTCCTCTATGACCCGAACCCCACCCCCATGACCGACGCAACCCTCCTCGGCGCCCAAATAACCCTAATCAACACTGCCTCCGCCGCAGAAATGAACAGTTCCTCGGCGGCGGTGCCGCAGAAGACCGTCGACGAGGTCTGGCGGGAAATTGTGTCCGGCGAGGCTCGGAAGGGGTGTAAAGAGGAGGTTTCGGATGATTTGATGACTCTGGAGGACTTTTTGGCTCGGGCCGGGGCCGTGGAGGAGGACGACATTAAGGATATGCCGCTTGCGATGCCGCCTCCGGAGACGGAGAGATTGAGCGGCGGTGTTTTTTCGTTTGATCCGATGCCGCAGCTCAGCCCGTTCAGTTCGATTGATAAGGTTGAAGGGTCGATAATTGGGTTTGGGAATGGGGTTGAGATGGTTGGGAGTGGAGGAGTGGGGAGAGGGAAGAGAGGGCGCGCCGTTTTGGAGCCTATGGATAAGGTGGCGCAGCAGAGACAGCGGAGGATGATCAAGAACCGCGAGTCAGCGGCCAGGTCCCGAGAGAGGAAGCAGGTGTGTAAATGGGGTTTTGATGAAATGGTTAAATTGTGGTGTTTGTGATTATATTTTTATTTATTTTTACTTATTTTGTGTTTTGTTGTTTGTGGGGTTTTTGGATTTTAGGCTTACCAAGTGGAGTTGGAATCATTGGCGGTCAGATTAGAGGAGGAGAACGAGCAGCTTTTGAAAGAGAAGGTAATTAAATTGGTATTGTATTGTTCTGTAGTTGCCTACTGAATTGTGTAGTTTGCAAATGTGCTTCTAGTAGTGTGATTTCAG
The DNA here is from genome assembly GCA_018703695.1 of Prunus fruticosa. Lineage (NCBI taxonomy): Eukaryota > Viridiplantae > Streptophyta > Magnoliopsida > Rosales > Rosaceae > Prunus > Prunus fruticosa. The sequence goes on from CM031924.1 coordinate 2,755,789, forward strand.
AACCGAACATCTGGGTTATGGGGGACAAAATTAGTTGTATTTGAGTCCCCATCAGTATTCAGGTTAATTAGTGTGGTTTGACACTAAATGTTAAACTTTTGCAACAAAACTAGTTTTTCTTTCACCTGTCTCGTTTCTGAGGCTGCAAACACCGTGTCATTTACAAATACACAATTCCAAAAGAAAAACACATGGTACTGAAAGGCAATCTCAAGACTTAGTTATAATACCAGTCTGCCTTTTATGGTGAAAGCTATTGATTTTTCATTTGTGTCATTTAAAGATCAGCTATGACGAAGTTCCACTTGTATTTCATTAAAGCATTATAGTCATACTTTCAGAAAATACCACTACCCTGTCCTGTTTCATCCCATTGAAAACTTATTTATCATTTGTCAGCAGGGCTGTAAGTGAACAAACTCAAGCTTGATAGTTAAGTCGGGGTCAAGCTATGTTTCATGACCAAGCTCTTGAATAAGAGGCTTGACTGAAGAAATATATATATATATAAGATCTTATTTAATTTTTTTTAGAGATGAATCTTATGTAGATATCTACATATTTATGTTATGCATATGTATTCATACAAAATGGCTGAATTATATTTCATTACATTTTTTCAAAGTGCACTGATAAATGATTTGAAGTACTTGCATACGTCATTTAGGTGTTCTTAATTGACAATTTAATTTAAGTAAGAAAATTTGAGTAAGTTTTCATGAATTAACTCAAGTCTGGCAAATGAGTTTCAATTCCATTATAGCATTACGGAATTTTACAAATAATTTTAATCCATGAGACAGATAATCAAGCCTGTGAACCTGTTCAAGCTTGCTTTTGAAAGTTACAATTTTGAACATTTAATACTTGGCTTGTTGTCTCAATTGCACTCGTCTTGCTTGGTATACTATACAAAGAGAAATGGGTTTGGAATTCTAATGTATGTACATGAAGACTTGGTTCATGAGTTTGTGGGAGCAAAGTCATGTACTGTTCAGTTATCTTAATTGTAATGTGTTTGGTTTTTAAGTTGATGTTAAGACCCTGTACTTTCATATCTGTGTGTCTCTTGCTTTTTTTCTTCTGAACGAAGGAAATTTCTTAAGAACAAACACACTGCAAAGCAGTCCACAAAGTATAACAAAGAGAGCCAAGAGGCCTAACCATGCTGGCCAAACAGATGCCCAGCACCAAAAAGAAAAAAATGACTAACTAAAATTACGTAACGTGCCACCAGACTGAGAGTGAAAAAACATTCTTCAGAAAATATTCAACAGAGTTGTCTGTGTTTTACTTGCTTACTTCTGTAGCCTTGACATTTATTGCATGCTCCATTGTTTAACAAAGTATTTTCCATTGCAGGCTGAGAGGACTGAGGAAAGACGTAAGCAGGTATTCATTCTGCTCTTGATGCAAGTAATTTGTTGATATGGCAAGGGACTGCATTTTATCGGACTCTGGTCTTTGGCTTATAGCAATTCTTTTTAGGATAAGAAATGTTAAATTTTGATAAAATGAAAAATATGTTACGAGGTAGACAATGTGTCCATCTAGGCCTAACCAGAAAAATCCAGAAATTACAAGTGAAACGTTACAATTATATCTCCACTGCACCCCAAAAAAAAATAGCTGATGATTTTGGCACTCAAAGATCACCCTTAAATTATCTAGTGCCAAAATCATCCCCAAAAAATGGGGGGAAAAGAAAACATTATAACTATTTGTAAGTCCTGCCCCAAGAAGGAAGAGGAAACTAGAAAGTCTGCACCAATAATCCTTCATTTTGAACTATATATTTTGCGAGCATAGATGTATCATAATGTTTAGAGATCAGATATTTAGAGTTTCTACTTAACAGAGGAAATCTGTTATCGTTTTTCTGTTGGAAGCATTGGTTTCTTTTCAAAATATCTATTCATGTAGCATAATGTTTTGAGATAAGATATTTAGAGTTTCTACTTAACAGAGGAAATCTGTTATCATTTTTCTGTTGGAAGCGTGGGTTTCTTTTCAAAATATCTTTTCATTAGTAACGGGGTTTCTATGGTCTCTCAATGCTTCCAATATAATAAATGTTTTTTGACTCTGTATGATATTCTGTTTTGTTGTCAAGCTAAATTCTTTAATGTACAAGGTGTGCCCGAATCTTTTGTCAATCCCAAATAACAATTTACCTCTAAGTATTGTTTTTCATATGAACATTCATTTTTGTTATTCAAATTTCTTTAAAACTGTAGAAGATCATGTGTCATTTCCTCCCTCCCTCCCCCCCACCAAAAAATAAGTAAATTGAAACAAATAATTAATCCAAAAGCCTGGCCTATCAAATTTGGTTTACCTCTTTTCATGACTGAGGCAAACATACAGCATGAATGCATAGTTTAATGTTGATAATTTCTTTTGATGATATATAACTATTTAGGAGTGGGATGTTTTGCTCAGACTAATGTTTACACAATCGTTTCATTTTTTAAGACTGATAGCTTTGTTATTTTGAATGTACGTGTATTAATATGTATTAGTTTTAGTCTAATATTACCAAACACTTTGCCTTAGCCAAATACATCTTCCAAACATGGGTTCTTTTTTGGAGGGAGCACATTTTGTTTTATGGGGACACTGTGATGTAGAACAGCCCGTAGATTTAGAGTAAATACTTGAGTATTAGAAAGAGAGAAGAAATAAGGGATCGAGGAGAAGAATTAGAGATCGAAGAGACGAAGGGAAAGGGAAGAAATCAGAGAGTTTAAAGTAAGGAAATTTATCATTAATCAAGTCTGCCTTATAAGATTACAAACAACTCTATTTATAGAGACAAAACCCTTTTTAGTCTAGGAAAAGGAAAGTAAACTTTAAGAAATAGGAAAGCAAATTAACTAATAAGAAATCCTTTCCTATGAAGGAATCTTTAAGAATTAGGAAAACTAATAATAGGAAAACTAATCCAAGTAGAATTAGGAACTAATAATAGGAAAACTAATCCAAGTAGAATTAGGAAAACTAATAATATGCATTCTGCATCATTCTCCCCTCCGAAAAAGAACTCGAACAGGCGAGTAAACCAAGATTAAGGATGACGACGACGTTTGTAAGTATGGATGATGGGAGGACGGGATGTAGCCAAATCAAGATCATGAAGAGCATCCTGAGACTGTGTCAGAAGAGTGGAATCCAATTGGCGAAATTCAGCTTCTCTAATCCAAGTATCCTCAGGAGCAGGCCTTCCAACCCAACGAACCGGGATAACGGGTAGAGCCTCCAGGTAGATGAGGCCACAACTTCATGATCCAAGACGTCCTCAATCTGGTCTGGAGGGGCAGGACTAGTAGAAGGAATACGCGGTACCATAGGAGGAGTGGAACCCTGAGCAACATCCATAGAAATAGGTGGAGAAAAGGTTCCTCGATAAGGAGATAAATCAGAAACATTGAAAATGGGACTTATATGCATATCTCCGGGCAACTCAATCAAGTAAGCATTGGACCCAAGCTTCCTAATGATACGATAAGGACCCATCGAACGAGCATGAAGCTTCTTAAAAGATTGCTTAGGAAATCGCTCAGGACAAATACGCACCATAACAAATTCCCCTTCCTGAAAATCCTGTTGACGACGATGAGCATTGGCTGCCAGTTTATAAGTGTCGTGTGCATGGATATCTGCCTACGGACGTCATCATGCAGTTGCCTAATATGTTCAGCAAACGACGTAGCAGAATCTGATGCGCGGGCAGCCACAGGAAGAGCAACTAAATCAACAGGTGATCGGGGAGAAAACCCATGAACAACCTCAAAAGGACTCTTACCGGTACTTCGATTAACTGAGTTGTTATAGGCAAACTCAGCCACATGCAACAAGAGATCCCAATTACCAAGTTTATCCCCAACTAAAACGGCGGAGTAGATCACCAAGACTACGATTAACTACCTCAGTTTGACCATCCTTGGGGATGGAAAGCAGAAGAAAACTTCAAAGTAGTACCGAAAAGCTTCCACAAAGTTTTCCAAAAATAACTAACAAATTTGACGTCACGATCAGAAACAATGGACACGGGGAGGCCATGTAAACGGACTACTTCCTTAAAAAATAACTTGGCCACATAAGAAGCATCAGTATTTTTGGCACAAGGGAGAAAATGTGCCATTTTAGAAAACCGATCAACTACGACAAAGATAGAGTCGTAGCCGCGACTAGTCTTAGGTAAACCAAGCACGAAATCCATACTAAGATCCTTCCATGGGGCATGAGGTATCGGTAGAGGGGTATATAAACCTGTGTTTTCGTTTGCGAGCTTTAGCTAGCTGGCATGTGCAGCATTGGGAGATGAGATGAGCAACATCACGTTTTAACGACGGCCAATAGAAATGATCTTCCACCAAAGCAATAGTCTTATCTTTTCCAAAATGTCTTGCGAGGCCGCCACCATGTAGTTCCCAAACAAGGAATTCACGGAGAGAAGTACGGGGAATACATAATTGTGTTCCTCGAAATAAGAACCCATCCCTCGTAATAAAGTCCACATACTCGCGACAGTTACCATTGGAAACTTCTTGACAAATAATTCCAAAATCCGGACAAGATGAATACTCAGTCTTAATGCGATCAAACCCGGTCACCTAAACTGTCATTGTGTGCAAAATAGTAGCCACGCGACTAAGGGCATTGGCTGCCTTATTGTCAATGCCTGGACGGTGTTGTAAAACGAATGTAAAGATCTGGAGATATTCAGACCACTTAACATATCGACTGCTAATGGTGCGTTGAGAGTGGAGATATTTCAAAGCTTGATGATCTGAATACAACACAAATTCGTTTGGCAGGAGGTAATCCTGCCAATACCGAAGTGCTTGTACCACGCATAAAACTCCTTATCATAAGTAGAATAACGCGCTTTGCTTCATTAAGTTTCTCACTAAAGTATGCCACGGGATGTCCTTGGCTAAGCACACCACCAATCCCAACTCGGAAGCGTCACATGCGATTTCAAACACTTTAGTCAAATCAGGATGTCAAAGAACAGGTGCTTGGGTCATCTTCCGCTTTAAAATTGTGAAGGCCTTGGGCTCAGGGGTCCAAAGAAAAGCACCATGTTTCATACAATCAGTTATTGGTGCCATAATAGTCCTGAACCCTGGAATAAATCATCAATAAAAAGAGGCGAGACCATGAAAGCTACGTGTCTCTGTCATAGTCGTGGGTGTTGGCCAACCAGTAATAGCCTCCACCTTGGCGGGATCTCTGCTAACCCCAGCGCAGAGATATTGAACCCAAGAATAGAACTTGCGGTTGAAGAAACGAACATTTCTTTAAGTTGGCATCCAGTTTTTCCTTTCGCAAAGTAAGGAATATCGTCCTAAGATGTTGAAGATGTTCCTCCCGAGAACGACTGTATATAAGTATGTCATCAAAATAAACCACCAGAAATTTACTAATATAAGGTCGTAACACATGAGTCATCGCCCTCATGAACGTGCTAGGTGCATTGGACATGCCAAAGGGCATAACAAGCCACTCATATAAGCCATCAGGGGTTTTAAATGCGGTTTTCCACTCATCTCCTTCACGAATGCGGATTTGATGGTAGCCACTGCAAAGATCTATCTTAGAAAACCATTGGGAACAAGCCAAATCATCCAACATATCCTCAAGTCGCGGTATGGGGAAACGATACTTAACTATAATTTTATTGACGGCGCGACTATCTACACACATTCGCCAAGAGCCATTCTTTTTGGGGGTAAGGAGAACTGGAACAACACAAGGACTTAAACTATGACGAATAAAGCCCTTAGCCAGCAACCCCTGAATTTGTCTATTCAACTCTGCTCGCTCAGGTGGGTTCATACGATAATGGGGAAGATTAGGAATCTGCGAACCAGGAACAAGGTCAATGGCATGCTGAATTCTCTTGCTGGAGGTAAGTCATCCTGGTAAATCATCAGGTATGACATAGAGAATTCAGTGAGCAGATGTTGTATGGGTTCGGCAAGTGGAGTGGGGGTGCAATCAGATGCCGGTTTAAGCAAGAGAGCAAAGACCACACCAGGTGTCTCGCAGTTCATTTGCAAAGTCTCCAGGTGATAAAATACTCAATCGATGCTCCGAAGCCTTCTCTTTCATTGACAGTGTTGGCTGACCATCCTTAGTTGGTTTGATGGCCGGATTGGAAGGCTTGAGTGTGATGTTCTTTCCCTCATGTTGAAAAGTATAGGTGTTCTCTCTCCGCAACTTTTCACATGACGCTCATAAAGCCAAGGTCGACCTAGTAGCACATGTGCGACACTCATGGGTAGGATATCACAATAAAGTTGCTCGTGACATGGACCCAATTGAAGAGGAACAAGGCATCTTTCAGGAACAGGTAACCTGGTTTTATCTACCCAGCCAACATGAAAAGGATGGGGGTGTGGCTCGGCCTGAAGGTGAAGGCGATTGACAGCAGTTTTAGAGATAACATTCAGCGTACTTCCCCCATCAATAACTAGTTGGCATCTATTGGTACCGCAAGGGACATAGGTTTGAAAGATACTTGTGCACTTCCATGAATCAGGAGGTGGAGATGCAGGTGTGGAATAAATACAACGCATAACACTCAGTTGGTGAAATGCCTCCTCCTCACAACAATTATCAAGGTCTGGATCAAAAACAGGTTCAAGGGGCTCCACATACTCGTCCACACAAGAGTCCTCATTGAGGGAGCCAAGGGTTAAAGTTCTGGGGACAACGGGAGGCGATGTGGCCCTTAGCGTGGCAGCGATAGCATTCGATGTGAGCAGCCGTGGATGGGGCTGGTCCTTTTTCTATTGCTGGTATCGTAGGAGCAGGTGGACCGGCAACGCCATATTTAGAGTTAGGAGTACTATGGTTTGGAGTAGGAGTGGAAGAGTGCCCAGGAATGCCCTGGATATCTACGTTGTGGACGCAAAAAAGTTTCAGCTTCCAATGCGTGGCAATATGCATCTTCTAAAGTATGCGGACGGAACCGCCGGACTTCACGTTTGATATCATCACGAAGACCATGGAGAAAGCGAGACATAGTGATGTCGGGTTCTTCACGAATTCCCGCACGTATCTTGTGTTCGATAAAACGAGCGTGGAATTCAGGAACGGTCAAACTTCCTTGCGAAAGGGTCCATAATTGTTCATACAATTGCTGGTGATAAAAGGTGGGAAGATATTGTTCACGAAGCTTTAATTTCATCTCATCCCAAAGAGTCACATGTGGCTGTCCAAAGTGGTATAGTTGCTCCTCCACGGAATTCCAATATTGTCTAGCGGCTCCCTGAGCGTCATCTTACCAATGCGAAGTTTATGAGCATTCGTCAAGTCGTACCAGGCGAAATAGTCTTCCATGGCCTGAACCCAATCAAGAAACATCGTAGGATCCCCACGGCCATCAAAAGTAGGAGCGGTAGGCTTGATGTGGCGGATGACATCGTTGTCAAAAGGACGAGGGGGATGAGTGTACTGATCATGTGGAACGGGTGGCAGGTTTCGGAACTTGAGAAGTCACTGGAGGAGGGCCCGTGGTGTGTTGGGTATAATGGGGTTGTGGCATAGACCCAGTTGAGCCATGCGACATGCCATATGGTACGGTCTTAAGTTTTTGATCCATCGGTGGATTGGGCAGAAGGCCACTTGTCGGCGGTGGCGTAGACGAGCTCGATAAAACCGCTGAGGTAGAAGGTTCAGCAGGTTCAGTCCGAAAGTGGTTGATAAGCAACTGAAGAGAGTCTTGGAGTTTGGCGATGGCGAGGTCTGTTGTCGCACGATGTTCTTTGATGTCAATGCTAAGCTTGGAGAGTTGGGTTTCTATGCCAGCGATGTCGTCAGAAACCTTGTCTTGGAATGCACGACATTGTTCCGCAAGGCTGGCCACGGTTTGGGGGGCCATGGTAGAGAGCAAGCGCAAAACGAAAGTGAGGGTAGGCTCTGATTACCAATTGATGTAGAACAGCCCGTAGATTTAGAGTAAATACTTGAGTATTAGAAGAGAGAAGAAATAAGGGATCGAGGAGAAGAATTAGAGATCGAAGAGACGAAGGGAAAGGGAAGAAATCAGAGAGTTTAAAGTAAGGAAATTTATCATTAATCAAGTCTGCCTTATAAGATTACAAACAACTCTATTTATAGAGACAAAACCCTTTTTAGTCTAGGAAAAGGAAAAGTAAACTTTAAGAAATAGGAAAGCAAATTAACTAATAAGAAATCCTTTCCTATGAAGGAATCTTTAAGAATTAGGAAAACTAATAATAGGAAAACTAATCCAAGTAGAATTAGGAACTAATAATAGGAAAACTAATCCAAGTAGAATTAGGAAAACTAATAATATGCATTCTGCATCATACTGCTATGAGATAATTGAAATAGATCAATAAATATTTTTATGATTGAAAGAACCTGTGCAACCAATATGCGCAGTTGGATCCTTGTCTACATCCACAAGGGAAGACACTAGGAAAGTATCATTATGGTCAATATGATTATAAAAAGGAACATTCTTATTATATGGTGACGGTCCTCCAGATTATTTAAGCTTTGGGTTTGTAGTAGTCAAGACAATCACTATGGTGAACCTTTATAATGACTGAAAAATGGTTTGGTTAGAAGCTTTATTATAGACTTCCATGCATGTTTGAATGTATTAATGTAACCAAACAAGAAAACACATGCTTTGAGATTTTTTCTTAGTGTGATTGTGGAAATTGATATATCTGTTATATTCAATCATCTTTTATACTCTGAGAAACTTGTGGGTGATATTTGTTTCCTCATGAAACTGTAGAAGGGGAAAATATTGAAGATTAATGGATCAGCAGTAGATCATAATCAAGTGGGTTGAATGTATTTTTTTAAAAACTAATTTCTTTGAAGAATGTATCTGCATCTTTATATAGTTTATATGGGAAGAGAAGAATAGTTTCCCAATTTTTGAGTTTTGGCAATTCATGATTTGACATCCATGAGTATTGGTTTCAGTGTCATTTATGCATCTGAGTGAGGTTAGATGAAAAATTGATTCAGAGGAATAGGATATTGGAAGACAAGGGACAATAGCGACTATCATGTAGTTGACTTTCTTGTGTATGTTTGCTGCAGCTAATGGAAAAAGTCATTCCGGTTGTGGAGAAGCGAAGACCAGCCCGTGCCCTCCGGAGAGTTCACTCGTTGCAGTGGTAAGAATGTATATGCTTGAGGTGTGACGCAGAAGAACGTTGTTCCAAGGTATAGGAGGAAAAAGTATAACATTGGACTTGGAATCTGAGTGTCTCAATTAGATATTTACAGCTGATGATTTTTCATTTCCTAAGAGCTACTCTGGTTTCAGAGAGATTGCAACCCAAGTCATGAAAGGGCATTCCTTGTGACTGAAGAAAAATATGGCGTCAACGAGGGAGATAGAGGTAGAGAGCCTTATGACGTATGTAGTTAAGAGGTAATGAAAACCTCTTCTCCCCCGGTTATTTATTCAAGGGTGATGCAGAGGATCCAGAATTAGTTTATTATGTTTAGATGGCATATTATACCTATCGGAAATAGATAAAGATCGATGGTTAGTAGTGCTAGAGTGCTATGTTTATAATTTTAAGGAGACCTTGCTTTTTAGTTCCTTACTAGAGACCCTTTGTTCTTTTCCTTTTTTGTCAAGGAAAGGAGGGGAGAGGGACTGGATGTATGTATGCCCTTTTACTTGGAGGCAATATTTCTTTTTTAATATATTTATTGTTGTTATAATTCCCAATAATTTCCATTTACATTGTCGTTTCTTTTTTGATAACATATAAAATTTGAGGTCTTAGGTTAAAGGCTGTACAGGTCACTCGTGCAATTGGTTTGGCAGTGAGGTTGGTAACCAAATCATGGCACTGCAATGGTAGATTGTTAATCAGCATAGTTCACCGGACGACTGAGGGGATGGCAACTGGAAATTGGGGGAGGTTGGATTACTTATATTACTTGATTGCTGCTCTAGGAGCCACTACTTTCTGGTGTGTGCAAATTGGTACAAGTAGAAAGGCTCTGAGAGAACAATACCCTTCAAGGTTGAAGTTGAAGAGGTGTCTAAACTACCTGAGGAAAGAATTGCTGTTTGATAATGAAGCTAGAAGGTATCCCATTAGTTCATGATATGCTAGCAACCTTCTTGTAAATGTTTATATTCAAAGTGCTTCAGAAAATGAAATTCCAGTCTTTTAATGACATTGATATACAACACAGCAGGAACCACAGACTAGCTAGCTAGCTACCCCAGACTACATAAGAAAAAATTAGTGCAAATATTATCAGAAAATTAGCTGATTGTGGGACCACCAAAGTCCATAACAAATCCAACTCCAAGAAATCAAGTATGTGATTTTGTGTTTTTGGGGATAAAGTAGATTAGCCCATTTCATGAAGAATCTTGTTCTCGTATAATAACAAACAATGTACAATGTTGTGATAAAAACAAACGTCTTATCAGCATGTAAATGATAATACAAAGGCAAAGGATAACTATAGCAGAGATAAATACAAAGAATTAGCAGATAAGAGGAGTAGATGAGGGAGAGTTGGCTTCAAACTATTTGAGTCGTTGTGTGTTTGTTTACTTTTATCTTTCTCGATCGTATTATTGAATTGTTGTGTGTTTGTTTACTTTTGTCTTTCTCGATCGCATCATCACGTGGAGAATGCTGGTGCTTGTCAATGAATATCCTTGTTCATTATTAGTCAGAATAAGATTTGACATCTAACTCTATGTGCTCAAGTTCATGAACCAAATGCAATACATAAATTGCAGAGGCTCATCCTCGTGAGTGTACACAGGGCATTTTATCACGCAAATGGCGTGAGACGAATTAATAGGCAAGGAGCAGAATTGGCATGTCACATCATTACAAGAGATTCATCAATACATCCAGGCTCCACCCTACAAATTTAAATTCATTTTACTTGAAACCCTCCTAGTACAAGAATTTTTTTTTAGAATGGGCCTTGCTCCCAAAGACCAAGTCAAATGCCTAGTTTTTTTTTCTTTTAATGCTGAAAAAAATAGACTAACATAACATAGACCCACGAAGGCGCGCAGGCACAAAGAGGTTCAAGTAAAAAGAATTCGCAACCAAGAGAGGAAGACTACTGACCCAAAGACCAGTTGAGTTAGGCTAGAGTGGCTCTAAAGAATTAAAATTAATAAAACTACTAACAAATATAATTTTTTTTTTTTCCTGAGTCTCGTAGCATTCATCATTAGGGGTGGGCATAACGGGAAAAAGGGAAAAAACCGGAACGAACCGAACCGGTGAAAAAAAACTGGAAAAAAAACCGGTTGACCAAAAAAGTCAACAACCCAGAACAATTTGGACCAAACCGGTTCCAACTTGGTTCCAATTCCGATTTTACACTACACCGCACAAAACTGGATAAAACAGACCAAAATAGACCGGTCATATATTTATTATTATTATTTTATAAAATTTTAAAATATAATCCCATATTTTAAATATTATAACCACTATTTTTCCAAGTTCAACTTCAAAAAATTTCTAAATGTATGAATTGGATTATTTGTTAATTTTTAAGCCAAAAAAATAAGTTATTTATTATCATTTTTTAATTTAAAAAAATAAAAAAAGTATTTTTTTAAAAAAAAAAATTAAAAAAATTAAAAAATTAATAAATTAATAATCTGGTTCAAAATTGGAAACCGGGCAAAAAGGAACAGGAACCAATCAGAACCGAACCGGCCGGTTTTTGAAATTTTTTTTGCTTAAATCGAACCAAACCGAAAACTGGATGAATAATACCAGTTTCAATTTAGGGTTTGAGGCAAGAATCGGACCGAATTCGGACCGCGCTCACCCCTATTCATCATCTCTAAATATGAGTAGATTTTACCATGGTTGAGATGGAAGTATATTACATTTCCAAATGCTCTGCCCTACACTATTAAAAATGATTTTAATTTTCTTAATTTTGATTAATCTATTTATTCCTTACTGCTATCACTTCTTATTTCATTTATCTTTTAAAAAAAGTATTTCTCATTTTCCTTTGTTTAATTTTAAAACTTTAACATCACAAAACCGATCTCCCATTCTTGTAATTCAAAATTAATAACTTGAAAGCAAGTGCCAACAGAGTCTAATTGAGTGAAAAATAATATTTAGCATCATAATTCAAACTATCACTTGTATTAAAATAAAAATAAAAATAATAACAGTTTCAAAGAAAAACTGGTTGAGCTGAGCGGATAGAGAAAAAAATAATTGTAAACTGATTGAGGATTTTATCTCTTATTATTTTCATTCCTTCACCTCATGGAGTTTTTACTTGTAAATATGAAATTAAGGGGTATGTTTTCGATGTTGTCTTGCAAATATTTAATTATTTAGAGGTTTGTTTTTTCTGTGTTTTGGGTCTTAGTTATTTGTAGTTTTCTCTTTTATCCTTTCGAAGCTCTGCGTTGTGTTTGTCCTGTAGTCCCCTGCCCAGTGCTATTGTAGCTTTGCGTCCTTTGGCTAACATCAGTAGGAATTGGCCCACTGGCCTCATCGACAAATACTTACAAATGATTAAGAGTAATGATTTCTATATTCGAGTTCTTATATTTAAAATCTCACTCTTGTAATATCACTTGTATTTTTTTTTTCAAAAACTCACGTCACATTCTTGTATGAAATGCAATGTACTTGAAGCAATAATAATGAATTATTAGCAACTTTTTAATTTCTTCATTGAAACTTTTAAATGGTACTATTGTCTCTTCTCAAACTACTCATCCTACTAACTTAACGAGCCTTAACATTGTGATTGATGACCACAACAACACATGGAAACCAAAACTTTTGTAGGGTTTTTCAGACGACACAACTGAATAGTAAAACAATTAAGTTAAAAGATGATGATGTGTTCAAAATTTAAATTCATGTTTCATTTTAATTAGATTGTACTGCCACTTAGCACGTCTACGCAATAAGAACAACTCACTGAAGTTTTGCTCTCACCTTAGAGAGATCCTGATGATTTTAAGTTTTAGTTACACTGGGAGTAAATGTTCTCTTGAGTGGAGCTACAAATTCCTTGTTGGTTTTGTATATTTTGGAGTTCAAAAGATCAGAATTTGAAAAAGTAGGGTGTTTGAATTGATGACAGTTTGATTTTACCAAGCCTCCAAAAGCTCTGATAATTGGTAAGGAGAAGTTGCTTTCCGTTTGTCTTTATAACATGGCAGATTGCTGTTGGCTTTGCCAGAGGCCAAGAAGAGGATTCTCACATCTCTCTGGTCCTCCATTCTAACTAAATAATTTGGGGGAAAGGAGGAGGAGCAGATAAAAAGAAGGAAAAGAATGAGACTTTAAAGATTTTATTCCCTTAACATTATTTTATGCATCAAAGTATGAGCCTAATTACATTATTTATGGATAAATAAATAAAAATTTAAAAAGGGCCTCATAAAAGAAAGTGATTTCCATTCCCTCACCCCCCAAGACATTAGTTTATTTGGATTGAAAATGTAGACTGCAGGTTTGATAATCACTGAGCTAATCATTTTAGAATAATAATGCCCATCATCAACAATCAGAGCCACCCAAACTTCTCATAATCACTTCTCAAACTTTTCCTTTTTTAATCATATATAATTCTTAAAAGCTTTATTCTTTTATGGTAAAATTTTTCTACCAACAAAATGATTCAACCTTTAACTGTGTAAAATAATGAGAAACACACCACACAATCTCCAACATTTATGTCTGTCATCCATTCATACTCTTCCCATGAAAAAGCTAAGCACCACTGACGTTTTAACAGTCTCTATGCCGCTCTCCTCCTCTCACAGTTCTCTTTTCACATTTTTCAAAAACCCTTTTTTCTTTGTCAAAAACGCAGAAGCAGGCAGGAGGCAGGGATAGCAAGGCTACAAAGGACCAAAGCCTCTGTCTAATCTAATATTTTGCTGTCACTAAAAAAAACAAATCAAAAGAGAAGCTGAAGATGAAGCTCTCCATGCTCATCTTCCTGTGTTTTCTCTCTTTTCTCTTCCAGCATTCTCACTCCACCACAATACTAGTAGATGGGGTTTCAGAGTGGAAAAATCCCACTGTTCATGTAGGAGACTCCATTAGTAAGTACTTCAAACTGAAAAGAAAAAACCCCAACAAATTCAAGAACTTCAAACTTTTATTTATTTTTGGTTGAATAAGCATTGTTTTACTTAGGTTGCCTTCTAACACTTTTTGTCTTGAGTATTTCAGTTTTTAAGCACAAGTATCAGCACAACCTCTACATTTTCCAGAACCAAAAAGCCTTCAATCTCTGCAATTTCACTCAAGCCACACTTCTTAACAAACCTGACTCCACCTCCTTCACGGTATCTCTCTCTCTCTCTCTCTCTCTCTCTCTCTCTCTCTCTCTCTCTCTCTCTCAAACACACACTCACAAAACCTTTTTGTTTTTTCTGATTTTTCCTGAGAAATAGTTCAATTTACTCTGTTTTGAACTTGGGTTTTCAAGAAAATTCTTAAAAGAAGTAGTTTCCATCTGGGTATGTCATAATTGTTTAAAATATTTGAGCTTTCTAACTAAAATTCTTGTTACATTTGCAAAAGTGGCACCCATCACGCCCTGGTTTCTTCTACTTTGCCTTCAACAATGGCTCTATGCTCAAAACATGCCAAGAGACCCAAAAGCTGGCTATCAGAGTCTCCTCCTCTTCCTCAGCGGCAGCACCACCAGGAAGTTCAAGTTCAACAACTTCTCCACAGCTTCCTCCAATGGCTTCCCCAACACCAAGCTCTGGTGGAGGAGGAGCAGTGTCATCTTCTCCTGCATATCCATGGCCATTCCACCCTCGCCAAGTTTCCTTCTCTCCCAGCCCACAACCAAGCGTGAGTTCTTCAGTGGCTGTACCAGACAAAGGTGGCGGTGGTGGCATGCCATTTATTAACAGTAACCCTGCAGTTCCTCTGCCTACTGGTGAAGTTGACTCTGCTACAATACGCCCTTTACCAACTTCTGGCCACCAGGGTCAGGTACCTCAATTATCTTTATCTTTTTTTAATTTTCGATTGGATGATTCGCTCGTTGTTAATTGATTTTGAGTTAGATGTTCAAATTTCGATTAGTATTGTATGTGTAAAGTTATTGATTATAGGTTCTTGATCTCATTAAATTTGTTCATTTGTAAGTTTAGCACAGTACATAATAATGAAGTATGCACATATGGTTACATACATGAAAATGTACATGTATATGCAGTTAAATAATGAAAAATGTTGTGTAAATGTCCTATTTTTACTTTGAGTTTTGATGGGATGTTGATTGGGTTTCTTTTGTACTGACTGTGGGTGGAAACTGCAGGTGTTGGTGGGGTTATTTGCTCTTCAAATGGAAATGGCTCTATTTTGTGTGGTTTTTTTCCTGATGCTGTAAAAAGGGAAGGAAGAAGAGAGAGAGAGAGAGGGAGGGAGAGAGAGAGAGAGATGGTTTGTAATATGTGTAAGTAAAGTAAATCTGGTGTAGGGTAAATCTTGATCAGGCAGAGGAGAGAGGCAGTGTGGTGTTTGAGTCTAAAGTAACTTTAAGAGTGGTGATTATTATACCATGTATTGAGATGCTCTTAGTCCCTACTTTGGAAATCATTACCACTTTTGCTCCTTTAATTTTGGCATGCAATCAATTGCTACTCTCTCTTTTTCTACTTTATCCTGCTCTTTTCCTCTTCTGCTTCTTTCTGTTTTTTTGTTTTTTGGGGAAGAATTTAAAATTTGAAAGTCATAAAGCAATCAATTGACTAAAGTGATCCCCGCAGATTGGTACCTAAAGCAATTTGGTAGGCTGGTTGTTGAGGTATGCACTTTGGATCCCCACAACATGAAAATGAATGATGTTTTGAACCATTTGAATCACTCTCATGACCTGTGATCCATTTCTCCATATAAACTTCAAGAAAAATGATCCATTTCTCCATATAAATTTCCAAGAAAAATATTTTTTTAATGAAAATTTTAAAGAAAATATTTAGAATCTGAACAACTCAATGCTTGCCTGTGGCTGGATAAGTGGTGGGCACAGTGCCTGCCTTACCTTACCTCTCAACTTAGGGTGAACAGAGGAAGAACTACATAGAATTCAAGTTTAATTGATATTCACATGATGAAATAAATGATTATGCTGTTGCCCTGAAGAGAATTACAGATGCAATGCAATGATGAAGCCTTTTCTGGTAGACTCTATTCTGGGAGTATAACCTGTTTCAGTAATAATTCTCAATGTGACAAACCTTTTTTTGTTAACTTTTGACTATGTCCCTTGTTTTCTTTTCTTTCTTTTCATATCCTTAAACGAAACACCTCGAGTTGAGCTTCGGAGTGTAGAAAAGGAGTCTTGAACTTCAATCTCTTTCTTTTGTCAGGCACTAAAATTCATTTGATTGGTTCCAAGTTCAAAGGAGTATAAATCGTATGATTTGGGATACGTTTACTAACATGACACTTTTTTTTATACATTTAGTAACACAAAAAGAATCAAAACTGGCATGAGTTTCACGTTAAAATCCGAAATTTAATACCTGAAAAATCTGAATTTAGATTGATTAGGAGAGCAGTTGATATGAACACGCATATTTCGGCTAGGCCCAAAATGCAACCGAAGAGTAGGCCAGCACTACACAAGTTTAGGGCAGAGATGGTAAGGCTAAGCTGAGCCGCTGTACAGGTTGAATATGAACACGCAAGGCTTGAACTTAATTTTGGTATCAAACATAGAGCCGTTAACTTCCCGCCAAGGCAACCCACATTTCGGAAAGCAATGGATTTAAACCGTCCTGAACGCCTTCAAGAATGCCATATAAGGAAGCAATGAATATGTGCTTTGTTTCATATGCTCAATAAAAGACAATATGGGCTCTATCAACATTCCCCTCTCACACGTGCACATTCTGCTACCCCTTTGAATAGTTTAAATTTTGGAGTTCATAAAATTGATTTCTGATAAGAAAATCAACCCCAACCAATGGATCTAGAATTGAGACTCAAGGTCACCCATACCATAGATGATCATGTTTCTTCTGCCAACTTTCGGATTGCCAAAGACAATTCCGATCCTCATTTCGTATCGAAAGAAACCGAAACTACCTTCGTCCTCACTGGTCATCTCAAAGGTTAGTATCATTTTCAATTATTCCTTAATATTTGTTCTGTGTATGTGTGTGTGTATGCCAGCATTTTTTTTAAAACTTTCTTTGGATAAATGTAGGTTATAGAAGACAGCATATTGAAATTGACATAAATGAAGATGGGACTTAGATTGCCATTAGTGGGAAAAAGCCAGTTCAAGAGAAGGTGATGATAGGATGGATGATGTACAAGAAAGAGGTGGAGATAGGGAGTTTCAGAAAAGTCTTTCGGATTCCGGATGGAGTGGTTTTGGATCGAATCAAGGCCAAGTTTAAGGAACACGAATCAACTCTCACCATCGTCATGCCAAAATCGGAGAAAGGTATTCGAGAGGTTGGGATTGAGGAAGTGAAAGATGATGGGGTGGATAAAGGACTAGAAACACTGCAGATGGCACAACCTGCAGCTGAAGAGGTTCCTGAAAAAGATGGTTCTAGGGGGAAAGTTGAGGTAGAATTTGTTGAGGCTGAGAAAAAGAAAATGGAAGAAAATCGTCGGATCAAGGGAAAAGAAGTTGATGAAGCGGGGTCCAAGAAAGAAATTGTAGCTGATGAAGTTCTTGGGAAGGACATGAGTGGGGGAAAAAATCAGGAAGAAGCTAGAGCTTCAACGATACATAGTATGCAAGAGACAGAAAAGTCTGTATCGAAAACTAGGGAAGAGCCAAAAATGGCAAGGATTGCGAAGATTGAAGAAGCTGATGGTGTTGAGAAAGAGACGGTTGCTAGAAAGGAATTAGGCACGGAACAAATTGAAACTGATTATAAGGTACCAAAGAGTGAGGATGCTAAAGAGACAATGAAGGAAGATAAAAGCACTCAAGTAAGTCAAGAAGTTGCTAAGCCATCACAAGAGACTCAGGCAACTCAAATTGGAAGAACAGGTGCAGAAGCAGAAGGGTTGGAGGATGACGTTCGTAGTGGAAGAGAGAGCAGTGACTCATCAAAACCTGCAGGAGATACAATAACCACACAACAAGAAGCTCAAGCTCAACAGATAGAGACTACAGATGGAATTAGTACAGAAGGAGATGTTGCTCAGCTGCAAATGCAAGAACCCATCAAAGAAGGTCCTGCTAGCAATCAGTTACCTGTCAAAGGAGAAGGAAGCCATGGAAATGAAATTCAAGAAGCAGGAACCGATGAAGAACACATGAAAGAGAAGGAAGTTGAGAAATCAAGTGATGATCTAGAGGAGACGCCTCCTCGTTTGGAAAAATTTAATCTGCTGTGCTCTCCATTCATCATTGCAGGTTCAGCACTAATTGTTTCCCTAGTCATGGTAGCAATTAACAGGATTAGAACTAGAAAAAGATAGCCTCTGTGCTTCAGAGCTCCCTCTCTCCCTCTCTCTTGTATATTCAACCTTACCTTTTTTTTGGATTGTAATTTAACTTATTATCCGTTATGTTAATGTTAAATCTCGTTATTTTAAATTCTGTAATTTTCAAATTCATTATTAGTCTTGAATTCCCTGGTCCAAGGGAAAGGTACAAGCATTCGGTTTTCAATAGGTCGTGCACACACATATTGTACATCTGGCACAGTTCAACTAACATCATCAAGATTAGAAAAGCCTTTTGCCTCCTTCCTCTTTTTTTTTTTGTTCTCTTGTTATTTATTTTCTTTATTGGCATGATATAAAATGCCAAACACATCAAAATTATACAAACTTTTAGGCTTTAGCGACTTTCTTATTATTATTTTGCTGGGATTTGAAAACTCGGGTGCAAAGTGGGAGCACATCCGCACTAGTCAACTTGGATAAGTAGCTTCACACAAACTCTTAGCCAGCATTGAATTTGGGCAGTTTTACGTGCCATTACGTCTGGTCCCAGAAATTGGCTTGCAGAAATTAGAACGTGAAAAGCAAGAAGAGCTATCGGTATTATTAATGGCTTAACAGCTCACAAAGCCATGTAGGGTAGCTTTGCAAATGACTAATCTCTGCATTAATCCACCTTCTAAATTGCAAAACATTGTCAACACATAACATGGAATTTTAAGCTCCAAACCAAGAAAAGACAAGAATTAGCTTTTAGCATTTAAAGCCTACATTGAAGCAACAGCTCACCATGAGTTTTTCCCCAATAGCGGGGGTCAACTGCTCTGGAAGCCTCTCATTTGACGAGGTAGGTAGGGCAAGAAGAAGCTGCGTGCCTAATCTGCAGTCTTGGTTGCTTGATGTTATAAGCTACCAACTGCACTCTTCACCCTAACCCTAATTGAGGAAAAGACAGCGACGGATGATCTGCAAAAACTCGGTGTATCTAAAATATATATACTAAACAATAGCTTTGATGCAATCTTCGAAGACCAATTCCAATTGGCTCGAACCAAGCACAAGATTAGCTCATGCCTCTAATATCTGGTGTAGTCAAAATAGGTGGCAAAGGACGTATTCAGTCAGAGGCTTCCGGTTAGAAGAACGCTACTCGAGAGAATCCTGGCTGTTGATGCAGAGTCAGGAATCGCCCCCACACGGGCAGGTGATTGACCTTAGCTTAGCGCCTGCTGTTCCAGCTACTTCAAGATGTGACTGCTTCAAAGTATCAGAGCTGCATTTAAGTGGAGATCAAACAGAACCACATACACCAAGTAGCATCTGTAGGAAAACTAGTATTTTGGTTGTATAAGGAAGATACTAATTTCGAAACGGTGGAGAAAGACAGGGAACTTAATGGCCTGTTTGGTATTCAACTTGAATCCAACTTTTAAACTCAAAATCAGAATTTGAGTCCAAAATAAAGAAAACCTATTTGGTAGGCCTATTTTTAAAAACTTGAACTCAAAAACAACTAAAAAACACCCTAATAATTAAAAACAAACAATATCTGTTTTTTCAATTTTTTTCTAACAACCCACAAGTTCTCAAATTTTTAAGATTTGAAAACAGTTTTCAAGTTGCATACCAAACAAGTTTTTGAATCTTAAAAATAGATTTAAGAACTCCCTGTTTTTAAGAAAAATCAAAGTTTTTGAGTTCCCAATTTGAATAGGATACCAAACGCCCCCTAAATATACAAGGGCTGAACATAGAGGGAGACAAAAGGGAAGAAGGCAAGCTTGAAAGAGCAGAGGACTATGTTGAACAAACAAGGAGCTTAAAAATTTACACCCCCACTGCGGCAAATAGGCAAAAGCCTCTTTGAGAACTATGGATATGTTACCATGAGAGGACAAAAATGAAGTCCAGAGTAATCAGGAGGGTATTGTCTTTGGCAAGAACGGGAAACAAACCAAGAAATGAAAATGAAACCTGCAGTCAATTTCAGAAGAGAATTCAAATTCTGGTTTCATCATCTTTCAAGGTCAGAATACGGATGCCCTCACATGACCAAATCATGGTCAAATTCCTGCAATAAAAGAGAGGGAACCAGAATAAATAATATGAAAAAAAAAAAACCCAATCAATCTCAGCTGCACTAGAAATGGTAGAGCAATTTGCCAACGGTCAGAATGCATTAAGCCTCACAGAACTGCATATGGAAGTCAAAAGCAGTATTGATAACAACCTGTCCATAAAGAGAAAGTTGGAGCCTGACTGTCTGGTGTCTGGTTGAACCTAATTATTGTAATATGGCAAGCAGAAAATTCCAAGAACAATTAACAGCACATTTCTTTTTCTTCTTTTGGGGTCTTCTCACTTTGAATAAACCAATCAATCAAAATATAAGTAATTGCAATCCAATGACGAAGAAAGCCAAAAGATTGCTCCCCTCATACAGAGTCAGTCATTATCAGACATTTCGATGATTTCGTTTCGTACATTGACATAGCGATTCAAATCGCCCAACGAAGCCTCCAATCTCATACACAAACAAATTCAAACATCTAATTCCTATGTCGTGATCGGTAAGCATTCGAGATCGAAAGAAAAATTGTGTAAGAATTGAACGGAAAATGAGAAAGGGCAGCAGCCAGAAGCATGCTTAGAAATTTCATTATACAAAGGCAAAATAAATAAGCAACAACAGAAAAATAAAAAGGGTAAAAAAAAAGGAAGAAAAAACAGCAAACATGAACCTCCAAGAAGTAGGTTCCTTTGCATAATCCTAATTTCTATACACAATATATGGTAATTGCTGATCGATTTCATTGATTAAATTACAAGAGAAAAAGAAAAGAAAAAAAGTCATATCTCCTCCTTCTTACCCAAATTTTATTGCCCCCGCCGCCGCCGCCTTCTTCCCCAAATCCAAAAATTGATTGCTCTCATCTTCTTCATTCATTCGTTCTTCCAAAAGAATCCATGCCCTCGGTTCGGCTTTTCACGATTCCATGGAACACCTCCCTGACCTGCCGCTCCAGAGGATCCAAACCCTCCTTAATCCCCTCACACAGGCTTGACAATTCCTGCACTCTCTGCCTCACCTCCCTCTCCTTCTCCTCCGCGATCGGGAACTGTACCGAGTCTGCGAGATCGCCGATCAGCCGTGAGCACCTTTCGATCTGATGAATCTCCTTCAGCAGCGCGCAGGCGTTCCTCCGGTCCCGCCGCTTCGACTCCTCCAGAATCCGCTCGTGCAGCGACAGCATGGGCCCCGCCCAGGCGAAGCTCCTCGGCACCGTGAAATGCACCTGCAAGCCCCTATCCTGGCACGGGATCGCCGCCACTAGGGCCCACATTACGAACAGCAAAACCGAATTCACCGTAAAAACGGCGGGCGCGAGCCCGTTGGAGGCGACAATCTCGTTCGGCTTCGGGGCGTATAAATTATTTCCGATCGCCTGAAGCTGCCTCGCGGCCGACCACGACCGCGAAACGCTCCAGGAAAGAGATCGGAAGTGGCCCAGCGAGCGGTGCTGCTGGTGATGCTGGTGATCCCTTGTCGGGTTGTTCCGGCCGAAGGAGCGGTTCCTGTGGGCCAGGGTGGTGTTGGAGGAGTCCTTGTCATCGAGCATTGCGATGGCAAGGTCGACGAGCGCCTTCTTAGCTCTACGAAATTGGCCCTCGCCGAGCGTCCTGTCGCGGTCGAGGGCGACCAGGACGATTTCTAGGAGCTTGAGCCACTGCCGCACCTGCTCGATGCCGTCGCGGATGGCGTTGCAGACGTCGAGGGCCTTGACGCTGCGTTCGAAGTAGTCGGAGAGGAAGCGGTCGACGGTTGGCTTGGAGAGGAGGGGCTTGTTGATGGAGGAGAGGAGGAGGCTCTTGAATTCTTGCTGGATTTGGAGGAAGGCGTCGAGGAGGTCTCGGAGCCATTGGAGGGAGAGGAGGTCTTGGGAGGAAGAGGAGAGGTGGAAGAAGCAATCGGCGACGTGGGCTTGGAAAGAGTCGAGGTCTACAGCTCCTTGACCACCGCCATGGCTATGGGCTTCCATTGAATTAAATTGATCGCGTCGGAGGCTGAAGATCGAACGGCCAATATTGTTGAACCCAGCTGACGACCCTTGATATTCCGTCGCTGGCATTCTTCTCTCACATCACACAACCCCCAAATTTGATAAATTTATAAAATTCAAATTCAATCGTTTTTGGTTTTCGGGTTTTGGGTTTTGGGTGTTGGTTAGATTGAAGCGAGCCCTAGAGAGCTTTAATGGAGGTGGTGGAAGAAAAAGAAGAAGAAGAAGAAGAAGAAGAAGGTGAGAGAGTAAGATAGAAATGGAGAGAGAGTGCCGCGTTTTATGGTGGGATGAGGTTGGGAGCTCGGGGAAGAAATGAGATTAAGAGTTTTTTTTTTTAACCATAATTAGGAAACTTAATCCCAGTAATTAATTTTACTTTACTTTCTGCTAATCAAAGTTTATTGAACGCGAACTAAACACGGACTGAACACGATGTATATATATTTGGGAACTCCAACTTTTAACTTCTTTATTTACCTACTTTTTTTCGTTAATCTTTCTCTCCTCAGATATCTGAGATCAAGTTGCATCTGGACCGTTGATTTCGTGTTACTTTGGGCTCGGTGGGGGTTGAGTATTGTTGTTCGCCGAGGGTGAGGGCACGGACGGGCTGACGTTGTGCCACGTGGGGGATGAGGACGAAGTCGTTGTGCAGAGGGAGTGTACACGTGGACGGTACAGCTGGGTCTTCGTTGGCGCGTAAATTGGAGGTGGAGCGAGGGATTGACTGACTGACCCGGTCCTTCTAGAAAGGGAGTGAGATGGGGCCCGAGGGATGTGGGCCCGATGAGATGATGGGAATGACGTGTGTCCTTTTCTAAAAAATGAACAGACGAAATTGTCCCTCTCTCGTAGAAGAAAAGAAAGTGTCAAATTCCCGTCCAGTGTGTACGTTGTTCGCTGTCTGGGTCCCGCACCACTGTCAACTGCTCAAGTAAATAGTAGATTGTGAACATCAAAAGGGACAGGATCTACCATTAAACAAATTTTAAGGTTTAACTTTTAAAACAGGCTCGATATAGTAACAAGATATTCATAATAGTCTACGAGAAAAGGTTTAATTTTTTTAAAAATATAGATGAAGAGATGAATTTAATTGTACAAAGAAAGAAACATAAGAATTTTGTACCATGACTCATGTCCCGTTTGTCATTGCTTATTTGGGGTGATAAGTGATTTTTTTTTAAATTTTGAGAAGCCAGCCTGTTTTGTAAACCATAAGAAAATCACTTATTGTTAAAAATTATTGTGAGAAAAAGTTATAAAGGAAAGTAGCTAATGAGGTGCTTTTATTTTTTGATTATGCGAGAATTCAGTTTTAAAAAGGCGCGAGTTTAATGATTATGCGAGAATCATTTTCTCATTATGTAGAAATTAGGACCAACAACATTTTTAACAAAAGGTTTACCAAATGCCAAACTGCTTTCTCTTATAGTTGATTTCTCTCACAACAAATCTCGCAGAGATTATTTTCACAGCTAGCAATGCCAAAACTGGCCCTCAATTTATATACTATATTTACTTTTCATATGAATGATAATTTTTAATCAATAAGCTTATTGTCCTAGCCAACTGGTCTTAGTTACATCACTACGCTAAATGATGATAAGATTTTTCTATTTATGTACTTTCTTGAGAAGGCATGTGAAATTGGTGAGACTTTCGACAGTCGTCCTAATATTGGGGGCAGTAAAATAATAATTCCGACCATGCATTCCAAGAAGAAGAAAAAAAGGAAAATATTCGGCCTATAAAAAGAAATGTTTTAAAAGAGAATTACCTATGAAAAAAAACAAAAATTACTTTACAAAGAGAATCTCTTTAGGCAAGTTGATTAAAGAAAATCAGTTCACGTGTGGATTTGGTGCTCCCCATTCTCCAAGGACATGGACTTTAATCTGACTGGGTCTCCTCTTCATTGAATTAGGGCAGATTATATCACACAACAAGGGAATATAATTTTTATTTTTTTATTTTTTCCAAAAGTAAAGGAAAATTATTGATAGGGGACACTGAAAATCTATATATTTATTTTAATAATCTCAATTATCCAAAGACATTAAATCTCTAAACAAACATTTATTTCAAATGAGGCAATGTTTTCAAGTTTTAATGACAAATATCCCATTTTAATTACGTCTTGGAGATTGCAAAACTGATAATTTGGGCTTAAGCTAGCCTGGCACTTGGCAGGCTTCAGATATTTTTCAAGTTTTTTTTTTGGCTCCATCCTAATTTTATATTATATATTTTATTTTTTTCTCTGGTTGGAAAATGATAGTTCAAGTCAAACCCTGTATAAATACAATTATAAATTACTACTACATCAATCTTGTTTACTACAAAACAAAATAACATGCACATCAATCTTGTTAAATAATTCAGAATATTAAAATATATTATGTACAATGTAGAAAAAAATGCATAAAATGGATGTTTTTTTCTTCTCCAACGTCATCAATAATAGCTTTAGTTTCCTTTTATAAACATTGAAAGTGAAATTTAGATAAGTATAAAAAAACAAATTATTAATTAATTAGAAATCAAACAAGTAAAACTATATAATAATACAAATTTGTAATGTCATCTTAGAGGAAAGTAAAAGGTAAACAAATAATGGGTTTTTTTTCTACTTATTACTTTTTTTTAGTATCTTCTCTATTGAGAGAGGCGATACGAATGCTAGACTTGAACCCAGATCCTTATTACCTTTTTTTTCATGAAACATACTTGAGGACTAAAGATAAAATACCAAACAAGGTATAGTTAAGGCTTATAAAGCCAACGGGATCTAGCCTCATCAGTGGTCTCAGGATTTGAACTTTCATGACACATTATCAGTATGTGTACTCCCTCTCCCAATATCACTTATATCAGGAAAAACACAACTCATTACAAAAGGGTTTTTGGTAATTTAATAATCTCGTAATAGTAATTTTTGAGAGAAGTTGATGGATGCTTGATTTTCAAGAAACTTCATCTTCCTCTAATTTTGTATTTGTGCTAAGATTTGGAATCTCGAAAATCTTCATGAAAAAGTGAACATCATATCGCCGTATCCTAACCGGTTCTTGGAATTGATCACTTTTTTCACATGACACAATTACAAAAATCGTGAATAGTGTTCTTCACAAAAGACATGCCCATTTTATTCACCAAGAAGAAAGCCAGCTATGCTTTCCAAAAAATAATACTAATAGCTTAATGGTCCACTTGTTATGGCTTCCAATTTTCAAGAACAAAAACAGATGTCAATTCCATTATACAATACAAAGTAATAAATATTTCTCAAAAACAATTTACTATTAACACATGATCTAATAATTTATTCTTGATTTTAAAAATATTTTACCGTATTTTTACAAAAAATCTACAGAAAACGAAAGTAGTTTAAAAAATATGTGCGTACATGTATGACAGAAGTGTTACACTCGAATGTAATAACTAAAGTTGAGGAAAAATTAATACAACTTGAGAGGAAAAATGGTATAGCGAAAAGGAAGAACAGGGTGATGGTAGAGGTGACCCCTCTAGCCTTCATGCAGCTCCCTTTACTTTTTAATGTGCAATTTTTCAAATATGCAAATTGGTGAAGGAGATGAGGATAGATATAGATATATATATATTTAAAAAAAATTGTGGTTAGTTTGTCTCTTGCTTTAAATATTATGTTATTTATTATTAATTTATATTAGGATAAATTAGGAAAACTATATTTCATTAAAAAGGTGGATATAGTGAGGAATATTTGGGTTCAAATAGGCACACCCAAGAACTTTATACATTGTATGGTTGCATATGTTGATGTGACGTGAGGAGTTAATCAAATAATTGCATATAAATTGATGTGTGAATTTGTTAAACAAATTAGTCATAATTAAATTATGTTAAGCTGACTAATAGGGCTTTTGAAACAACAAACCAAAACAAAACATAGGACTAATGACTAAACAATCTACTAAGTCATCATATGTAGAAAGGCCTCCTTCGAATTAGAACCTCTTCTTCCATGGATATATCACATGCGGTGTGGTGTGGACCTATGATCTGACGGAGCCACAACTTGTGGACCATTGTATTAAATTGCAAGTTGCTGTCCTGGAAATTATTATCATTTTGGATACTGCTTGTCTTCTTACGAATCACAGTTTGACAGATATGCAAAAATAATTCATAAAAAATACACAAAAAAACTTCTACACATCACATTAATATTGACAAGAATATAAAAGCTCTTACTTACATGATAAGAAAGGAAGTATTTTATTATTATTTGTGGTCGAATCCTTGAAATATTAATTTATTATTTGAGTGTGTTTATAAAGTCCATTTCATATAGAGTTTAAAAAAAATAATAATAATTTGAGTTTTTATATTAGTGAATCTCATATATATATATATATATCAGTTATTCTTCTTATTAGGATGTCCGCAGCGTTATTATTATGCGGATCCTATTGTAAACAAGTAGGAAAACAAAGAGCGATAGTATAAATACACGGCTTCCGCACGATAATAATATTCGGATGTTCGCATAAGAGAATTTATATATATATATATATATATATATATATTATATCCATGGCCCACTACGTGGGGACTGACTTGTGTGAAATGTACATGTTTGGCTCTTTCACACGTCTCTCTGCCCAAAAGAATAAAAGAAAAACTCAATATTTTTTTCCCCTTTTTCCCTTTTCCAAAACCAAGAAAAGAACCCGTCATTCGCCCAATTAAATATTATCTGTTTCAACAATTAGGCACATATGCAGTTGTGGATTAATCTAGTTGGTTAAGGCAGTGTGTTTGCTTTTACGTATGAGTTTGGTTATCCTTTTGTACATTGAAATAATTAGAATATCGCTTTATAAATAAATAAATAAAACAATTATGCACATGTTAAAAAAAGAGAAAAAAAAAGAAGAAGAAACAATTTGTAACTTTCATTTTCATTGATATAGTTCTTTCTTGGGCCTCAAGACTCGGTCAAACTCAAGATCAAGAAGAGTCAAGAGCTTCCAGAGATAAGTTTGATGCTGGGGAATGGGACGTGTGTGCTAATGTCGTTTTGATCAAGGAGGGTCAAAATTATATGCGCCCATTCACGAAATGTTTGGAAAAGCACTTTCTTCTTCTTCCTGTTGCTGAGAGACAGACAGACAATTTTTTCACTTCAAATTGTTTTTTTTAATTTTGAATTCTTGGTGATGCCATTCACTTATTATTTAAATTCTTCATGATGCGATTCAAGTATCAATTATCATCCACTTGGGTTGAATGGTTTATAAAAGATGGATTTGAGTTTGACTAGAATGTAAGCTTAAATAAACAAAAGATTTTTGAAATAGATTTTTGTTCGTGTGAACGAGAGAGGGAGGATTAGAACTTGCGAACTCTTACATAAAATTTGAAATTTCAAACACCTATATTTTACGAATTAAAAATCTAAAAAACTATCTATCTAATATTTAATAAAATCCTTATGTTTGAAATTTTGTCTCCAAAATGGGCTAATATATTTTTTTCTTTCATCAACTTGTAGATAAATATAAAAGGGAGACTTTTTTAGGAACTGGTAAAGCTGTTTCATGGAGACTAAGCTGAGGATCTAAACGGTTGGGTGGGGCCCATTTTCATATTTGAAGGTCGGCTAACTAACACAGACCAACCATACCCTAAAAGCCCCCCAACCAGACAGCAGCTTAACCCATTCGCCGTATCCGTCAACCTTGCCAGGTATCTTGACCCTTGACTTTTGACACATTCATCTCAAACAGAGGACCACATGCACACCACAGCTCTTTAACTAGTTACAAAAAAACAAAAACAATAAAAACAAGATCCAAGCTCTAGATATGGGCTTTTGACCCTGCCCTACTTCCACCGCAATCACACCGTGTATACACTCTGTGCATACGTGAGTGAGTGAATATCAGTCGTTGATCTGTATCGACCTAACTTAACAACTTAGAAACAGTTCATATTCCAGTAACACACTTGATTTGGTTCACACTTGGCCATGCCTTTTAAGGAAGAAAAACTTAAACCATACATAAGAAGTCACGATCCATCGTTGCTTATTGGGGGGCATGGTTGTGCTATTACAATTCTGTTGTACTGCACGAAAGTGAAAGTCATCTTATACAGATGAGATGACAGTTGAACAAAGCATTAGGGAAATCCATTGGCAAAACCTTGCGGCATGCTTGTTTCGCTTTCTTTCGCTACAACATCGGCCACAAAGATACTCCCCAAGTCGCACCATCCACCTAGAACATCCTTGTTTTGGCACTGCAATAACATATACAGTTTGAGATTTTTAAAGGCAGTTATACAATATAGCACAGCAACGCTGTCTTTGTATGGATGGACTAGAATAGCGCTATTTATTGTAGACCAAGAACTTATTGATTTTCTTTGCTTGCTGGGTGTCCTCGGTCAGTTAAAAAAACATGTTTGCTTGCTGGCAGAAAGACACCAATAATTTAAGCATAACTTGAAAAAGTAAATACTATATGGATTTTCGTTGCAAACACAAACTCAAACTCAATATCGGACTGTGGGTTGCCTAAATTTTATAACACGGAGTAAATAACAAGGATAACTGCTGGTCCCAATTGAGAACCAATTCCCTCTAATTTGGTTTGGTTAATTTCATCAGATCTTTTAACTTAATTTTAAACAGAAGACAAAAATTTATAAGTTTATTTACAATTAATAAAGTTGTAATCCGACCGATTTCAGCTTTTGATTGATAGGACAACAGAATTAGCCTAAGAAAGGGTAGTCTACATACATGCCATGCAAAACATTAGAAGAAGTAATACCTTGCTAAAACCAAGCCAGTTTGAGTCTCCTCTAAATGAAAATACCTTGCTGCTATCTTTCCACTGTCCACAAAAGACCTGCAAACACAGTTGTAGGTGGGGCAATGAGAATTGCGAGTAACAAGTCAACTAGTAAGAACCAAAGTAACTTCATTCATGCTTCTATTAAATTTTAAAAGAACTTGGCTAAAAAACTAAAAACAGTTTTGTATTACAGAAGAACTCTTAATCATAAAAACGTTTTGTAGCAGACCCGCACATGAAAATAAAGCTTGTCACCCCTGAGTGTCTTATGGTTCATCTTCATGATGACATGGCTGGTGTTGCCACCTAGGGCTCCCTTGGCCATTTGCTTAGGCACCCTTAGAAAGCCCAAAACCACGAAGGACTTGGTTCTGAGCTTTGGCTGTCTCCATTTTTGGGTTTCTTTCAAACTATAGATTTTATTAGTATTCCAATTATTGTTATAATTATATAACTGAAAAGTACATTACTAAATATATATGACAGTTTCTATATGTTAGTGAATGGATCTCATTGTTTTTCCAGGAAGTTGGTACAATGTAGTTATTACATACTAACTGTGTTGGACAGCAAGAACCAATGTGGCAAAATAAGTAGGGAAGAGTGAGCCCATGGTATCACCGCTCCCCAAGGATAGATTTGGATAGCATCTAATTATTTACGAACGACTAACCTAAAAGATACCTTGTCTTATCATGATCCAATTTATAGCAGCGTGTACATGTGTGAACATGATTCCACACTTAGGTGGCTGATAGATAAATACCAGAAAAATTTAAGAACCATCTAATCAGAAGTTTGGACAATCTTCGTGTTCATAACAAAATACGAACACTAACTTTTCCTTACAACAACATAAATGCATCCAACCAATCTGTTAAAAATAATTAAGGTGATTACTAAAACAAATAAACTACTAGAGTTAAGCAAAATAATTCACCTGAAAATGAAATTACCATGTAAAAAAACTTAACTACCACTAAGTAAAAAACCCGTAATCACCTCATAGTCAACCCCTTGTATGTAGATATAGTCGGAGTCAACTGAAGAGAATGCAAGCCCAGTTATCTGCAGATAAAATGTTATCTCCAGCAGCTATATATAACACAAACAATGAAACAAGAAGGAAATTGTGTAGCTTGAAAAAACAGAGTGGAAGTTCACTCTATTCAAGATTGGAGTCAACTATTAACGTCGGCCTATTAACTCTGCATTCGACCATACCCATGGCACTCTTTACCCTGGATACAAACAATTCATGAATGATGTGGTGGTAACGGGCCTTCAGTCAGGTCTACAGGTAAGAGATTTGCATCCTACACTTCTGACATTCGCAGATGTAACATAGGTAATCCATTTTCAAAAGTTCCAGTCATTGTCATTAATCATTCCAATCCAAAAACCAAAACCAGTCACTAGTTTTGACATTGCAATAACTTTAACAAACTCTATATCACTTCTGAGAATCAAATTTCTTGTTGATTGCAAATTCAACTTATTTGCAAGTCATGTATGGTGCACATAGGGGCATATTATAGCCATGATTGGGTGGATACATGGAGAAGAAAACAAGGAATATGGAGTCCGAGATCCTTTTCAGACAATAAAACCTACGTGGATTCCTAATTTCTATAGTTGCAAGCTAGGTATTGTAACAATAATGCACATATACCAACATGAAAGAGCAAAAAAATAACACTGTAAAAAGGAGAAAAAATTGAGTGAAAATGTAAAGAAATAACTGTAAAATGGAGCATAAACAAAAACAAGGCAGCATAGGTTAAAACTGACCTCATATTTCGAGCAGTGCACCCATCTTGATAATGCTGACCATCTACATCAAATGAACAGATCATATATCAGGTTTCAGTTCTCAGTTCCTAGCAGAGTGGAAAAGAAAAAACAAAAAGACAAACTAATGCTCTATTTCTTTTCCTTAACTTCTGAAGAGGAAAACATAAAATCTTAAATCAACAAGAATCAAAGTACCAAGAGTAACTTGAATAACCTGGATATGATATTGAACCAAATGGTACCAACCTGCGAGGATCATAGATTGTCACTGTACGATCAGCTCCACCAACTGCAATTCCCGGTTGAAGAACTGCAGACAGCATAAAACGCATCACCAAGGGAACCGCATATTCGTTGTAGACAGCCACCATTTTCTTTCATTCTCAAGTCCCATATAGTCAGCTACAGTTATTCCAATAGATGAAGCTGAGCAATTCAAGCATAACTGAAAAATAAAGTTCGTGATAACATTTGAAAACCTTAAAAATCATAAAAGCACAAAAGTTCTACCTGGGAACCTTCTGTGATTGCTAATATAGAGCCCTCGTTCCCATAATGCGAACTTTTTGTGAAGTTCAGTGATGATGGGTACCAGAGTCTGTAAAATGGCTATGTTAACAACAAAGGTCCACAAAGATCTTTTTACATAAAAGTAATGCAACACAAGTTGACTGAAAGCTCTATAAGGATCTTAGGTAATGCATATAGGTTTTCTGAATAGCTGCAGAACCTACATTGAATATAGCCGTGATCAGTCAGCCATTAAGGTGAAATGAAAATTTTGGGCAAGGTGCACACAAATCGCATATGCAATCTACATAGACATATTTTTCATTAACTAGTCATACAAGCCGGATAGCCAACAACTTTTCATGACAAAATAATTCTTCAAAATATAGAAAACAAATATTGACTAAAAGAGGGATTTCACCTTCAATTCTCTAATTAATTTTTTGTTTTCATCCTGGCATAATATGCAGTAGTAAATTGAGACAATATGGCGGTTCCAGAAACAACCAGAGATGATAATATTTTACATTTCCAAACATTACAAATCACGGTGAGGAAACTTCGGCGCTTCTTTGCTTGGTAGAAAGCATATTAAACCATCACATTGATTGTAGTTAAGTGTAAAATAAATTTTAAGATTTAATTCAAGCCAGGAAATTTTTTTGCAATTAAATCATGTATAATCATTAATATTGGTCACAAAGATTTCTGTTTGTTGATTAGTTCATAATAAATGCTGAACACAAATGCACAACACCATAAAATTATGTGATGTTGCAAAAGCATCCATTAGCATTGACTGTATGGGATCAATAGACTTTTGGTTTTGTGGCACCAATCTCCCTTTGAGGACTCAGAAGATGGCATTTATGAATTTCCCAGCTGAAGTGATTTCTTCAAACTCTCTAGGTTCTTGACACAACAAGGGTAGCAATTATATGGAATTTATTTATTTATTTTTTAAATAATGACAGGGATGGTAATTTCCACAAGAAATAACAAAAAAACTATTCCAGCACCACCTGTAACACTTACGTACATAATTTCCTGACATGGATGTCTTGGTCATAAACATCAATGGTTTTGCAGAAGCTACGTGCAACAGCTGCCTGGAATAAGAGATGATTACGAGTGATAGAGAAGTACAGGTAGGAAAATCTAACCAGAGAACAAATCATAGTCTCCCAAGAATTATTGAGTTAATTAAATGTTCAGAAAGGAAGGGACAGGCAAAAGCAGATCTGTCCTGTTTCTCGTTAGGAATGACATCTCCATATGACTAATAAAAGTTTCCTTCCAACTTTTATTTATAATGTAAAATTATAGTAGTCTGCACTTCATTTGCCTCTTATAAACTCAGCTTCCCTGAATAACACTTGGGCCTACAATGCCAAATCTGTTTTTTTTTATAAAAAAATTATATACAAAAAAAATTATCATTACTGTAATGATTTTGATTTGTAATTCCAAGAGCTTAACGACACCGGAACTGTGTCAAAAAAAGTTTTGTACACAAATAAAAAAAATCCCCTTTGGAAAAAAAAAAGAAAAAGAAATTAAGAAGACAATGAAAGGTTTTTACAGACAAATGAATAACCTTAAAAAAAAAGGTTTCATTTGAAAAAGACTCTTAAAATCTCAATCATTTTGATTGTAAATGAGAAACAACTAAAACACTAGAAAATAAAATCTAATACAAACAGAGTTCAATATATTAAAGTGAATATCAAGAATGAAGACAGTGCACTTCATATTATATTTGTGAACATGGTTCAACTATGGTATTCTCAGCTGATTACTCACTGATGAAACATAATGCAAAAGTTCAGATTAAGCATAAAAATAAAAGTAAGCACTCAGTACCGTAGACCATTGTGTTGGACTGAAGCAAAGCCCCGCCCAACCACTTTCTCCAATGCCACAATCACGAGGCAATACTGAATAAGTAAGCCTCTCTACATCTGAGAAATTAACAGGTTAATCCTACAATTAGTAAGCCAAACAAAAAATTAAATCTGCTCATAGTTTAAACCATTTCACATAATTCAATTGATGGTGTAATATTCTGCCTAACTTTCTTGGTAAAATGATGCATAGAATGTATCTAATCAATATACAAGGGGAGAAAAAACCGATGCATTTGGTAAACCCTATTGGGAATTTTAAATTTTAATATCTGGTCTGATGACCATTGGGCATTTTTTGTACTAGCCTCTTGCACATGCTCCAGGTTTGTAACACTATCTCAATGTCAAGATGATTAATGGGTAGTTACTCTTTTTACCTCCTGCTAAAGCATTTTAGGCATTTATTTACTCATGAGTGAGAAAGGGAGGTTAAAGTTTCATGGGAAGTCCCTTTTGCCTTAAACTACGTACTACTCCATATTTAAGCAATTCTGGTTACTCATTTTCAGTTGTTTTTTACTTTTCGTAGGTGAAATTCAAAAAGGGTAGTTAGGTAGTTGCTCAAGAGTAGCAAAGTGTAGTTACAGAGTCTCCATGAAAAATATACTTTCTGTCAGTATCTTTTGTGTCATTATTTATTTATGGTTAATTTCTTGTTTCATAAGGTGGATTCAAAATAGTGTCACTTTTAGATAAAAGTATAAGACTAAAGTTACATAAAACAAACAAGTATTGAAGAAACCTAAAAGACAGAATGGTTAAATTAGGCAAAGATCACTTACAGCACAAAATAACAGAAAAAGGACAATCAAGTCAAACCATGAATAGACACCCCACTTTTATGCATCATCATTTCGAAAGATGGGTGATTTAACATTCCTATATGTGAGTGAATGAAATTCTTAGTCATAAACAAAAAAAATTCAAAAAATTTATTACAAAACGGATAGGTGAGAGCAACTTAAGAAACCAAAGGCGTGGCCTGCATCCTTGAGACCAGCATGCCATTGGTAACCAAGCAAATTAACCCACCAAAAAGATAAGAAAATATTTCTCCAATTTTAAGGTAAGCAGAAACCTGTATGCTAACTATTCCAAAAATTATGAAAATTTAAGGCAGAGATTTGGTTGAATAGGACTCATAATAAATCATCTCCCCGGGAGGCCACCAACTTCATTTTTCTTTCCATTTATGAGCATACATTCCACAAAACCAACAAATCCCCAGAACAAGAATAGAACCATAAATTAAAACTTAAATACAAAATTTCACCTGTACCAGTAGTATCTAGTTTAGATACAATAAGGTGACCATAAGAATCAACAGTTCCCAACATTGAATAGCCCGTGCCTGCATTTTTTTATATCAAGATAGCAAACTATAAGTAAATTACACAAATGTCCAAAACCATTATTTTTTTTCTTTAAAAGAGCACATGTCCAAAACCATTCTGAAATGATATTTGTACATTTTCATAAGACTTTTCTCCATTATCGGAAATGAGATAGTCAGCCTCTAGATAAAATTTTCTACTTTCAAAAGGCTTTTGTGCATTCGGATAAACACTTTGAGAAGCCAAATTCTGTCCAATGTCCTCATCTAAGTTTGACATTTAATCCTATAAAAATGTGCAAATTAGTCATGCTCTTTCATCAAAATGGTCAAAGGCCTAAGAAATTATTCCACAAAATGTTACCACCACTCTTCAATTGGGATAATAAAAGAAGTGCACAAAACCCTTAAAAAATAAGAGGTCAAAGACGAGGAGTAATGTGCAAAAGTACCATGTACGCTCATCTCTTTTATATATGTTAGGTCCCAAAATTTAACATTGATGTCATGGGCAAGGACAACCAACACAAAATGTCAAAAGATAATATTCCAAAGAACGCGACCTAACAAATCAAAAAAATGAAACCTGACTGCAACAATCACTTACTCTCAGTTTCAGCAAGAACTATACTCTGAATTTCTGAACGATGAGGGCAGCGGTTAACCATCAAAGAGTTCATAACCTTCAAGGATTCATTGGGTTGATGACACAATTAACACATAATATACTCATTGCTGAATAAATGTGATTGAATTCATGAGATCACATACCTCAGTGTGTACTGGGATCAGAAGGCTTTCTTTTCCTTCGCTGATCAGAGAATCTTCCAATGGAATCTTAGTAAAAACAAAGAAAATAAATAAAATAAAGCTTCTAGCCTAACCACCATACACTTTGACTAGTAATATGAACAAATTACGTCATACTTACATTTTGGTAAATGTCTAATACATATTGAACATAAACAAACATTTCTCACTTGAACTTGGCTATCTTACTCATGTTTCTTCAAAATTTTCCAAATCAAATTTTAGACATGCCTCTCAAATTTAAAAGCTACAAGCAATCAAAAACTCCCAAATTATAGAGTCCCACTAATTGGCATAATTCTTCTTTCATAACCCTTTCTGAAGAATCATTTGGTACTAGATATGAGCTCCACCACCATGAAGACTATACCAACAATAAACTTAAACACAAATAAGCAAGTATCCAACTTTCAAAACCATAATAGAAACAAAAACAAAAAGACTCAAATTATGATATGCAGGCATATACCTGGAGTTTGTAAATCTGGCAACCGGAGGCGATGTAGACCCAACAAGAAGAGCAGTCCTCGTTAACCTGACAAAGAAATTATAATTGCATGATAAAACCAAAAAAGAACTTTGGAGAAAGCCAAAGAGTTAGGGTTAGGGTTATAGAGTTTGGGGGAGTACATGGAGAGCGAGGCGAGTGGACTGGAGGCTACCAGGAGAAGGATTCTCTATGAGAGAGGACGGCACCACCGCCTTGCTCAGACTCTTGGCCCCCAACATCTTCCTCCTGCAAATTGATAGGGTCTTCGGGAATACAAGGTGGCGCGAATTTGTCACTACTGGGATAACGGCTATAGAGGTAGAATAGGGGTTTTAGGAATTTAGCGGGTAACCCTATTTGAAGTTTTCCGTAAAGGTAACTTAAACAAATTTAACCCAAGTCAACATAATCTAGTTGAGTGAAAAATCCTTTGACTCCAGACCTTCCCTATGGCATCATAACTGTGTGTGTATAAAAAAAATATCTCTCCTTATAGTTTAGACTATAGCTTATACCAAAAAAAAAACCCACCCAAAAAACATAGCACTCTCTCTTCCACTTTCTTCCCAGAGAAAACACTCCATAGAGGGGGAGGAAGAAGCGTCACTACCCTTCTCCCCTCTCCTTCTTCCGTTTTCTTTTGGGTTAGTTAATAAGTCTCTTGGATGTTTTAAATAAGAAGCCTTTTGTATTGATTTCTTCAGGTCATGCTTATCGAAGTTCCCCATCATCTCTTTTGGGCTATATCCTTAATCAAATTATTTTCCCAAAATTCACTCTCTAATACTGTTCATCTTCTCTAAATTTAGTTTTATCTCGTATTTGACGGAGTTGGTTGCAAATCACCCAATTATTTTTTGCGAGGATTGTTTGTTTGACAAATTTATTTGCTTTTATGCTTAGATAGATTGCTGGAAACCATGTGTCATGAATTTTGTTTTCGCTTCAAGACTTTATGCGATGGTGGGTGTGACAGCCGATGCTTTTCTTCAGTTGGTGGTGGTAGGGTTCATTTAGGCTACTAAATTAATTTAGGGTTTTAGTTATGTTGGATTTATGGACTTTATTTGGGATTATATTTAATATTAGTTTAGTTTATAAAAATATTATTATTAACTTAATTATTTCGGGTTAGGCCAAGCCTCAGGAGCATAAAAGTTAAGGCCGAACTCCTACCCTTTTCACAACGGAACAGGTTGAGCTCATCCATTATATCGGACCAGCCCAGAGCCCAAAAAATAGGGTGAGACTCGGACTAATGGGAGCTTCTATAGTGAGGGGAAAGTTATAAGGGGTTTTTTTGAGGGGTATGTTAGAGCCATTGGATTTCATCCAACGGTGAGTTTTTAAAAGAGGGTGCATGTAGAACCGGGTTGAAATCTGACCCGTTGGAAACCCAACTTCATTGAAGATATTTCCCCTCTCTGAAAAATTCAAGAACACAATCCTCTGTTTTTGAATGTAACGCAAACCCAGAATTAGAAAGATCCAAAGCTCCCAAACCCTATAGTCGCTCCATTGTCATCAGCTCCTTGGGAGGCCTGCTGATCTATGGCATCCTGGTATGACGATTAATGGCTCTTATCTAGCTATTGCCCGTTTTGATTCTATGGCTGAAGTGAAAACCCCTTCTCTTTTTCGTTCAGCACACGAGATTCCAAGATGAAAGCAAAGTAGCATATCTGGTTCTGCAGCTAGACGCCGCAGCAGCATTTGTTCCTCGATTGTGGTAGAGATGGAGTCTCCACTACCAAAGAGTCTTCTCTAATGTCCACCACATTCTCTTAAACTGATTGACTTCGGAGCTCCCGCTTGAGTTTGAGAGGTAAGTTTACTGTTGCTGGATTGATTTTATTGGGTTTGGTTTGTTTTTTGTGAGGGTGAGAAATTCGTCATTTGTGGCATCAATAATGCGTTATTTCTGTGGTCAATAATGTGTTATTCTGCCGTCAATAATGCGTCAGTTTTCTGTCAATAATGCGTCATTTCCTTATGAATATTCAATATATTTAGTTGATTGTTTTTTGTGGGGGTGGGAAATTATAAAATGTAGGTAAAAGATCCTAAACTTAGGCTTAATGGCATTAGGAGTAAGCATTTGGAGAGGATATTAGGAGAAGTTCTGTAATTGCTGGTTTGAATTACATTTGTGTTCTTAGTTGAACATGTTGGTTCTAATGTTATTTTTTCCAGATTATTGCACAAGAGATGACGTAACTATTATTAAATTTTGTGTAATAATGGCTCTTACAAACAAGCTAGGCTATGCGTCTTTTTTGTGTCAATTTGGGCAATGTTTTGTGTAAGTGGAATGCATTGATATGTTGTAATGCAGTAATGATTGATTAATGAATTAATATTTGCTATGCAGTGATATAGAAGTAGTTCAAAAATATATGTGGGTAAAATGTCTGGGGCTAGAGAGTGATGATTGTGTAACAGCTAATGTGATGGTTTACATTCCTGAAGTAAGAAATGAGGAAACACCAGCGGTTGGGATGAAGTTCGACTCGCTGACCTCGCTTATAATTTCTATAACAGATATGCATTCTTGGCTGGCTTTGGTATTCGACTTCATTCCAGCTTTCGGGGGACATATAAGAAAGAGATTCTGAGGAAAGAATTTGTTTGTTGCAAACAAGGTGCATACAGGAAAGATGAAACTCAGGAGAGAAAAAAGACAGCGGGGAATAAGTAGATGCAATTGCAAAGCTAAGATTGTGGTTGTGAAGACAAATGGGAGCAAGAAGTATGCCATCTCTCTTTTTGCAGAGGGACACAATCATAAGATGACAGCCTCAGAAAGAGTGCATTTATTGAGATCACACCGTCGTATTTCGGATTCTACAAAAGTACTTACAAAACGGTTGGGTTCGGTTAATATCCCCATTCATTCAGAAGGTAAGTATTTTGGAGGTGCAATCCGGAGGAATGGATAAAATCGGTTTTATCAAAAAGGATATTTACAATCTTGAATGTAGTGTGAATGGGAAGCTGAGGAACCACGATGTTGAACTAGTGACCGAGTATTTTATGGCTGAACAGAAAAAAAATGAGGCTTTTTATTTCAAGATTGAGGGAGATGGCGAAGACGGGTTTAGTCGATGTTTTTGGGCAGATGCAACTTCTAGACGGGCATACCGGTTGTATGGAGATGTTGTTGTATTCGATACCACATTCAACACGAATCGATACGACTTGACATTTGCACCAATATTGGGAGTTAATAACCATGGTCAGACAATTGTCTTAGCATGCACATTTTTGAGCAAGGAAACGACTGAGTCGTTTATTTGGATGTTTGAGGAGTTTAAGAAAGCCATGCAAGGTGGCGAACCTAAAACGATCATTACAGATCAAGATGCGGCCATCACAGAGCGATTTCAATAGCCTTCCCGACTACATTTCATCGGCTTTGCATATGGCACATCACATCAAAGTTCCATGTTAAGTTACCACATTCTGCTTATAAGGAGTATTGGCGTGAATTTCAGAAAGCCATATGGGATCCTGACAATAAGGATGAGTTTGATGCAAAGTGGAATATTGTGGTTACAAAGGCTGGTTTGACTGACCATCAATGGCTAAGTTCAATGTTTGATTTAAGGGAATCTTGGGTTCCAGCCTACGCACGAGACTTTTTTGCCGCTGGAATGTCAAGCAGCCAAAGAGCGGAAGGTTCTCATGCTTTCTTCAAGCAATACATATCAAGGAGAAATTCGTTGATGGATTTCATAATACGATTTGAGAGGGCACTTTCCCATCAACGTCAAAAAGAGTTAGCTGCTGATCACGTAGATGCATTTGAAGTGGCTCAATGTATTCTACCAATGCCAATGAACAAACAAATGGCTACCTTGTACACAAGGGCAATGTTTCAAAAGTTTGAGAAAGAACTAATACAAAGTACAGCATGTTTCCTAGAGCTCAAAACAGAGGATGCTTCAAAAGTTGTCTTTAATGTGAGCGAAAGGAAAAATTGGCAAACAAGAGTGGCAGAAGTCGTATATGTCAAAGATTCTGACCACGCATCGTGTAGCTGCAAAAAATTTGAATTTGTTGGGATTATTTGCAAGCACATCCTAGCATTGTTCAGAAGGGACCAGATTGAATATATGCCCGATAAATATATTTTGAAAAGGTGGAAGAAAACTACGAAAGCTGGATTGGTGTCAATGGCAACGAAATTAAAGACTCTGGAGATCCTGGTCTTTTAATAAAGCGGAGTACAATGTCCCGACTTGCTTCAGATGTGGTTGAGGATGCATTAATGTGTGAAGAAGGATGTGAGCTAGTGTTAGAGACTCTAAAAAGTTTGCGGGTGAAGTTGAAGTTGTTGAAGGATGGACCAAGTAATAACGAAGTTGGAGGGTCTAGCTCTCAAACACAATATATGAAAGACCCTAAGAGAGTAAGGTGCAAAGGAAGGTGGAAACAAGTAACGGGAGCAAAGGAAAAGCCAATGAAGCGAGGGATTCGACACTCTCGGGAGTGTGGAGACATTGGTCATGATAGAAGACAATGCCCAAGAAATTTGAACACACCGTAAGATGTTAAAACTATTTATAATAACACCTAAAATTTGAATAGTTAAATTTTTTATGTGCTTGTGTTTGGTGTTTATGCAGGACATCACCGTCAAACAATGAGGAATCAACTCCAATAGATCTCAGTGACCCATTATTCGACGAATTTTACAGGATGCACGGACCTACCGAATGATTTATGTTTGTATTATACAAAGGCCGGTTGTTATGAAGGCTAATGATCAGGTTAAGTTTTCTATATGCAGTTTTATTTTATTTGTTTGTTCATGTCCACTGCTAATTGAAATGGAAATTTGGTTGGTTTACTTCTTGCATGAAATTTGGACACATGTTAATTTTACATGTCTTCTCCCTATTTGGAAATTTTCATAGACATTTGATAAAGTATCAAATTTTGAGTTTTGTGAAGAAGCAATGACTTTTACCATGTACAATGGGTAGTTTATGCTGAATTATGAACGAGTGACACAGATTCATTGATTATATCACAGGGTAATGTAGCATTTCCAGGAGGAGCTGTTGTTTCCATCAGCAGTAATGATTTCCAGCATGAATCATTTCTAGCAACACTAATCATTTACAGCAGCAACCAATTTTTCCTAATGTTATGTTCTAGTGCTTGACTGGTTATTAAGATCTGACCTTGACTATGAAGCAATATTGGTGCACGATTTTGTAAACATTCGTACCTGAAGGATACTTGAAATTTGCACTATGTTGGAACACAATGATTAGAAATCAGCGTGTAAAATACAAACTACAATACAACATCTTCTATGCATGATAAGTACATTGCAGCTAATCACATTTCGAATGCATGGAGAATATTAAAGTGTACACCAACATTTCAACTACTCGTAATTTCGCACACACAAGAAAATTACATTGCAAAGCATTTTATGTGCTCCCTCTTAGCAATATCACGATCACCCCAACCAACTGAACAATGGTAGCCATATTCACTCGGTCGTATGGGTCAGCTTTTTCCGAGCAGCTTGCACGTGCTTATGGTCACTCGTGTCCCCACTCATATAGACGAAATAAATATTCAGCAATATTTGTAATATTTTGTTATATAAATAACCCATAAATCATTCACCAAAGAATGTATAGCACATTGGCATGTAAAGTGAATAAGGAGAGTGTTACTTATGACTGACGTGTTAATTTTTTTCAAAAAAGTACGCCATCTGTTTAATGTGAAGGGACATGATAATGCGACTTTCCTGAATTCCCAATGCGTGGTGATATTGACAACTTATTGAATAATATTTCAGTTTTTGCAAAATACAATTTTAGACACAAGGAATTGCAATACATAGTCCCAATAATTATATATGAAGCAAATGAAAGTAATACTTGTGTTATTATAAATTAGATAATGAACATTAAGGAAATATACTTCTAATTTGTCCAAGTTATATGTTGTTGTTTGTACTGTTTCATGTCACACTTTTTCTATCTTTCTTTATATTATATGTTTAGGGAATCCCTCAAAGCAACATATACTGTGAAAAATAAAATATTGTGTGAAGTTCTAATCACTCATATAGACTAGGACAAATATTCAGTACTATTTCAAAATTGCTTGACTGGTGTCAGGCCATCGAACGATGTGATTTGACATGATAGAGATATTTACTACGAACCCAAGAAGGAGCCATATTGACAACTTATTGAATAGCGTTGACGTGTTCAAAGATCTAGATGCACGCACCCATGATGGCTTTAGAGCATTGTCCAATTATTATATATGTGGATTATTATAACAAAACAGATACGTTTACAGCCTTTTATATGAAAGGAAACTAATTATTGTATTATTAAAACTTAGATAATTAATATTAGGGAAATATACTTGTGATGTTGGTTGTTGCAAAATATATAGCTAGGGTTAAGAGGAAAGTGAGTTATCTAAAGGCATTCAAATTTTTTCTTTATGAAATTGATGATTTCTAGCTTCCCCTAGTTGTATAACGTCACAAGGAGGCCGGAGTAATTTTCGGGGCATTTTTCCAATTTTCCTACTATTTATTTAACTTTTTTCAAGATTTTTGCACTAAAAAAAGCCAAAATAATCGCAAGATGACACCTGGCGCGATCTGAGCGCATCACCTTTCACCACTTGCACAAGTGTACGTCAATACACATGGCCACATCCTTGGTTTTTACCCTAAATTCTTATTTTATTGTTTTTTCTTATGAAATTCATAACTAAATACACAAAAATGATAAAAATGTTCCGAAAATTGATACGAACTCATTGACACTTCATCTTCCTTACTGAATTCCCCGTTTCATGGTTATTCATTTTAAAAGACAATTTTGAGCATTCACGGGAGATGCTTGTTGATGTAGGTTATCTAGGTTAAAGTTAACAACATATATAGCTAGGGTTAAGAGGAAAGTGAGTTATCTAAAGGCATTCAAATTTTTTCTTTATGAAATTGATGATTTCTAGCTTCCCCCAGTTGTATAACGTCACAAGGAGGCCGGAGTAATTTTCGGGGCATTTTTCCAATTTTCCTACAATTTATTTAACTTTTTTCAAGATTTTTGCACTAAAAAAAGCCAAAATAATCGCAAGATGACACCTGGCGCGATCTTGAGCGCATCACCTTTCACCACTTGCACAAGTGTACGTCAATACACATGGCCACATCCTTGGTTTTTACCCTAAATTCTTATTTTATTGTTTTTTCTTATGAAATTCATAACTAAATACACAAAAATGATAAAAATGTTCCGAAAATTGATACGAACTCATTGACACTTCATCTTCCTTACTGAATTCCCCGTTTCATGGTTATTCATTTTAAAAGACAATTTTGAGCATTCACGGGAGATGCTTGTTGATGTAGGTTATCTAGGTTAAAGTTAACAACATATATAGCTAGGGTTAAGAGGAAAGTGAGTTATCTAAAGGCATTCAAATTTTTTCTTTATGAAATTGATGATTTCTAGCTTCCCCCAGTTGTATAACGTCACAAGGAGGCCGGAGTAATTTTCGGGGCATTTTTCCAATTTTCCTACAATTTATTTAACTTTTTTCAAGATTTTTGCACTAAAAAAAGCCAAAATAATCGCAAGATGAC
This sequence comes from Prunus fruticosa, assembly GCA_018703695.1. Lineage (NCBI taxonomy): Eukaryota > Viridiplantae > Streptophyta > Magnoliopsida > Rosales > Rosaceae > Prunus > Prunus fruticosa. The sequence goes on from CM031924.1 coordinate 2,799,630, forward strand.
ACCTGGCGCGATCTTAGCGCATCACCTTTCACCACTTGCACAAGTGTACGTCAATACACATGGCCACATCCTTGGTTTTTACCCTAAATTCTTATTTTATTGTTTTTTCTTATGAAATTCATAACTAAATACACAAAAATGATAAAAATGTTCCAAAATTGATACGAACTCATTGACACTTCATCTTCCTTCCTGAATTCCCTGTTTCATGGTTACGCTATATTAGTATTTTATTATTATTTACCCTACATTATTATTATATTACTTTTTAGCCTGTACATTTGTTAATTATATTTACTCGAAATTATTATTTTTATTGTTATTTTGAGTGAGAATAGACCATTTCTGGTGTTAATCAGTTTCTCTCTTCTTCAATTTGTTAATTTTTTTTTCCTTTATTAGGGTGAAGGGATGTTTTGAAAAATAAAAAGAACAAATTACATTCCAAGTAATGTATAACATCATAAAAAAGTCCATGAATAACCCATTATTTGTATAGCTTAATTTACTGCATCCAAACATTTCATTCATTCATACAAAATTGACGAATTCCTGCAACGACTGACATAATGGTCCCATAAGATAGTTTTACATTGCAAAGCATATTATTTGGTCCCTGTTAGCAATACCACGATGACCCCAACCAGGCTGAAAGCCGTAGCCGCAATTAGTCAGTCGTATTGGTCGGCTTCTTCCGAGCAGCTTTGACGTGCTTATGCTCACTCATGTCACCACCATCGTCTAGTATCTCTCTCACAGCATTAGGGGATACATAGTCCCAATTATAACTTGTATGAGTAGTTGCCGCAAATGCTCGGAAATTTTCGAATCCTTCGTTGAATGCCATCTCCAGTTCACTATGGTGCTCTTCGCATCGCATATGGTTCATCAAACAACCTTTAATTTCATCATTCATTACTGTATCCAACTCCTCTGCTTTCAACTTCCTTGTATGACTCAACTTCAAGTACTTGTTCTTTTGGGAGAACGCTTTGTTAACTCTAATGTTAAGATCAGCAGAATGGCCTCGTCTTCAACACATTTCTCGTGCCACGAATTGATCAGTCTGGAATTATAATCTAGCTTGCTACTGACTGCATGTATTGCCTCTAATGGATCATCGGAGTCCCCCTCACTCCCAAATGATGTTGAAAATGGAAGGGGTCGGCGAGTACAACGTGGAAATGGAGCCTGCAACTCCAATTTTTCATATTCGACTGTGTTGTTGGCGCCTGAAGAGGATGACATGCTTGAATAATCCTATTTGTTTTTAGAGGATGAGGATTGCATATGCAATTTCGTTTGAGGAAGGGGACATAGCTTTATAGACCAACATACTAAAGCTTGCGTGTAGTCAACATATGTACTTTATTCCAATTTTTAAAAAGAGGTGTCAGGTTTTGCTTTTCAAGCATGTCAACCTCATTACACCACTGCGAGTGGTTGAAAGAAACTCAATGGAAGTGACATCTAGTTAGTGAACCCAACCACAGTGGTTAGGATTAAACTTAGATTGTATCAGACAAAAAATTAATTTATACATTGTCAACCAAATATTTTTTGGCGGGAACCTTTTTATTGGTATTACTATCACATCCTTCATAGAAACTCTCCCTCCACGAAAAACTGACTCCTCCACCGAATCTCTCTCCATCGACTGAAACTCTCTCCCTCCATAGAATGGATTTACTAACCAAGTTTGATGTCAGCATAATAAACACCCTTCCAAACAAAGACCGCCTTCGACACGCAAGTTAGTCACCAGACAAGCAGTGTCACATTCCTAGACAGAATGACCATTTTGTTGGAAGTTTTGAGTCTGAAAGGGTTCTTGGATTCTGGAAGGAGAGGCATCTTCAACTTGGTGATGAAATCCAAAGGGCAAGGGCACGTTTGGAATTTGTTGAAGGCCAAATTGAAGATGACAAAAGGCAGGCCAATCTGGATAGGGCGAAGTTGCAGCGCATGAAGCGTAAACACAAACGACTTCGGAGTGTAGCTGTTCAAAAATACAAGAACTCATCTAATGCAGTGGAGTCAAAGAAGCGTGTGATGCAAGCTGGATTCGACTACTTCCGGTCCTATGCAAAACTCGTCGTACCCGGGTTTGATTGGTCATCTATTACCTTTTCCGACGTTAACAAATATACTCACCAAGGGAAGTAACCATTTTGGTTATCGTGTTTGAGCAGAGGCAAATCAGTGGAATTGGAATTTTCGTTCAACTCTGCTTCAAACCTATTTTGATGCTTACTATTATGGAAGATTTCAACCTTCATATTTTGATGTCTTTAATGATGAGAACACGTGATGCAACGTGGCCATCTACTTCAGTCATATGTTGCTGCCATGTCCATTTTTGTGTGATCACGTATCAGATTTGGACATGGTTGCATCATATGCAATGTTGCCTTTATTTATTATATGTTAGGGCAAGGTTTATGGAAAAGCATTTGTGAGTGCGTTTGTGACAAGGTTATGTTATTATTTTTTTGTACTGGTTCATCTCCTACTATTGTTTTCTTCCTTTCTATTATATGTTTGTGGAATCCCTCAAAGTTAACATATACTGTGAAAAAAATGCAGAGTGAATATATAATCACTTATATAGACTAGGACAAATATTCACTAATATTTTTAAATTGCTTGAGTGGTGTGAGGTTTTTCAAAAAAGTATGGCATTATTTTATGTGATTGGACATGATGGATATTTTGTACCAATTCCCGATGGACTACTTATTGAATACCTGTGACGGTTCATAACTCTAGACGCAGTTGCATATGGACTACTTATTGAATACCTCTGACGTGTTCAAAGCTCTAGGCGCAGTTGCAATGATGGCTTCAAAGCAGTGTGCAATTATTATATATGTACATTATTATAACAAAACAAAAACAGATTATGTTACATCCTTATATTTGAAAGGAAACTATTTCTTGTCTTATTACAAATTATATAACGAATATTAAGGAAATATACTTGTTAAAGTGAACAAACATATATACTTAGGGTTAAGAGGAAAGTCAGTTCTCTGAAACAATTTGGATTTTTTCATTGCGAAATGGATGCTTTATAGGTTCCTCTAGTTTTATAACGTCACAAGGAGGCCGGAGTAATTTTCGGGGCATTTTTACGATTTTCCGACTATTTATTACAATTTGTTCAAGTTGTTTGCACTAAAAAACCCCAAATAATCGCAAGTTGACACATGGCGCGATCTCAGTGCATACCTTTCACCACTTGCACAAGTGTACGTCAGTTGCAACCAAACATTCTTGCTTTTTACCCTAAATTCTTATTTTATTGTTTTGCCTTACAAAATTCATAACTAAAAACACAAAAATGATAAAAAAAAACTTCCGAAAATTGCTACGAATTCATTGAGGCTTAATCTTTCTTACTGAATTCCCCGTTTCGTGGTGACGCTAAATTATTATGATATTGTTCTTGACCCTAAATTATTATTATATGACTTTTTACCTTCTATATTTATTAATTTTATTGACCCTAATTTTTTTTTTTTTGTAATTTTGTTATGCGAAAAGACCATTTCAGGTGCCAATTAGTTTCTCTCTTCTTCAATTTCTTAACTTCTAATTTTTATTAGGGTTAAGGGATGTTTTGAAAAAGTAAATGAAAAAAATACATGTCAACCATTGTATGGCATCAGAAAAAAATTAGTTTAGGATATGATAAGTGGGAAAATGTCTTTTCCAAGCACTGGTGAACAGACAGCTCACTCCATGCACGCCTTTTCGTTTACCAAATATTAAGATTGTAGTTGGGCAAAATATCTATGTCAGTAAGATGTCATATTACCCATCTCTAATGTCAGTAAGCATTCAAGTATACAAATATATATACGTAGATTTATATATGAAACGGTTTATGACTGCACAAACACCAGACAAAATACATTAAAATCCAACATTTGGCCAACGTAGCCAGCCAACGTAGAACTGAAGAGAAGCAAGTCAAGAAAGCATAAAAACCTTAAAAACATACTACAACTAATTATAAGGGTATGGATTCCCTGGCACAACATACACACGCATTACCTTGAACCAAAAAACACTCTCACGGTGCCATTTGCATCGATTGCAACAAGTCCAGAACGAAGGATTTATCTTTGCTTCAGGTAGGCCAGCCTTCAATAACAAAACATCATTCGTTGTTGTTACAAGCGCTGCAATGATTGAACTTAATCTTCCCATAGTAAAACATATCTACGATATGTCTTGCAACATTCCAAACTCGGCTTAATCTTCGTCTCAAAGCATCCCTGGTTCCTTTCATATCAATGTTGTTACGTTGATTCAAAGAACACAAAAATTCTAATGCATCCTCTTTTGACTGACCAATTCCAGACATACCAAGAAGTCCAACTATATATGCCGCTTCCATATGGCCTGCCGTGGCTGCGATGCGCATCCCATATAACGCTTCCACGTTACCATGCATGAAAAACACTTCGAACGCCTCTCTAAATATCGACTCAGGGTTCTCGCAAGCTCTGCATTGTTGCAAGAAAAGCTGGACCGCAGGATTAGCATGGTACCAGCTAGGATGGTTTGGGTACTTAGCCATTGAAATGGTGTTCCACACTTGTGGAGTGTTTGCCAACGTCCGGAATAATGGGCACACAGATGCCATACGGAAGAGATCTTCCGAAGATTGGGTTGCCACGTATAACATCACTTTAAACCAAGCCAACTTCGGGATGAAGGCTTGGGGCATCTCCAAATGGATATGCTTCCTTCTCTTTCCTCCGACTGTAGTGAAATATTTGGAATTCATGTGTTTCTATTTTTTTGGAATGGAACGATTTGAGGAGTGGAAGAGGGGAGAAATGAGAATAGATGGGGTTTTGGTTCTGTTATAGGGTGTGTTTGTTGTACCGTTTGGAAAATGTGTTTCCACTTGAGGTTTTTCTCACTTGACCCTTTTTAAAGAAACTGAACCAACACCCTAAAACTAGAGAAAAACAGAAGAGAAGGAAAATGTCATCGAAATGCAAAGTCAGGACAGTCAAAAAGTAAATTAAGAACCTATATGCATAGGCAATTTTAGGATTTTCCCGCCCTTTTTATGTCAATGAAACAAATGTGACGGATTCCTGACTAGTCACAGAACGTCCCATCACATAACTTTTCATTTTCCCACACCGAAATATAGTAGTAATGTTATTAAAATGTGATGGATGTTTATCCAACTAGTTGGTTTAATGAAATATAATGAAAATAATATAGGGTTTAGGGCAGTTTTCCCTCAATTTTCATATTGGGTTTTGGTAGTTAAATATTATATTGGTTTATGGGGTAACGGTGCCCCATATCTGACGGTACATGTGTCGAAAGCATGCCCAACCCACCCCACGGGCAGAAAAGATGATATAATCGCATTTGGGCATAGATGAGAGAGCTCTTAGTCCGAAGAGGTTTGAGTGAGAAGATCTGAGTGAGAAGAGGTACAAGTGAGAAGATTCAACATGTCTTCGTCTTCATCTCCCGCTCAAACAAAGAGGTGTCCGTCCTGTGGAGCTGCAATGGTGCTTCGGGTTTCAAAATCAGAAAAAAATCGAGGGAAGCCATTTTGGAAGTGCCTAACCTCCTATGTAAGTTTTCATTTCCAGAATATGTATGTGGGTGAAAAAAACCTTGGTCTAACTCTGACACAATTATTTTGCATATATGATGCCTGCAATTAGGGAGCCACCAGTTGCAATGGATTTGAATGGGTTGATGTAACTTCCGCTGAAGCAGAACAGCCAGATGACACGTATGATGCTACGGTGCTGAATATGCTGAAGTCCATTAAGGATTTGGTATTAGTTTTATTAGTTTTATCAATTTTAATATTATTTGTTCTTTTAATGACCAATTAAGTGCACAGTTTCAAGGATTGTAAAAGTTCTCCCCAAAAAGACATGTTGCACGCACCACCAATGAGTTTTCAAACCCATTTTGTAATATTTGTTCTTGAAATAGGTGGATTGGCATTGAGTTTAAATTATTGTTCTTGAAATAGGTAGATTGTTTATTGGCGTATACTAAAGGTTTATTGATTGTTTACTGCATGTATATCGCATGTTATAGCGCGGATATTGGATGTTTATTGAAGGTTTATTGATTGTTTACTGTATGTATATCGCATGTTATTGCTCGGATATTGGATGTATATTGAAGGTTTATTGATTGTTTACTGCATGTGTATCGCATGTTATTTATCGGATATTGGATGTTTATTGAAGGTTTATTGATTGTGTACTGCATGTGTATCGCATGTTATTTATCGGATATTGGATGTTTATTGAAGGTTTATTGATTGTTTATTGCATCTGTATCGCATGTTATTTATCGGATATTGGATGTTTATTGAAGGTTTATTGATTGTTTACTGCATGTATTTCGCATGTTATTATCCGATATTGAATGTTTATTGAAGGTTTATTGATTGTTTATTAGTAGGAAGAACAACTATTCAGTAGAATTTCCTAATCGATACGACTCCCTTATGGATGGTGAAATTAGGGGCTGATGTATATTGCATGTGTATTGCGTATAGATTGCATGTGTATTGCGTGTATATTGCTTGTCTGTTGCCTGTGTATTGTTGTTTATTTCCTTCGTAAGCAATAAACAATCAATACACACGCAATAAATGTACACTATGCACGCAATAGACAAGCAATATAGACGCAATAGACAAGCAATATAGATGCACCAATATACATTACTTTTATGCTACTGAGCTGCCCAAGACCAATAAAATAAAGAAAATCAACGAATTTATTAACCGATTATAAAGGAAAGAGGGATTCAAACCCGATGGGCGGTACGGAACCAATAGGAAGTTTTTATAGCATTGCAGATGGGAAATGTTTATTGAAGTTTTATTGAGGTTTATTGACGGTTTACTGAATGTTTACTGAAGGTTTACTGCATGTATATCGCATGTGTTTCTATAAAGAGGGCATGGTTGAATAAAACATTGGAGGCCAGGGCATAGCCGCCTATTTCCCTTACAGAATTACAATCAATACACACGCAACCCATTGCGATTAAGTTAAGGCATGGTGAACGGCTTAAAGATTGGGATCTGATATTTGGAATGGTGGCTTGGATAAATCATGACATATTACTTTGCAATAATGTAATACACTTTAAAAAGCCATCAGTCATTGTTCAAATATGCAGTCTTCCAATCCCAATTCAATGCAGTTTGGTTAAGGTTATGTAAATGTCGTGAAGGAGTTAGGGCAATATTCCAGAGATGTTTGTTTCATTAAATCCAAAAAAACTTTACACTCCAGATGCACATTCTATGTATGGGAATGGCATGTGCCTAACTTCAAAAACGCATATGCCTATCCATTTACATTTGCCCACGTGCACTAGATTTACAGATCCATTTACTTTTCTCCTCACTAAGCCTCTGCATCTCCATTTCAGATTCTTCATTTTTCTGTCTATGCTCTGCATCCAGCTACTATATACATTTAGCATAATATGAGAATAAACGTAGCGTAGTATCACACTAATCAAAATGAAAGCATGCATCCGCTGTAATAATATTTTGGTTCTAATTGTTGTCCAATAACTTAAACTTAAAATTATGTACAAAAATACACTAAGATTGAGAAAGACGAAGAAGAATTGAGGAGCAGAGGTAGAATTCGAAAAGGAGCCGTGGATCTGTATTGTGTATTTACATGACTTTCAAATTGGAGATTTCCAAAACCAATTTAATCATCACGTACCTGAACCCATTTCAACCACTATCATGGCATGTAAGCATCTCCCCGTAATATCTCTGCACCCAACTTCAACCGGAAAAAGGGCATGTTCTGCGCGGTGCAAGTAGCTAACGGAATCTCAGCGCTCAAAAGCTCAATGTACTTCAACACAAACATGCCACAATCGCCTCTGAAGCAAATCAAGAACTCGATCAATTCAAGTAATGACATTGTAACGTAATTGACAATTTCAAGTAATAAAATTAAAGAAAAAGTTGTGCTCACTGATTAGATTGTTGTGGAACATCCACACGTTCTATTGGCCATGGACACCACCAATCTCTCCTGCAAGTCGTTTGCGTAAACACCTTCTTCATAAAAGTCGATGGAGTTGAGAAGATTTGGAATCGTAATTGAAAGCGGGGCGAGTTCTTCCTTTAACATCTCATCTGGAATAAGTGAAACCATTGAATCGTACACTTTGATTTCACACTTAACCAGATCAATCATTAGAGCCACCCAATGCTTATGCTTCGTCAACATACAAGGGGCATACACCTTATACACGTTCTGCCAATCCACCCCACACGCCGGAACCTTGCCATTTACAACGTTCACTAAACTGTTTCTAATTTTCCACCCAGCCTGCTCTTTTTTTCTTTTATTATCCACAAAGCAAGTATGGATGTGATTCTGTGAAATAGAAAACAATCAATGGTTAAACACCTCCACAAAGCAAGTATGGATAATTTGTAATTATTAACTGCACTTGGTCAAGCCCTATGATATACCATGAAAAATACATCGGTCGTTGTCCAGTTTCGATATTTCTACAACCTCCAAATCTTGTTGTCGCTTCCGGATGAGATACAACCCCAAATCAATGTGCTGCACATGTTTTTCTGGTCAATCTCATAATCTATGTACATTAAAACAAATGCATAATCAATTAAACTTACATCTCCTCCTGCAGCCAACCGTCAGTTTTTACGAGGGAAGCGAAGAATTCAATCTCAGCTTCCACGTGGCCAAATTGCATCACTAAACTGTGAATATAACAATGTTTTAGATCACAACAATTTAAAAATATATACACTAATGCCTTCTATCTCAAAAAACAAGGGACTTACTTTGGGTTATGGCGCCATTCCCAACAAAGTTTCAGCAATTTCACCATATCATCATGCGGAATCGCCTTCATTGGGTCTAACATCCGAAGTCGGGTTGTCTCTGGCACAGTTTTTTTCACCAATTCACTAGCTTCAATGATCTTCCACATAGGAATAATCCTCTTTCTCTTTCGTAATTGGACCCCTTGTTCCACAGCTTTACCTTTATCATTCAACCAAACGTTCAACTCAGATAGCACAACTGTAGGTTGATCCAAATCAATATCCCCAAGAGTCAACTCAACAGTTGTCCCCGCCGTGCTCTCACCAATGTCATCACAAACCAAAACAACTTCATCATCCGCTTCCTCACATTCCTTTATTTGCACTTCCTTTTCCTCACTTTTTTTTCTTTTCACTTCCTTGCCCTCCCTTCTTTTTCTTTGTGGATCCTCTCCATCACTACTTTTTCTTTGCAGTTCCCCTCCGTCACTGCTTTTTCTTTGCAGTTCCTCTCCCTCACTGTTTTTTCTTTTCACTTCCTCTCCCTCACAGCTCTTTCTTTGCAGTTCCTCTCCCTCATTGCTTTTTCTTTTCACTTCCTCTCCCTCACTGCTCTTTCTTTGCAGTTCCTCTCCCTCATTGCTTTTTCTTTTCACTTCCTCTCCCTCACTGCTCTTTCTTTGCGCTTCCTCTCCCTTGCTGCTTTTTATTTTCACTTGCTCTCCCTCTCTTCTTTTCCTTTGCGCTTCCTCTACCTCACTTGGTTTTCTTTGCACTTCACCCCCTTCAATCCCCTCCTCGTCCTTTTCCTCTCCCTCATATCTGTTACTTGGCCCTTCATCCCATTCACTATCATCCATTTCGTCAGATCCCTTAAATAGATGTGAGATGGCACAACGATTCGTCCTCTCTTTCAGGTAAAGCTAGGTCCCTCCTTACTTCCTGCTCAAACTGAGGACCTAAACATTGGTCCAAAAGTTTTTCCATCCGTATGACCTTTAACTCAAGGACGTCATTTTCCCGCTTTACTTGAAACAACTCGGACCTCAACAAGCTTACCAGCTTGTTCAACTCATCAAGATCAGCACATGAAGAAGGAATTGACTCTGCCGAGAACAACAGGGCGATCCCTGGCCAACTCCAATATGATTGTCTCATTTCCTCTTCACTCGGACGTAGCGCCCGCAACTGGCTGAACTCGTTTCAGAATCCAGACAATATTCATATTCAATCATTCTACTTAATAATTTCATTGAATCTTATAAACAGTTTCAAGGGCTGCAAACCAAACCTCTTTGCTCTGGAAAAAATAATTGTTCAACTTCCTCATCTCGGGCATAGACGTAGTCGTTCTCCATCGCAAAATACGCGGGACAGCTGTTGGATCAACAACCTTGCAGTAATTCAGGTCCACCATTCTAGGAATTAATTCATATACCCAAATCTACACAATTCACAGGACAAAAGTCATTATTTAAGTTTTAAAGTTCACAAAGCATAACTGACATGAACATTATTACCATGTACCTGGAAAGCATACGTGAAACCTTTAAAACTCCACCCACCCCTTTGCACTTCACCATGCTTATGCTTCTTGCCCTTCTCATTTTTCCGGCTTGTTCCCGTTACCTTACTTTTCCCCTTCTCTCTTCCCTCTTCATTTTCAAAGCTTTTCGTATACTTCGTTGGTGCAAAAAATAGACTGTCTTGGGTTTTGTCAAACGACACGAACCCCACGGATACCTGTCCAACGCATCCAAGTCCTCTACAAGGGTCAGGTAATTTACATTGATGTTCAAATGCTTGTCCCTTCCCAAAACCACTAACTCAGCAAAGTAAACAAGAGCTAGCTTGTAGACGTCATCTCTCTCTTTGCACCTCATAAATGCTTCTTCTAAAGCATTGCATGTAATTCCTTCGTCTATAAAATATCTTTTCTGAAGTCTAATTTCAGCACTTTCTCCACTGGAAACTTCAGGCACTTCCCCAAAACGAAGCCCCGAGATCAAACAGAAATCCTGGCGAGTAGCTGAGCAACGTCGCACCCTATTAAGAAACTCAGTCCATCCAAGTCTTTCACACCCTGCCCCGCGACTCGACGCAACACAACTCCATGCACAATCTGCCCGCTAAACTGAATCTTGTCTATATTCAGAAGATGGCCAAAGCATGATGTCTTGAATTGTTCTAATTGTTCCGCACTCAACTTCGCTCGAATTGCAGCTAGGGTTGAATTTGCATGTGAGCAGTTGTTCACCCGTGACGCATATGCCTCTAACTTCTGGCCATACCAGCTGCATGTTGGATCCCATTTCCTAAAATACAAGATGAAATAACGTTAACACATATACTACCACCACGTATTTGCACAATCATATTGGTATTTAGTATTTACATAACTAGTCAACCAGGCACATTACAAATTTTATGAAGTACATGCGCATAGGGATTCCTGATCACAGCCTTTAACATCATCAAAGCAATATGACAAATTTTGTGCAAATACCTGTTAATGCAATGATTCTCTGAATTACAACCAATAGCATGTGTTTTATTTTTGGATACAAACTCCAATCAATGGTTGATGCATGAGTGAGTGTGAGTGCAATCTAGGCAAGTTCTGCACTTCACACACATAACAATTATTGTCATCTCATACACAACACAAAATAAATAAATAAATAAGAAAGATAGTGGAAGGAAGCAAAGCAAAGCATCTGCTTGCTAAGCCATTGCCACATCCTTCTTTCTTTCTAGCTTTTTCTTCAGTCAGCCACTATGATCATGGATCAACCTTCATTTCAAATGCTTTGCACTTTTATTCATGACTTTATTATTATATCTACTCATTTTTCACAGGCAAATTTAGCAACAAGGGAAATAATATTTATTTCAAAAAATATATATATATTCTAGCAGCAGAGATATGTTATTGACATGTTATTGACTTGAGGGTCTCCTCCAATTCAACACCATTATCTTATTCATATAATTATTGATATGTTATTGACATGTTATGGACATGTTGTTGACTTGATTTTCATTCATTTTTTAACATATACACAAGCAAAAATTAACATGCAAGTGAAGCACAAGGAAGAGATGCCAAATCCAACAACATTGATGGTACAAATTGGGGAAAACCTTTACTCTAACCCTAAACTCAAATTCCATAAATTACTCACCAAATGCTGGTTATTGAACAATCGCAAGGTGTCTGTGCGGGGTCTTTGTGCGGCTTTGCTCCACAAATGGAACCTTTCACTTCCAACAAATACGGCTTCTCTCCTTCCCCTCCACCGCTTCGCCACTTCACTGTTTTCGGAATCCACGCCTTCGTCCCTTCCACTCAAAATAAATACTTTTTCAGGGTTTAGAGAAGGGAGTTGCGTTGCGTTCAACCGTTGCCTTCAACCATCGTTAACCGTTGCCTTCAACCTTTTCTTAGAGCTTAGCAGTTTCTCTAGAGCTATGAGTTTTAGAGTGATGGGTTTTTTCTGTTCAAACTTCGAAACTGATTTTTTCTGTTCAAACTTCGAACTTGCCTCTTTTTTTTTTTTTTGGGACCAACTTTAATGCTGGATATTAAATTCGGGTTTGGGTTCCTCACCGACCCGATTGCAAAACTTTATCTCAATTCTCCCTAGCCTTTGGATTGATCTGATGGCTATAAAGTGAACCCCTTATAACTTACCACTTATAACTTTCCACTCATTATAGTCTGACCTCAGACTAATTCATCGAACTTGGGCCATTTTTACAGGTCTAGTTTTATCAAAGAACAACAAATAGTGTTTCAGTTTTTTCAATTAATGTAACAAAAGTCGTGTGCAAGACACCAAATTATAAAAAAGAAAAACTACATGCGTGAAAATGGACATTCTGGTTCACTTTCTAATCGTCAGTCAGTCAACTGACTCTTTTGCCGTTGACAATGGACATCCTGGTTCACTTTCTTATTTCAAATATTTATGAAATAAGAAAATTTGCCCAATTTCATGGAATAAGAAAGCATTTAGTCTTAACATGTCATCTACCTTGTTGAAGTTTTCTTTGGAAATGCATTGAGATCATGAAATTCTTACTGTGTTCTAACTTCATTGATTGTTTCGACCAAAAATTAACTTCATCGATTGTGTAATTTATCACAGTCCTCCATCAAAATGTACACCTCATTCTACCACAATAATACGTTTTCCAATTAACATACACATCTCTCTCCATCAAAATAAAGACAATGCCATGCAGTCCAATTTTTTTTATATTTCCAAATTATGTCTCATTCTCACATTGCATGCTCTCCAATTCATTAGATTCAAATATAACCATTCTCTGTCCTGTTTCTATGCAACAATAAGTGATTATGTATGGGTTTTGATGAGGAGAAACCAAGATCATGTTCTTCCATTGATCTAAATCATCAGGACGCAAGATTCACATAGATTGATTTTTACAGTCAACCAAACAACACATATCTCATTGGTGAAGTCAGGTTCTCATCATAGAAGACTAGGAAAACCTTTTCTCTCTTCTCATCCACAGGATGTTAATGAAAATAGCCAAGAACTTGACCACCCACATTATGTTGAATAGCCTCTTCATGATCCAAGACACCATCTGGAGTTGTGATCACAACATAACCCCACTGCAAGGAGAGGAAGAGGGAGAGGGGTAGAGGAAACCATAAAATGTTAACCTTTCTTGAACACATTGATCCATGACATAAAGTAAACACACAGACCTTCCCAGCCAGGCTGTTTCAGTAATAAAAGGGACAAATAAGAATCAGGAATTTTTCCAGATCTTTAGGGATCAGGAAGTTAACAAACCTGGCGCGTTGGAAGCGTACGGAATTTGTACTCCTCAATATCCTTTGCCTTGACATCCTGCCTGTAAGTGAGAGCTCGACAATCATTAACCCTGCCTTGTAGTTGAACCGTTATCCTCCCTACTCTATGCAGATCATAAACTTCAAAATCCTTGATATAACCTGAACGAAACGATACCACACTCAAAAACAGCACATGCAACAAATTAACAAATAGCATTTGGAGACAATATGGATTTCTCATTCCCTCCTCCAAAGAAACCAAACAAGAAGTGTAATGATTGCATGGCCAAATATTTCATTAGCCACTTACGTTTCTCCTGTACTTTCAACAACTTCCCAATAGAAGGTCCCTTCATCTAGTATATATAGAGAATTCAAAACCCCTCTTTGCTTACCAACACAGTTCTTATAACAGCTGTTGAAAGTCATCCAAACTTTAGAAGAAATTCCTCTATTCCTAAGCATTATCAATTTGATAATACAACTTATACGGGTATACTGCTTTTCCAGTTGCACAATCTTTAGTTAGGTAACCTTGTTTTGTCACAACCAATTACTTTCAAAGCCCTTAATTTGAGGGCAAAAAGAAGATTTAAGATTAAAGATTCCAAATGAAGCAACGCCATGTTTGAAAAAAGAAAAAGAAAAAAAGGGAACTTCCCTTTATCATCTCCCAGTTCACTCCAGTTCCAAATCAACAGTTTATTTCAAGCCAAGTAGCTCCAAAACATATGATAATTCATCTTATTCAAGACAGAAAGCACTGAAAAAAAAAGGAAAAAGAATTCCTAGAGCCATACTAGCTAAGTTATGGAGATCCTTAATCACTACAATGTCACCAATTTCAAAACCCTCTCAACAAAATTAATTTTACAACAACCCAGAAGCAGAAACATTCATACGAATGTCGAAAAGTTGGATAATTTAGCATTAATTAACAAAACCCATATAAGAACAGGAGAAGAAAATGGAGGTGTTTACCTCGATGTTTCATGATTTTGAGGAAAGAAGACATGACTGTGGAGATAGGTTGCAATTCCACAGTAGCTTTTCCTCTTCTCTCCGCATTCACTATTGACCTCAACGCACTATTCAATATCATCCTCCCCATCTTTCTCTTTGCAAAATGCAAACCCTAACCCAGAGGACGGCTCTGTTACTCTGTTAGGAACACTATAGTATTGCTGCGATTTATTTATTGATTATCCGCGATTTATTTTTTAGAGTTAATTAAACGGATACCCCATGATTTTTGTGATGTTTACACAAAAACTCGTGACTTTCGGAAAAAAAAATTACACTAACATCCCCTAACTTATGTAACAATACTAAACCAAAGTTTTAGATTTGATTTCCCTCTCACACCATCGATTGTATGAAAAAAAATAATAACATGTTGAAATTTTTGTGTGACTGGATGTAACTAGAGTTAAAAGGTCCAAATTCGGTCAAATTCATAACGAGAATGAATGAAAAGGAATGAGGGTAAAGTAAAGCGGATATTGGAGTGGTTCTCACAAGTTATAGAAAACCAGAAAGAAAACCATAAACCCTAGTCATTGTTATGGATTGCCAAACCTGACAGATTTGTTCCAATTTAGAAAATTACTGTAAGCAGCAGTAAATTGAAAAGGAAGAAAATCTGTGAAGTATACGTTGACTGACATATTTTATGTGGCTGATTTTCCATGAGTGTTCTGAATTGTTTGCCACATGTTGCCATAAATATGTGCATCTATCTAAGCGCTTCTCTGTAGGTCTTATTTTTGAATTCCCCGTTCTGTATTTGTTGCCATGAGTTGAAAGAAAACCAGAAAGAAATCGAGTCATACATATTTTCTCTTTGTAACTAGGAACTTCCACATCTTGAAAAGAGAATTTTGAATTAAATGCTTCCTCAGTCTTTGGATGAAGCTTTTCCTAAAGAAGATTAAGAAAAGTTCAAGCAGGCTCCACCATTTGATGCATTTATTTGGGGACTTCAAGAACAGAACAGTCTAGAAAACAGGTAGCCATGGCAACCTTGCACAATGTCAAGCAAAGCAACAGTTTGGCATGCTTCCTCAACTGGACGGTCCTTCCATCGATTCAGTATAGCTTCAGCAACAGAAGCAATCTTATGCTGCAGTACAGCCGCACCAAGGGGCCCTACCAAATTGAGCCTTGTTGCAGCAGAAATAACATCTCTCATTGTAATAAACATGTAAGCTCTTTGAGAAGTAGCGCTGTCCAACCCGAGCAGACCACATATAACCCCAAACATAGGGGCATGGTGAAAAGAAACAACCCCAGAACTTAAAGAAGCTTCCCTCATAGATTTAAGAGATGGTATTTCCGAGTACACGGATGCAGCCACCCTCATCAATGCCGACCCTTGTGAAATTGATGCCTTCCTACTCACTTCATTAGTTAACATTGCATCCAACATTTTGTCGAGTTTGCGCCTGTTCTCAAAATCAGGCGACATTGTTGTAGAATAGACAAAAGGAAGGAGTAAGCTTCCAGTATTCTCCAACAGATGGATTACAAAAGTTTGGAGATCTTCAGGACAAGAGACTATACGAGCTTGGATTGCTGCCTCGAGACCAAAAGAGTGAGCAAAACCACCTGTTGGAAGGATAGAATCGAGCAGTTGCCATTGGCTCCACTGTAAAAATGAGTCTGATATAGCACGTTTCTTGTTTTCTCTATTTAGATCCATAGAACGAGCAAAGGCAACTGTTGGGGGGTCAGAATTGTGCAGTTGCCATTGACTTTGCTGTACAAGAGAGTCTGATGAAGGACGTTTCTTGTTTTCTTTGTTTAACTCCATCTCCTCCTCCTGTGGAAAAAATGAAACTGCGCTGCAGGACACACAATGAGCAATCAAGCTTAGAGTTAGATGGAAACACCCTATGCTTAAATCAAAAGAAATATTCATGCAAGACAGTTTATGCATGTGGGATTTTCACATGACGAATCACAGTTCATGACTAACCACCCACATAATCAGAAATGTCTTCTGTTTTTCAAATTTTTCCGGCTCAATCATATTAGTATTAATATCAGTAACAAAAAAAGGTCTTATATTCTCCAATGGCAGAATCTACTCTACAATAATTTACTGTTCTAAAAATGTAGCAGAGTGGCCAAGGAGAACTCAGAAACGCTTTCTTATTGATGCAATCTAACTCTAATTCAAGTGAAATTGTATTCTACGTAATCCCTAGTAGAGAAAACATTTGCATATGCTAACAGTTGCAACACATGTTAGAATACTAGAACATAAGAGCAATTTAAGCGTCACGGGAAATGTAAATAAACAATTAAAGTAAATGAAAGGGGAGCATGATTTTTCCCCAAACACATATATGTGCTGCCTTCCAATCCTGGATCTCCTCAGTTTATAATCGCACTCTTGTTTCTTGTTTTCGCCACTGAAAAATGCTTAAAGAAAATGGAAAGTCTTTAATAAGAAGATTTTACCTCCTTTTTAAGCTGAAAGCTTCAGATTTTTGCCAATTTCAAGAGCCTCCTTAATCTCTCTGTTAAAAAAACAGAAACATCCAAATCTCTGAGAAAGACGTAGAGAGATGAATCCAGAAGTGAAAAATCAATCTTAAACGTAATTGGGTTTTCTTGGTTGAGGCAGAGGACCATTGAGAATTGGGAAAACCAGAGAAAGACTGTGTTCTCTTTGCTAAATTTGAGAACTCATTTTGGTTCTCTTAGTTAAATTAGAAAACCCAGAAAAGGGAAAGTACAGAGAAACATAATTGTACTTTTCTAACAAAGAAAATCAATGGCAGAGATGCACGAGGAAACGAAGGTAACTCCTCACTCCCATACTTTCTTCTCATCAAACAGAAAAAACAGCCATGAGAAATCGAGGGGAAAAAATGTAGAACTTTTCTCAGCAAACAAACAGACAAAATCAAAAGAGAAGCAGAACGCCGTGTCCACGTCAGGCTGGACACGTCGGCAGTAGTTTATTTATTTAATTTTATTTTTTGTCATTCCACGTGCCAAAGCTTTGGGTTTAGCAAGAAGAGAAGAGAGATTCACCACTTCATTAATCTAATTCTTGATTTTTCGGATAATAAATTACAAATTTGAATTTGAGATTCATATAATTTTATACCTATGTGTTAATAAACGCAGAAATTAGCATTCTAATTAGTCTAATTCTTAATTTTTCAGATAATAAATTACAGATTTTAATTTGAAATTCTATAATTTTTAGTTTTATGTGTTAATAATCACACAGAAGTTGGCAATCGAAATATACTGACACTGGTTAGTAGATTTTGGCAATTATGTGAGCCATTACAGCTCAGACTAATTTAATATACTTACCTCGCCATGTAAGTAAGTAGAGCGAAGGAGCTCCTACATTCTTGCCAAACGGCAAAAGTTTTTGAGTATATCTATTGTAAGGAGTTTATGATCAGTTTTATATACTACTCTTTTTGTTGACCAAATTAGGTGATTTTTCATTCATCTATATCATCGATCAGTCTTGGGAAATCAGTTTCTAGCAAGTAGTATTTTAAGACTGGATAATGCTTCCCTCTTGCCCATACAAAATAACTCCTTGCCTAGTAATGCGGCTTAACCACAAACTAACATGTTTTTTTTTTTTTTAAAATATTCTCAAAAGTGTTTTTTTTTCTCTATTTTATTGGTGTCTTTTTTTTGGGTGAAATTTTATTGTGGTCTTTTTATAAGAGTACTATAATTTTCTGTTATTGAACTTGTAAATGATTTTCATTAACAGATGGGACACATTTAGACAGCACAGGTAAAATCCATTGGCCTATCAATGAATTAAATAGCCAAATGAAGTTTTGGGCCCTCAGACATTTGAGACAGTGAAACTTCATTGAAAGCCGATCAACATTCAGGAACACCACCGGATCATCGCCACATTAATAATAATAATAATAATAATAATAATAATAATAACCATGAAGATGAAGAAGAAGAAGAAGAAGAAGAAGCAGCAGCAGCAGCAGCAGAAGACATTGACGACGGTCACAGTGGTGAAACAAATGGAGGCTTAAAGTGAAGCACTGCTCCATGAAATGGGATTTGCATCATTGGGCATATTATCAGAGAATGCCCAAAAGCATTATCCAAAAGAAACCAACCATATATGATTTCCATACAGCTACAGCACATAGAATAACTTATACATGAAGGAAATAGCAAATTACTTTAGCTAACAAAAAATATATGTAAATACTCTGCGGTCAATGGATAAATTAATGAATGCAAAGGGAGCGAGAATTGAATTGATGACTATCTTTTACAAGAACAACTGTACAAACTGAAATATAATTGAGCAAACAAAACAGCTCATAATTACCCAAGGAGGTGCTCTGTCATATAAAAATCGACATCCTTGCAGAAAACCGTTCAAATTTCAAAACTTCAGCACCCACATAAACCAGAAAAGGCATAAACAGCTGATTGAAATAAATGTGCTATAAACCACATGATAACAAGAATTATGAAAACAATGGATTTGCTTCAACATTCATTATGTATTTTCATTAGCCAAAGAAAAAAAAAGAGAATGAAATGGATACACAGCAGCAGAGGTGAAAAAAAATTGCAATTGTGAGTGAATTTCGAATCCTAAACAATCCAAATCCACATGATGTGCAAAATCAATCAAATTCAGATGCACACATGCGGCTATTTTCATATCAACAAATTGGGTACACGAACTCAGCAGTTTCAGCAACCTTCAATACAGAAAGCTCTTAGAGAAACTAGTGTGTGAGAAGGCCCTCAGAACTTATAGATTCCATCAAATCATTCACAGCTTAATGCTAATGGGATCTACCAAAAGCCGTCCCCCACAACCAAGATATATATACATACACACACATAGATAGAGGAAAGGGGAAAGAGAGGGTTGTGGGGTTATAAAGGTCAATGATAGATCAAACCAAGCAGCTGCTCATCCATCATAGAGCTAACCTTGGGACCAATGAGTTGTAGTCCAGTGGGTTTGGGACTAGTTATCCACTGTCTAATCTAGAGGCAAAAATACTAGCTAGACTACCAGGACTAGTACTTAAGCAAACAACTTATAGGCCAAAATTTACTGGGACTACAAGCATACAAAAACCTCAATGCCAAAACAGAGACTGTAACCTAACAATACCTAAACAGCCCACAGTCGAACACAAACATTACAGGGACTCTTAACCAGAGAGTCAGAGCATACACCTTTAATGCTGGAAGAGGCAGCAAATAGTTGTCAAAATGAGAGCCAATGGAAATACAAGCAAAAAAGACACCCAAGTTGTCATAGACTGCAACTATAAAATTCCTCCAGTCCACATGAATTAACAGACTTAACAGAGTTCTAAACAAGAGAAAGTAGGAAAATTAATGAGAAAAAACTGCACATTGTCATGTTGAAAGAGCTAGTTTCAACATTAAAACCAAAGGAAAATTTATATAGATACAACAAACTTGTTATCACATATGAATCAACATGATGAAGAATAGATACAACAAAGCATAAGGCCGATAACAAAGACATTTGCCAACATACCTTCAACGTGTAAACCGACAATTTCCCATTTCCCCGACACCACTTACCCAAGTAAAAGAAAAGAAAGGAAAAAAAGCCCTCAGATCTTATCATGTCCTGAATGTATCAATAATGGTGGGCTTTGATTTTCATTTACAGCCTTGCCACAACAACAACAACAACAACAACGACAACAACTCAAGAACACAAGCATCAAGGCTCATACTGACAATCAAATCAACCACCAAAGAACACAAGTATGCATCACTGGGCAAATGGCTACGCTTGATGCAGCGCAGCGGCTATAAGCTGCTGTCCAGTGACCCAAACATACCCAAAATACAGAGAATAGAAGGATAAAGCAGTAGAATCGAAGTTGGAACGAAGATAATTGAGTTCTAGGGCAAAACCCCAATAGAAACTCTATAGACTAAAGTCTGAAATTATATTCATCAACAAAACTAAATACAACAGTCTCTTAATAGCCTATTTATACTAGAATATAGAAAACCTAATTGACATAGGAAATTAAAAACCTAAACAGGAAATTAAACCCAAATCCTAGTAAGAATAGGAAAACAGGTAATAAAATAACCTATTAATTTAATATAACTAAAACTTAGCCTTTTTGGCTGATGCCCACTTATATTAGGAAAGTCTAATAGATGCTCCTGCATCATCACTGCATCACAGGACACCACAACTATTTCCAGTTGACTATAAATTTATTGAATCCATGTTGCAAGGTCACCTTAGAGAGGATGTTATCACTACATACGTAAAATTTGTCTCTGCACAAGCCTTCAGATCTCATAGCTATATCTGGTCATTGACAGTTAGCTGCTGGATTATCAGTATGAGCCTCTTCACATCTTCGGCCATGCACGCCAGAGAGAGAGAGAGAGAGAGAGAGAGAGAATGGTGGTGGTGGTGATGATGATGATGAGGACTAGCATGGAAAGAATGATAGAAAAGGCTCGTACTTATAATAATCCATAGTACCGCTCCCAGAAATGAGTTTTCCATCATCAGGCCAAAGGAGTGCAACTGATCATTAGCACATCATCACTGCTTGAAAATCCAACATACCCAAGCCTAGAATGATAAATTAAACAGTTAATTGCACTTTGACAAGGATTAATTAAACCGATGATTGTAATCACACAAAATCCACTTCCATACACAGTTTAATACTACAAAGTCCAATCTATACCTTAAGAATCCAATCTAGCCCAAACAGAAATTTCATTTTAAATCCAACACCTGCGAACAGAAAAGCAAAAGGATTTCAAGGAGGCTCATATATAGTTTTCTAAGCTGCCTGCATTTCCATCAATAACCACAGCTCGGAGCTCAGTGCATGCATGTACATCACTCGATTTTAATACCAATTCACTATAAATTACCCGCCACAAATACGACCATAGCCATGAACATTAGCAGATTTTCAATCAACACCGTGTTCCGAACAGCCAATTTGAAAATAAAGGAGTTTATTTACCCATCTCAAATAAAAGGACGATGATACCAGATAAACACAATTTACTTCTATGGAATCTCATGCAGTCAGCCATACACCTACAACTAGCAGATAAAAATTTCATCCTAACATTGCAACACCCGTATCACAGGAATGCAAGGATTTCTACAGGGGTCATATATAGCTTTCTAGGTTGCATTTCCATCAATGGCCGCAGTCATAAACTGCTCCAAGCCCAATGCATGTATCATTGTTCACCAAAGTCCCACTTAGCAATTAACCCAGACCACTGAAAAGAAAATTTTAAAATCCACTTCAAAACTATGCCATTATACACAACAAGCCATAATACAAACCATGGTCATAGACATTGGCGGATTTTGAACCAACTTAACATCAAATGCCTGACACCATTAAATTACATATAAATTAAATAATTAATATATAAATTATAAATTAATATATGCTCTTATATATTCAAAAGATTTTAGTTTATATACATATATCTAGTAAAAAAATTGAGACATCAAGTAAGCTCAAAGGTACTCAAACAGTTCAGAACTGTTCTGTACTTCACAAATGAAAACCAGATTTAAATTTTAAAGCTCTTTGAAAGTAATACGAAACTGTGTTACAAAAACTATTCAGGTTCCTGCAGTCTTATTATATAAAGTGCTATAAAAATCATAACAAAAAAAATGAGGTTTCCATCACCAGACTAATAAAAAATTGCACCAATTTTCTGAGGCAGCAAATTTGTTAGATTACATTACAAGGTAATCCCAGAAAATAAAAAAGGCAAGAAATATAAACTCAGACGACCACAAGTAGAACGTGGAAAGCCACAGAATAAACAAAAGACACTAGATCTGATCATTAGTACAGCGTTGTTTTTTAAAGTCTCATATGCTCAAACCTACAATAATAATCTACCACCAAACACAATTTAATCTATGGAATCTCATACAGTTAGCCATACACCTTAAATATCTAAACTAGCACTAGCAAACAAAATTTCATACAATAGTTGCCAAATAGTCACACCAAACCAAAAGAAAAACAAACCAATTGAAACTCTTAACTGTGCCATTGACAATGTCAAAATAACCACATTACAGGACGCTCTACTATTTGCAGTTGACTGAAGTTCCATCACATTAATTTTATTAGCATTTCAAGGGCACCTTGGGAAGGATATTTGCACCACATGGGAAATACATATTACTTAGTGCAAATGTTTAAAACGAAATGCAGTCACAAATTCCATGTAATGGTAAATAAGGGGCATAATAAAGAGGAGAGTAATAGATATGTAGAAATGAAGACAAAACACCATAGAATAACTAAGGAACAAAAGTGATTTACGATTCAATAAGCATATCTTAGAAGGAAAAAAATGTCTCTAGACAAGCCTTCAGATCTCATAGCTATATCTGGTCATTGACAGTTGCCACTGGATTATCACTATGAGCCTCTTCACATCTTCAACACTACAAGCCAGGGGGGAGAGAGAGAGAGAGAGAGAGAGAGAGAGAGAGAGAGAGAGAGAGAGAGAGAGAGAGAGAGAGAGAGAGAGAGAGATGGATAGATAGATAGAGGATTGTGTTTATGATGATGATAATGGCTAGTACAGCAAAAATGATAGAAAAGGCTCATAACAATAATCCACAGAACCTCTCCAAAAATGAGTTTTCCATCATTAGGCTAATAAAAATTGAATCATCTTCCTGAGGCAGCAAAATAGCTACACTAGAAAACACGGTTTAAAAAAAACAAAAATGAGTGGGCATCTACAGTTATATCATGGAGACACAATAGACAAAAGAGTAGATCTGATCATTAACACAGTATCACTACTACAACGAAATGCAGTCGCAACTTTGATGCAATGGTAAATAAAGGACATAATAAAGGAGTGTAATAAATATGTGGAAACCAAGAAAATACAACCACAGAATAACTGAGGAACAAAAATGATTTAAGATTCAATAACCATATCTTAAAAGGAACAAATGTCTCTGGACAAGCCTTCAGATCTCATAGCTATATCTGGTCATTGACGGTTAACCACTGGATTATCACTATGAGCCCCTTCACATCTCCAACTATACAAGCCACGAGAGAGAGAGAGAGAGAGAGAGAGAGAGAGAGAGAGAGAGAGACAGACAGACAGACAGACAGAGAGAGACAGAGAGAGAGAGACAGACAGACAGACAGAGAGGATGGTGTTTATGATGATGATAATGGCTAGTACAGCAAAAATGATAGAAAAGGCTCCTAGCAATAATCCACAGAACCGCTCCAAAAATGAGTTTTCCATCATTAGGCTAATAAAAATTGAACCATCTTCCTGAGGCAGCAAAATAGCTACACTAGAAAATATGGTTTTAAAAAAAAACAAAAACAAGTGGGCATCTACAGTTATATCATGCAGACACACAGAATAGACAAAAGAGTAATCTGATCGTCAACACCGCATCGCTACTACAACGAAATGCAGTCGCAACTTCAATGCAATGGTAAATAAAGGACATAATAAAGGAGGAGCATAAAAATATAAGGAAACCAAGAAAATACAACCATAGAATAACTAAGGAACAAAAATGATTTAAGATTCAATAACCATATCTTAAAAGAAACAAATGTCTCTGGACAAGCCTTCAGATCTCATAGCTATGTCTGGTCATTGACGGTTAACCACTGGATTATCACTATGAGCCTCTTCACATCTTCAACTGTACAAGCCGGGGGGAGAGAGAGAGAGAGAGAGAGAGAGAGAGAGAGAGAGGGAGGATGGTGTTATGATGATGATAATGGCTAGTACAGCAAAAATGATAGAAAAGGCTCCTAACAATAATCCACAGAACCGCTCCAAAAATGAGTTTTCCATCATTAGGCTAATAAAAATTGAACCATCTTCCTGAGGCAGCAAAATAGCTACACTAGAAAACATGTTTTAAAAAAAACAAAAACCAGTGGGCATCTACAGTTATATCATGGAGACACAGAATAGACAAAAGAGTAGATCTGATCATTAACACAGCATCACTACTACAACGAAATGCAGTCGCAACTTCGATGCAATGGTAAATAAAGGACATAATAAAGGAGTGTAATAAATATGCGGAAACCAAGAAAATACAACCACAGAATAACTGAGGAACAAAAATGATTTAAGATTCAATAACCATATCTTAAAAGGAACAAATGTCTCTGGACAAGCCTTCAGATCTCATAGCTATATCTGGTCATTGACGGTTAACCACTGGATTATTACTATGAGCCTCTTCACATCTTCAACCGTACAAGCCAGGGAGAGAGTGAGAGAGTGAGAGACAGAGAGAGAGAGACAGAGAGACAGAGAGACAGAAAGACAGAGAGAGAGGATGGTGTTTATGATGATGATAATGGCTAGTACAGCAAAAATGACAGAAAAGGCTCCTAACAATAATCCACAGAACCGCTCCAAAAATGAGTTTTCCATCATTAGGCTAATAAAAATTGGACCATCTTGCTGTGGCAGCAAATTAGCTACACTAGAAAACATTGTTAAAAACTCAAAAAAGAACGGCCATCTAAAAGTAGATCATGGAGATACACAGAACAGACAAAAAGACAGCATATCTGATCATAACACACCCTCACTACTATCAACGTTGAGTTAGTTGGAACACCTGTATCACAGCAAGGTTAAAGATTTCTACAAGGGTCATATTTCTAGGCTGCATTTCCATCAATAATCGCAGTTACAAACTGGTCAGAGCCCAGTGCATGTATCATCATTCCCCCACAATCCAACTTAACGATACCAGGAACCCACTACATATGACAAAATGAATGAACAAAAATCCACTTAAAAAAATATGCCACTGTAGTTTACAAACCATAGTCACGGACATTAGCAGATCTTGGGCCAACTTAACATCAAATGCCCAACACGCAGTAAATGGGTTCTTACGACTCAGAAGTAGAGCAGTATAAACAATCAGTGGCAAAGCAAAAGCATAACTATGAAAGCAAGGAAATTTGGGGCAGGAATGAACATGCAAGGGTTAAAGTAACTAGTTCCGCAAATTTTAACCACGTTTAAGGCTAAATCCCCAAATGGGTAGTTGTATAGAGTGAGATCTATCAAAATGCCCTCAGATCTCATAGCTTTTAACGAATCATTCACGGTTTGAAGCAAGTGGCGTTCATCAACATCCTGTATACTCAACAGCACTGCATATATATATATATGTTTGTATGTATGTATGAGAGAGAGAGTGAGAGTGAGAGTGAGAGAGTGAGAGAGAGAGTGAGAGAGAGAGAGAGAGAGGTTACAGTGGTGGTGAGTATAGGCTGATGAAGAAAACAACCACGCTTACCGCTCTTTAGCTTTTTCAATTTGTTCATCATCGGGAATCATACTTGAACCAAAGATAATGTAAATCAAAAATCAAAAATCAAAAATCAATAATCATCTTTCAGCCAAAAGAATCAACAATTTTTAAATTTGTTTTCTAAGGAAGGAAAAAAAAAAGACTCCGAGAAATAAACAGTGGAACATTTTGCTCGGCGTGAAAAACAAGCAATTTTAGGGTTTCAGCCTCAAAGGGAGCTCGTATTATAAAGAGTACTGCAATGCCGAAAGTGACCTTCGGGTTTTCTATTAAAAACATTGATAATAACAACTAGTTCTCCGCATGCGCTTCGGCAAGCGCCCAGAGGTTTTATTAAAAAAAAAATTAAATTTATTTTAGAATTAAAAAAGATAATGGATAGTTGTTTTCCATAAATATAGGATCTATTATCTGATTTTTCTTTTAATTTTAATTTTTTTAAATATGAAAAAATGTGAATTTACTATATTATCCTCATTTAATTAATAATTTCAATTCTTAATGTTTGCATTAACCAAGGGCATTTTCTGGTATTTTGAATGTTTCACCATTCTCTGCCTTTTGCTTTATATATATATATAGATATATATAGATAACGGAAACTATTTTACCATAAATTATAAATTACTATTGTAACAAAAGTAGTTCTAAATATTGTTATATTGAGGGCTTTGGAGAGGGTTAGCATAACAAATATACCAAAATTGTTCAATTTTAACATGTCCAAATAGATCACTACAATATAAAAGAAGCTAATTAGATGCATTCATTAAACTTGTAGCGATGCTATTTCTCAATGCTTCCATCTATTGTGTTCCATTGTCATGAAAACTATGATCAAGTTCTTGTTGTACATCAACATCCCCACCTATCTCTTCACTTAAGATATCATTTGAAGCATCAAAATGTCTATCACGTTGAGCATGCCTCCTTATATAATTATGAAGTGTCATTGTAGCAATGACTATCTTCACTTGCTTGTTGAATGGATAATTACGTTGGGCAATGTCTATCACATTGGGCATGCCTCCTTATATAATTATGAAGTGTTATTATAGAAATGACTATCTTCACTTGTTTGTTGAATGGATAATTAGGCATATCTCTTAAAATTTTCCATATTTTCTTCCATACTCCAAAGGTTCTTTCAATAACGCTCCTAAGAGAAGAGTGAACATGATTGAATACTTCTTTATAACCCGTTGGTTGGCTTCCCCTTAAAAATCGGGAGATGATACCTTTTGCCTTTATATGGTCTCAAAGAACCTCTCATTTGTGGGTACCCTGCATCTACTAAATAATATTTCCCTGTGAAATACAACATTCATTTTTCTTAATATGTATATATAATTGGACTAAGTAAGTAATGAAAAACACAAAGGTTAATTGAAAAAGTTTTACCACTTGGAGGCTTAGGGAAATTTAAATTTTCATTGCGTATAACCGAAAGAAACACTCTTGTATCATGTGCTGTGTCTTCCCACCTGGCACATTCAAATATAAATTGCATGTCAAAGTTACATACGGCCATAATGTTTTGAGTTGGCATCCCTTTCCTACCAATATAAGATACTTGATCTTGAGGTCGTATTGAAGCTTGAACATGTACTCCATCTATAACACCAATACAATCCTAAAAATGATAGTTTGACAAATTTTTTAATGCATATAACTATAATTAGCAATAAAAAGTAGAGAGAAGTGATAGATGCAATTTTTACCTTAAAATGAGGAATATATCTAGAATCTCTCATATTGCTTGTGGAATATCACTAAATTCATAATCCATCGGTTTGATGACATCCATTGCCATACGATATACAACATCCAACATGTAACTAAAATATCTACTCACTGTCTCACCAGAGTGTTGAAATCTTTCTTGTGCTAACCTATTCCCCACACCATGTCCTAGCATGTGCACAAACATTCCCAATATCTCAATGGAATTCATATTCCTAGAACCTCTCAACCCATAATTAAATTGCAACTCATTAGATAATCTGTAAATACATCTTTGTCCATCCTCAACATGGTATAACATCACCTATTATTCCCATGTAATAATTCCATCAACCAGATATTACCTGTTTGTGAAGAATCCATACAAGGATTTTTATGAATATATTTCAGATAATATAATTCAATTGATCGTGCACAAGCGCATATAGATAGGTTAATCTCCTCTTCTTCATCATCTGGATTGTATATTTTCAAACAAAGCTGCAATTTATAATTATAATCATCAACACTCCCAATTAACCATAATCTATGATGTAAATTTAGTCAAAATAATAATTCATTGCAATAAAGTAATTATCCAAACAACATAAGCACAACAAACTAATTATCCAAACAACATAACCACAACAAAGTCAAAAGTCAACTGCCCTATTGGTTGTTAAATTCATAAGTTAGCCATGCAAGCTTGACATTAGGAGTCTTCATGGTAGAAAACATCTCTCGCTTCTCTTGATTCAAAAACAATCAAGTCGCAAACATCCACAAAGTGCTAGTAGGTTCACATCCAGGTAAAGATGATACAATTTACATCACTTCAGGAATACTACTGCCTAGTTGCATTTTCATCATCAATGATGTTGCTGTGCTCCTACTCTCAACTGCACCAACAAGGCGGTCAATTTGGCCAGCTAGTTTTTCAGCACCTCCAACTTTTCTTCCTTTCTTATCTTGCTGTTTTTTTATTCAATTGTTCAGGTGCTCTCCTTTTCTCTTTCCTCGTAGCATTCTTGATAGCTTGAATCATTTCAAATGGATTGGAATCATATGAGTCATCACTTCCTTTGAGTGGAATAACATCACCCATGGATGCCTCTTCAATTTCTGGTGGGAGTATACCACATTAAGGTGCCCAAGCATGTTCACCAGTGGTCGTGGTATTCATGAACATCCTATCTAGTTTCTCCTCCATCTCAGGGTTAATGCCTTTTTTTACACAACTTTGCATATTCAGCATTTATCTACATTATAGAGACATCTGGATTGTTAATATAAATGCATGTTAATAAAATAAAAGGGGGAAGACAAAAGATTAATCTAAAAAGAAATATTGCACGCACCTGAATTTTATTATTCCACCACTCATTAGATGCATCAATATTACCCTTGCTCGAATTCCACCCTAGACCAGTTTCTTTACCTACAAGTTCTTTCCACAATTCCCACTCAATTTTGAGTGCATCCCACTTATTTTTCAGTTGCCCCTTAGAATAATTATTTCCTGTCTCTTTATTAAAGTTGACTCTCAAATTTTCTCATTCTTCTTTTTTAAAATGAGTGCCAGGATGATGTCCGGCATCCACCTCCTTGATGCACGGATAACAGAATATGGATATATTATGGTTATTCCATGTAGCTGGAGCTTTTGATGAACTTCCCACATTATTTCCCATCCTTACTAACGCAATATGTGTTGAGTATGAGAAATAGATAATAGCAAATAATTGTCCCAATATACATTATATTGAAAGACAAAAAAATAGCGAAGTAGAGGAGACAACTCCTAATATACAAAACCAATTAACGCTAACAACAAAATAAGTAAGGATTATACTTACTTTAGAGCCATAGTTGAAGCAGGGGGTGTACATTAAACTACTTTGTTGTTCAATCAGAAATTTTCCAAGACCTAAGCTAATACTTACAATTACAAATATCTAAAGTATTAATTAAGCTAATTTTATTAGGCCAATGCAACTGGAATGGCCAAGTGAGATGTGAACAACACTTAGAAATGAAAAATCCTAGAATTAATATAAACTAAATTTTTTGACGAATTTGTGTCATAATTCTGAAGCATTTCTCGGTAAACCAAATGAAAAATATTGTGCTTGGATTCTTGACTCTAAGAAGTGGGGAGGTTTGTTAAAAAAAAAAAAAAACTTTCCTTTTCCTACATGTATGAATATTGGTTACCAAACAAAATGCACGATGAAAAGCTTTTCTTGTGAAAGTTTTGGTTATTTCTGATAGCCAACTAAAGCATCCAAACCATAATTATACAATACTGGCTTATGTCTTCTTCTACATTATTGAACGTTGTTGATATATTTGACAAAAACCAGAAAACCAGAAAACCAAAAACCAAAAATGCATCTAGGACAGACAAAAGAGGCCCCAAAACTCCATAATAAATCCAAAAGAATATACAAGCTACCAACAAGAAATCAACTAGACAACAGGAGATCTGACCCAAAAGAAGGTTTCAGAGAAAGAGAAACAAAGAGAGAAGTAGATCTAACCCAAAGGCATGTTGAAAACCCTAGACCAAGCTAGGGAGAAAACAAAACCTTACCAAAAAGCAAGGAGAGACAAACCCAGGTACAAAACTAGGAGCAAAACTCTCTCTCTCTCTCTCTCTCTCTCTCTCTCCCTCCCTCCCTTGTCTTCCCCCTAAAGCCCCAAGAACACTAAGCGCCAATCTCATAAAAAAAAAAAAAACCTAATTTCATAACATATATAAACCCAAAAATTATAAATGTAATGAAATGAATGAACTCACTGATGAATGGCTAATCGTTGTTAGCAATTGACTTCCTTGATTGAGATTGGAATTTTGAGATGCAGGGGGAGGAAGAAGAAGAAACTTGAGAAGAGCAGTGAGACTTTAAGAGTGAAGGTCTGAGAGAGAGTGAGCGAGATTTATTTTTGTCGAGAGGATCAAGCGTTGTCATTTTGTAAAATATTTAGGGGCTTTATAGGAATAATGAAATTTTCATTAATCAAATAACCGGCTCTTTTTTTAAGCGGCTTTTGAAAGTTGGCTTATGGCCACTTTGAGAAATTTCTTTTTATGAGGACTGTTTTTAAAATAAGCTAGTTTTCTTTGGTTTACCAAACACTTTTAGTTGTAAAATTTTTATTTTAAGCTGCTTTTTTTAGAACACCACACTCCCAAATGCCACCTTAAACCAAACCAGACTAATTATAAATTAATTTATTATTTGTTTAATTTAATTTACATGTGGAAAGGCTTGAGTGGTTATTTGAAAAGTTTACCATGTACCCTTCAACAGCTGATTGGACTCCAAAACTAAAACTCATGGACTCTACTCTATCTCTCCTATCTCATTCCTTCATTTCCTAACCCTAGCCACAACTCCCTCTCAGCATCTCTCTCCCTCTTCCTCTCAGGCTCTCACCCTCATTCTCATTCAACCTCAAAGCTCAACTCCATCATCAACCACTAGGTTCAACCTCAAAGCTCAACTCCTCCTCCTCGTCCTCCTCCTCGTCCTCCTCGTCCTCCTCCATCTATAGGTTCTGCTTCACCGATTTCCATCAAGAAAGCCAGAGGCAGACCACCTGGTTCTACCAAGAAGCAACAATTGGATGCTTTGGGTAAATCTTCTTTCCTTTTATTATTCTAATTGGGTTTTCCTTAAATCCTTTGAATCTTATTGGGTTTGCTTTAATTTTTTATGGGCTGTGTTTTAAATCTGTGTTGTTATGTTTCTTTGATATTGCTATTGTTTGTCTTTTGCATTTACCCTTGTCTTTTGCGTCTTAGAGATTTCGTATGTTATTCTTTGGAATTGTATTTCGTTGAGTTTATTATTTCTTAATAGATAATATAAAAAAACATAAGAGTTGATAATCACTAATTTATCAAGAGTTTATTATTTGAATATTTTCCCAAGATGATAATTAAATTTGAATATATTCCCCTGAGTTTATTAAATTTGATCACTTTTAAAAAAAAAAAATTTAATGAACTTATTTCAAAGAACATCTAAACCGTCAAAGTCTCAGGAAAGTGTGCTTTCTCTCTCCCATGTGCTTTCCTTAGTCTGCGACTGCCTACAACCACTCTTGGTGGCGGTAGCAATGCCGGAGTTCGTATTTTCTATAGGTGGGGATGGATCTGGTTTGGTTGGGTCATGCCTAGAGGGAAGCGAGCTTGCACCCAAGAGACCCTAGATGGTGGTGGATCTAATGCTGATGAACCCCCCTATCATTACCTCATATTCCAATGAGCTTCAAAGACAAGGTAGCTGGTGATTTTGGTATGGCTGAGGATTGTATGGAGATCGGAGAGGACGATTTTGTTACAAAGCAAGGGAAAATTCCCTCAATCCACTTTTCCGAGCAGAATCAATGAGTGTTTATACCATCCCTGGAGAAATGCTATAATCATCAAGCATATGGGCCGCCCTCTGTCCTACACCTTTTTTTAGGGCCATGCTGCTCCAGGAATGGGCTCTCAAGAGCCCAATGAGCTTAATCGATCTTGAGAACAACTATTATGTTGTGAAATTCTTGCTAACGGAGGATATGAATTATGTTCTTGAGAACAACTTATAGCATGTTGGGACAGCTCATTTCTTTCCTTTACTAGCCTTTTTACTAGTTTCTCCTGTGTATTTTCTTTTTCTGAAAGTTCTGTATGGCTTCTTAGGTTCAGACAAACTAGGATTGATCTAGCATCCTTTAGATCTAACCTAGAACCACATAGGTCGAGTACCTCTAGGATTGATCTAGCACCCTCTAGATCTAACCTAGAACCACATAGGTCGAGCACCTCCTCTGATATAGCTTACGATCTAGACCATGACAGAATGATCTTGGCAGGTCTTAGGAGAACCCAGGAACGAGATACAAAGGCCAGCCTCCAGGTTTGAACAAACCCTTCCAAACCTAGGAATTAGGAGAAATCCACCTAAACCCGAGCCTTCCTTCTCGAATGTAGAGTTTGAAATAAATATGTTAAAATCCTTTGAAATAGAACACGAAAAGATAAAAAGGAATTATCTGAGTATTGAAAATATTAATAAAAGAATTTGGTTTGAAACAGCCTTTCAGGAGCATAGGCAAAATCATCTCTTGGAGAGCCCATACCGCCTTTATGAAAGAAAAGAAATTCAATTGTTTCTTCTTTACGTGGTTAGATTGGTGTGCTCAGAAATATGACATTCCTGAATATAGGAATCATATAGAAATGATAGGAAGCCCGTTCTCGACTTACACTTCCAAAGATGGGAAATCGAGTAAAAGCCGTACATCCACCCGAGATAGTAATTAAGCAGAAAGATATGATAGCTGCTCCCTACAAAGAAACCACTTTCCTTGATGATAGCGCCAATAATTTTCGCACAGCTAGTAAAGAGGATATAGGCGCAGGTATTCAGCAGAATAATTACACCAACCCGTTTCCTGCAGTCTTTAGGAAAGCAAGTCACTAGGATTGAAACGTCTTTTCTCCGCAAAGGAGCAGAAATCCGACCCCGGTCCTTCAGAAACTAAAAGGATCAAGGAAATGAGTAGTCAAGTGTTCTTCAAACCACCTCCCTCTTTGGACAATAAAAACTTTAAGATGGGAAGAACATTGTTAGAAGATGAAAATTTTGTTGACATCCTAGCAAAGAAATTATTGGAAGTAAAATTGTAGACAAAGGAAAAGGTCCTCAAGTGTCGGTTTTAGCTGAAGGAGAAATAGATGACCTTGAAACGATGTTTAAGGAAGAACAACCTGAAATTAATAGGTTAACAAATGAAAAGAAATTCACTCAAACTGCTAAAACAAGAAATTACTACCCCATACCCACTCCAGGTAGATTTACAGTTTGAGGAAGATGGAATGTGGAAGCTCCATAGTAGAATGGAATATTGATGGCCTGGCAGAATATCAGATTATTAACGCAATGAAACATATGATGATGTACGCTACAGCCTCTAAGATCAAAGGAAATGGAGATAAGAGGGTGGCTGAAGCTATCATCGTAGGCTTTGTAGGTCAATTAAAAGGATGGTGGGATTTCCACCTAAGCGACCCAGCAAGAGCCCAAATCCTGAATGCCCTGGTGGCCATTGGTCAGCAGAATGTACAAGATCCGGTAACTGGGTTAATCAAAAGTGAAAAAATTTACCAGGAAGATGCGGTAAATTCACTAATTTACACAATTACTCTACATTTTGTAGGAACTACAGAATTGCAGCACGCAGGTCTAGAGAACTCTTAATGAACCTTAAGTGTCTAACCTTGTCCCATTTTAGGTGGTATAAGGACGTGTTTTACTCTAAGGTATTCACTAGGCAAGACTGTAATGCTGACTTTTGGAAAGAGAAATTTCTTTCGGGATTGCCACTTCTATTCGCTGAAAAGGTTAGGAATAGAATTAAAGAGAAAAATGGTGGTGTCATTCCTTATGGGTCTTACACCTATGGGGAATTGTCCTCTGAAATTTGCGCAGAAGGATTAGCTCTTCGCACAGATATGAAATTAAGAAAACGGCTTGATAAGCAAAAGGCCCTAGGCAAAAAAGAATTAGGTGACTTTTGTGAACAATTTGGTTTTGAACCAATAAAATCATATTCACATAAAACATACAAGAAGGGAAAGAAATTTGGGGGGCGTAAGACTAAAAAATACGAGAAATATAATATAAATAAATAAATAAATAAATAAATATATATATATATATATATAATATAAGAGATATCATATATATGTATATGACACACCTAATTGTACCGGGGAAACAATCCAACAGGGGATTGTTGACTAGCTCACAATTATCAGCCCTCAAAACGACTATGTGGCTACGGGACGAGCCGTCCAACTAGGGGATTAACTCTCGAGCAGCATGTACGGACGAAGAATCAAGACCCGTACGCCTAAAACAGTCCTACGCGCTCAGACTATCCAATTAAGGGTCTCCAGTGACACCCCGTTAAGGTATGCCCCGGGTTCCGACATTTCCAAGTATCTCACATTTCCATAATCAAGTTCCAATATAGGGGAGGTACAGGGGTAGTGCTTATAGCACTCCAAACTGACTTTCTACTCTTGCGTCTTTCCATGCCTCATAACCATATCCCAAGTACCCCCACACATACTCAACAAATATAGTACTTTCCCAAATAGTATACATATATCACTCAAGATACTTGAATATGTCCAAAACCCAAATATATCACCAATACTTTATAAAAATAATAGTTTCGACTATAAAGTATAAAGTGAATTCCCATAAATCCTTAAATTCTTATGCATAAAATTTTCATCATAAAATCATGATGTTTATTAGAAAACAAAGTCCACTCACAAGTAGTCCCACGCAGCTTGACCCTGAGGGTCCTGCGCAGGCGTATGCGGAATCGGATTACTTATTTCAGAAATACGAGCACGATATTAAAATCAAACTCTTCAAACGAGGACTTGAAAATAAAATCCTAATTTCCCGGGTTTCAAGTAAGCACGAGGAACGAAACGTTCCTAAGGTCCAACTAAGGGTTTCAAGTGTTGGAATAATATCGGAAGACGCTCGGTGAAACCGGGCGGTCAAATAGCTCACGGTCGGACGATTAACGTAAAACATAAACTTTAAGTTATTGAATCGGAACATCCGGGATCCGATTCATGATTCGCGAAATCCTACACGATCCTAGGAATACAGGGAACAACATACGTAAATTTGGGTTTGATCCAACGGTTCTAACATATCAAACCTGAAAATCATAGAATAAGGAAAATCCGTTTGAGGCTCAAACGATATCCAAATGAGATCCGAGCGCCCATACGCGCTCGTGGCAACCCAAGGATCATTCTGGAATAAAATGTGACCCCACCTTACAGCCCACGCGCCGCCCCACGCGTCGGGGCGCGTTGGTGGCTTGATCAAAACTGGAGTCGGAAAAACTTCGAGTCACGGCTCAAGACTCCTATCCTAGGTAAAACCCCTAATTTTGAGTAACTTTTGTTCTTGGACGTACCCCAAATTATCGACGAAAGTGGCCAGAATTTCAATTTGAAAACTGGCCAAACTTAGGGTTCGAAATCGAATTGCTTAAGCTAGAAATCGTTCAAATCCTACCCAACAGGCAGCTAGAGCACGAAGAGTAGATGGATTTCCATACCTTACTCATCCAATTTGGTGGATAAACGAGGGAGAACGAGCGACTCAAAGTTCCTGTCGAAAATCGCAATTTTGGGGGGATTCGGGCCGTGGCCGTTTCTGGAGCGCAGAGGTCGGAGGGAAGATGGCGGAGCTTGGCCGGTTGTTTTGGGTCCAATCCGGTGGTAGTGGTTATGGCGGCTGGAAGAAAATCGCAAGGGGGGGGGGCTGTCGCGCGTGTAGAGGGAGAGAGAGAAATAGAGAAAATGAGGATTTTCTGATTTTATCAAAAATCAACTTCGAATTAATTACGATTGTGCCACCGGAGGTTTTTATCTCGTATCTCCTTCGTTACAAGTCCGATTCAAACCCCCCGCATGTCTACGGACTCATCTCGGTATGATATTCCTAAAAATACCACTTGTTGGTCCAAAATCCTTCTGGGTAGAAATGACCATTTTGCCCCTACTAGAGGGCAAAATTGTAACTTCACTTTTTAAAGTAAATTAAATCCAAACTTATCAATATTTCGGGGTCGGGATGTTACACAAGATCCATTCAGCATTGTGCTACATGTCTGCAAGTGACAGGATTGACAATAGGGGTGGGCATTCAAACGGCAAACCGGAAAGCCGAGCCGAACCACACTGAAAAAAACGGAGAAAAAACAAAGTTGACCAAAAAGTCAACAATCGGTCAAAAAAAACGAATCGGACTGGTTTGGACCGATTTTGGTTTCGATTCCATGCCTTCAAAAACTGGCCCAGGCCGAACCGAACCGGTCAAATTAAAATATATAATTATATATTGTTAGACATCTCCACACCAAGCCCAACTCCAAAAGTCAAATAAATAAATAGGCCCAACTCCATTTCTTAACCATTTCACCAGGCCCAACTCTATTTCTTAACCAAGCCCAACTCTTTATATTCATTTGTACCACTCCCTCAACCATTTCTCATACCCTAGCCATCCCCTCCATCATCTCTCTTTCAAAAATTCTTCTTCTTCTCTTCTTTGTTGCCGACTGTAGGGGACTTTTTCTTCTCGACGCTATAAGTGGGCTGGACCACTGTAAAGAACAAATTGATGGAATTGTCCCCTTATGTCTGAGTTAGAAGATCAAGCCCTAAGAATCTCTCGAAAGAGTAGTGAAGCCTTAGGAAACTCCTTGGTTACCTTCACCAACGAAATTAACAACAATTTACAGATAAATTTTCTAGCTTGGCATGAGAAACTTGTGGCATGGGAGCAAAAGTGTCATGAGTTTAGCACTTAAGGAGAGAGAGCTGTGAGTTCCTATATATGAGAGAGACAGAGGTTCTAAGGGAAAGGAGAAGGAATTCTAAGGAGGTTTGATGAAGAGGGAGAAGGATGGGGAAGAATGATGGGTGGCTTTAGCGTTTCGGCAGCTTGGCAGAGAGACTCTCAATGCTATAGCAACCTGCCAGAACAGGGGAAATAACGGAGATGGGCAAGTAAAGCACGAAAATTACTAAGTTTGCAGGTGAGAGAGGAAGCTTGCTCTATGAAGAGTGTGTTGGTTTTGATGGGTAAAGGATGACCCCTTTTATAGCCGCTGGAAGCTGGCCATTCCCAAGAAACCCTAATGGTTTCTACCCAATTCCTGGCCAAGCTTTTGTTTCCTTTCTCCTCCTACTTGATTTTGGCAAAATCTTCTCTGTCCAATCCCACAAAATCAGGAATTTTTGGGCACTCAATGCTCTTCCCACAGCTGCCTCAGTGTGGAGAACTTCTATTTCCAGCCGTTCCCTCCTTTTCTTTCTTTCCTTCTTCCATGGCCAGGTTTGGTAAGGGCAAGAAATGGGCATACTTGCTGGTTTGAAAGATGATTCCCACTTTGCGCGCCAACATCCCATGGTTCGCTAGGTGTTTCTTGCTTGAAACTTGTTCCTTCCCACGTGCTGGAGCCTCCCAACGCTTTGCACACATGGCCTTTCAATCTTCACCCATGGCTTTGTTTTCTATCCAGCTGTTGGGGTTTTGCTGCATTTTTATCCTAATTGTATGGGCCTTCTAAGACAAAATGTTGATCTATCAAATAAATGGGCTAACTTTATCAAGTATTGGGCTATTTTGGTTGGGCTATTTTTGTTTGGAGTGATGGGCTATTCTTTTCTCTCTTGTGCTCACCCACCTGTTTGGGCCTATGAAATGGGCTTGAGTCCGAGGCTCCCAAGCAACCCAGGACTTCCATTTCTCGGCCCATCAATGGGCCTCATGACAATTTATTACCATCCATACCACAACCCACTCAAGCAAGCCCCGGGTATTTGAGTGGCTTGGGGCCCACTTAAGCTTGTGGCGTGACTGAGTGCGGAATAATAATTCCTTGCTTGGCATGGCATGTCGCTTGGCGTGCTTCAATTTTATTGTCCTTGAAGAGGGACACGGTGCTTAGTTTAGCATGGGCTTTGTATTTTATAATATTATTTCAGTCTTTAGCATGACAAATTATTTATTTAGCATGGCATGGGGACTATGACTTGTATATGACGAGCCTTCGTGTACTCCAATATGTGACTTTTCTTAATCCAGTATCATATTGGGCCGAAAACTTATTTGGGTCTAACCATGGACTTTGTTGGGCCTCAACACCGACTTTTCTTCCTCTTTTTTTTTTTTTCTTCTTCTTTCTTCTTTTCTCTTTTCTCTTCTTGTTTTTTTCTTCTTCTTTTTTCTCTCCTCTGTCCTGTGCCGACTCTTTCTTCTCTTCTTCTTCTTAATTTTTTTTTTTTTTGGTCTTCTTCTTTTTTCTTCTTTCTTTTTTTTTTTTCTTCTTCTTTCTTTCTCTCCTAGTGCTGCCGACCCAACGCCACCCCGTCTGCCTCTCTCTCCTCTCAATCCAAAGCAGGACATCGTCTCTTTCTCTCTCTAATACCTTGTACAGATCGGTAATTTTTTTTTCTCAATGATCTGTGTTTCTTTTGATGCTTTTATTTTACTTTTGATTTCAGCTGTTTCTTCTCATATGGGTATTGATATTTTCTGTGATTTTGTGCTAATGCTATTTTCCTAGATTCTGATTCTTTTGTTTTTCTCGATTTTTTCATGTTTTGTTTTGACAGATGTGTTCTCTATGCCAGATATCATTCCTCAATGGCATCTAAATCTTTAAACATTGTTGTAAACTTTAGGCTGGAGTTCATTCATTCATTATTATTCAAGAAAAGAAAATGAAGTTACAACAATTGACAATCTATTGCTCTTTGGAACAGGTCCTGAAGCCTCATGGATAAAAAGGAAGACTGAAGTAGAGTTAAAAATGAAGATGTTGCAGAAAATTGAATATGTTCTTTCATTTGAAGCCCTGGAGATGCAGCAACAAAAGAACAAAAGAATGCAGTTATAATTTTAAATTTGGTTGTAATTTAAAATGAGCTTTATGGCAAGCCCAAACCGTGAGAATCGGGAACTAAAGGATCCAGGCAGGTCTGGATTGGTTTGGTTTTATCTGTGGATTTTTGTCAAAATTGGATCGGACCGAAACCGGTCTTTATTTTTGGTTCAGGTTCGAATTTTATAAGAAAACCGGTTCAAATCGGACCGTGCCCAGCCCTAATTGACAATGCACTGCAATCCTCAGATTCAGTTTATCATGTGTCCTTCTCAGTAATTATGATATTCAGGCGAAGCTCAAGGTGCAACATGAAGCAAAGCCTAGTTGCACAATTAAACAAAAAGCATAAAATGACACTATGTTTGAAAGCAAAAAAAAATTATTTATTTTATTATAAACAAAAACTAAAAGCTAAACACACCACTGAAAGAAAAACAATAAACATGATCATATCACCTTGTGCACTTAAACAATAACTCTCCTCCTAAAGATAGGCCAAGGATGAAGACATTTATAGCACCCAAGAAGAAGAAGATAAAAAATAAGGGGTATAAACTGAAGCACAAAAATAAAAAGACCATAATTAAAC
Organism: Prunus fruticosa; assembly: GCA_018703695.1. NCBI lineage: Eukaryota > Viridiplantae > Streptophyta > Magnoliopsida > Rosales > Rosaceae > Prunus > Prunus fruticosa. Next base: position 2,839,504 of record CM031924.1, read on the forward strand.
ACCAACGACCATGCTCAACATTATACCAAGACTCCTCCTTCATAAATGTGAAAAAAAATTCATGAGTACTTGCCAACACTATGCATAAGGAGTATAACCTTGTCCTGGAACAGGAAGAATTATTTTGGTTGCATAAATCCAGAAACTCTTGGCTTAGGGAAGGTGATAGGAATACTCACTTTTTTCATCTATCCACTGTGATTAGAAGAAGGAGGAATAAGCTTGAAGGGTTGAACAATGCAGATGGGGGCTGGAAAACTGATAAACAGGATATGAAACAAATTATTGTTACCTATTTCCAAGAGTTATTTTGTGATCCTGGTTTGACGGGTGTTATGCTTTGCTTCCTCCTTTATTTACAAGACTTGATGAGGTTGACTTAGATGGGATTAATTGTGATGTCTCTATGAAGGAAATCAAGAATAGTTTGTTTTCCATTGGTGGGCTAACAACTCCTGGGCCTGATGGCTTTCCTGCTCTTTTCTACCAAAGGTTTTGGGATATTTGTTCTAATGAAATCAGTTCCTTTATTCAGGATTGTTTTCAGACTACCTCTTTTCCTAATCAACTTAATGCAACTTTGATTACTTTGGTGCCTAAGGTTGAGAGACCTATCTCTATGGCCTAGCTTAGGCCTATTAGCTTGTGTTACAAAGTGGTTTATAAGATCCTTGTGGCAAGGCTTTGTCCTTGTATGGCAAGGCTTCGTCCTTATGTGGTTAAGCTTGTTAGTCTGAATCAAGTGAGCTTTGTGCCAAGAAGACAAATTGTTGATAATATTGTTGTTTCCCAAGAAATGCTTCACAAATTCAAGACCTCCAAAGGCAAAAAGGATTTTATTGCTTGGAAGATTGACTTGTCTAAAGCCTATGGTCGTTTGAGTTGGTCCTTTATTGAAGAGGTTCTTTGGGAAATTGGGATCAGAGGTAGAATTCTTGAGCTTCAAATGCATTGCATCAGTTCGGTGAGTTATAAAGTTATTCTTAATGGAGAAGTTATTGCTGGTTTTTCTCCTCAGTGTGGTATCTGCCAAGGTGATCCTCTCTCTCTCATTATCTCTTTGTTTTATGCATGGAGAAGCTTTCCCATATCATTCAGCAAAGCACTCGAGATAAGGTTTGGAAGCCAGTTTAGATTTGTCAGGTATGTGCAGCTATATCCCATCTTTTCTTTGCGGATGATCTAGTATTTTTTGGTAAAGCCTCTATTAACCAGGCTCTTGTTATGAAGCAATGTTTAGATGATTTTGTACCCTATATGGGTAGAAAGTTAGCTTTGAAAAGTCTATGATATGTGTCTCCCCTAATACCGGCCATGAGATGGCCAATTCTATCGCTGCTATTAGTGGTTCTCCCCTCACTGCTTGCCTAGGTAAGTATCTTGGTGTCCCCCTTATTCATACAAAAGTTACTAAATTGACTTACCATGAAATTGTTGATAAAGTCCATAAGCGTTTAGCTTCTTGGAAATGCCACATGCTTTCCATGGCTGGTAGGCTCACTCCATTGCAATCTATCACGACTGCTATTCCTATTTATTCTATGCAGTCTTCTCAGTTACCTGCCTCCATTTGTGATAAGCTTGATCAAATTAACAGAAATTTCCTTTGGGGGCATCCTGATGACAAAGGAAAGATCCATTTGGTGAAATGGAGTAATGTGTGTAAACCAGGAGCTTGCTGTGGCTTAGGAAGTAAGAAAGCAGCTTGGACTAACCAGGCCCTCTTGGCTAAGACTGGTTGGAGATTGCTGCAACATGAACAAGGCATCTGGGTGCAAGTTTTTAATGCTAAATACCTCCGACATTGTGATCTCTTAGCTTCTAAAGAAAGACATACCAGTTGTAGTTCTAATGTGTGGAAGGGTGTTCTTTATGGTACTCAAGTTCTTTCTCAAGGCATTAAATGAAGAGTTAGCTCTGGGATGATGTTATGTTTTGGATTGATAAGTGGCTTAATTGTGGGCCTTTGCAACAATATGCCCTTAATGAGTTGTCTAATGATTTGCTGCACTCCAAATTTAGTGATGTTCTGGTTGATGGGGTTTTGGGACGTTAACTGGTTATTGGAGTGCCTGCCTCAAAGGATTGTTAATCTCATCACAAGTGTTCATGTTGGTTTTGATGGTAGTGGTGTCGATAAATGTGTTTGGCAATTTACTCCTAATAGAAACTTTTCTGTTAAAACTGCTTATGACTCTCTCTTCCATGCTCAGCATATTTTTGAGTGGAAATGGCATTTCATTTGGAAGCTTCATGTCCCTCCCAAGATCAAGACCTTTCTTTGGTTATGATGTCATAATAAGATTCTCACCAACCTTCAAAGACAGAGGAGAGGCCTGACTCAAGATCCTCTCTGTCCCATATGTGATTACCCTGAGGAATCTATTGATCACTTATTCAACAAATGCTATCATACCCTGAATTTCTTGAATGGTTTTGGAGCTGGTGTAGTTGGGGCGGACCTTCACAATTTGGATTTTGAGGAATGGCTTTTGGCGAACCTTGAATCTCGGAGGACTGGGAGTCATAATTTACCTTGGTATTTAGTGTTCTTTACTTTTTTGGTTCTTCTGGAAATGGAGATGTAAGGTAGTGTTTGATCAAAATTTTATTATGCCTTTCAATCATCATCAGGTGGTTTTCCAATACGCTTTGGATTGCTCCACTGCTTGTAAACCCTCGTCCATCCCTATTGAGCGGAATGTAGTGAATTTGTGCTGGAAAGCCCTCCGTTTGGAGTTTGTAAAATGATAGTTCAGTTTCCTCCTGACCGAACTCCCTGTGCCACCCTGTGACCTTCTTATTCTTTTGACACGTGTCCTTCACTTAACATAAAATTAACACCGTTAACTTCATTTGAAAATTAAAAAACAAAAAAATAATTCTTCATCCTCTTTCTCTTTGGTCTGTGCCCAGATATTCACTCTCAGTGACAATTATCATGCAAAGATTTTCCACAACAATAACCCATAAGTGGTAGATTTGTATGTGTATTTTTGTCCGGTCATCAACATCAATGAACCCATCTTAAATTCACAAGCTTTTCTTTGTTGTGTCTTTTTCATTGATCAAATCAGATTGTTGATACCGCCGAGGTAACGGCCGTTGGTGTTGAATATCTAAGCTTTGAATACAGTAGTGTAAACAACTTGTGAAAATTGACTTGTTATTGAATGAAATTAGAGACCTAGTTTAAATAGGCTTACTGAAACAACTAAACAGGAAAACAAGGAAAAACAATATCCCACGACTAACAGTCCTAGATTTATGGGATTCTCCAAAAGAATAGATCAAATGCTAACTAAGTCCCTGTTAATAGGGATTATTAACAACATAAAACAACGGCTAAATATCTAACAAACCCTCCCTTAAACTGAATGCTACTCAAACAATCAGTTTAGAGAGGAAATAGAGCAGACTCCAAGCAGTCCTCGTAGCTTCACAAACGTTTCCAGCTTTAATGGTTTGGTTAATATATCTGCAATCTGATCTTGACTTTGACAATACACCAGCTCAACCACTTCTTCTTTTGTAAGGTCACGAAGAAAATGAAACCTGACATCTATATGTTTACTTCTCCCATGTAACACGGGATTCTTTGAGAGTTTAATAGCTGACCTATTATCACAATAGATCAACGTTGGCCCAACCTGATTGCAATGTATCTCTTTAAGAATTCTTCTTAACCAAACAGCTTGGCAAGCACAAGAAGCTGCTGCTATGAATTCAGCTTCAGTTGTGGATAAAGTAACAACTTGCTGCTTCTTCGAGGACCATGAAACAGCTCCTGAACTTAGCATAAAGACTTGACTAGATGTACTCTTTCTATCCTCCAAATCCCCAGCATAATCACTATCACTAAAACCAATTAATTGATTTCCTTTTCCCTTCTTGTAAAACACACCATAATCAGCAGTACCTTTCAAGTATCGAAGCACTCTTTTTGCAGTTTGAAGATGAAGTTCAGTTGGAGCTTCCATGAATCTACTAATAAGACTAATCATAAACATCATGTCTGGTCGAGTGGCTGATAAATACATTAAGCTGCCAACAATTTGTTTGTAAAGGGTGCTGTCAACTTTTACTCCTTCTTCATCTTTTGTGAGCTTACAACCTGGAACAATTGGATTCCTGGAAGAATTGCAATCATTCATTGAAACTTTTCTAAAACTTCTTGAGCATACTTCCTTTGGCCAATGAAAATTCCAGCTGATGATTGCACCACTTCAATACCAAGAAAGTAACACATCTTTCCTAGGTCAGTCATATCAAACTCATCCATCATAGATTTTTTGAACTCAACAAACATTGTTTCATCATTCCCAGTGAATATCAAATCATCTACATACAGACAAACAAGCATAAAATTACCTCCTTCTCCAGATTTGACGTACAATGTATGCTCCAGATTTGACGTACAATGTATCTTCATCAAACACAACGTCACGGCTAATGATTACTTTCTGAGTGAGTGGATTAAATAGTCTGTATGCTTTGGATTCTTCACTGACACCAAGTAACACACATTTCACCCCTTTGTCATCAAGTTTGCTTCTCTTTGCGTCAGGTACATGTGCATAGGCCAAGCATCCAAGTATCCTGAAATGGTCAACTGATGGTTTATGCCCAGTCCATGCTTCCTCTGGTGTCATGTTTTTTACAGCAAGTGTAGGACTTCTATTCAGCACATGAATGCTCCAGTTCAGAGCTTCTGGCCAAAAGGTCTTAGGAATGTTCTTCCTCGCAATCATACTTCGCACCATATTAAGGATTGTGCGATTTTTCCTCTCTGCCACACCGTTTTGCTGTGGTGTGTTGCAGGAAGCTGTCTACGAATGCCATTTATCTCACACAAGTTAGTGAATTCATGTGAGGTAAATTCACCTCCACGAATAGGACGAAAAATCTTTATATATTGGCCAGTTTCTTTTTCAACTTGAGCTTTAAATTTTTTAAATACAGCAATAGCCTCAGACTTTTCCCCCAAAAGTAAACCCATGTTTTTCTCCTGTAGTCATCAGTAAATGTAATGAAGTACCTTTCCTTGCTGTTCGATGTGGGATTAATTGGCCCGCAAATGTCTGAATGGACTAACTGGAAGTGGTTGTGTGGCTCTCCATGTGCTCTCTTTAGGAAATGAATCACGATGCTGCTTGCCAATAATGCACTCCTCACAAACCTTTGAGGGAAATTGAATATGTGGAAGTCCTTTCACCATTTTCTTTTGCTGCAAGGTTTTTAGCCCATTAAAGTTCAAATGCCCATATCGATAGTGCCACAGCCATGAAGGATCTTGTACCGTTGATTTGTGACATATCTAATGTCAGCATGTTGAGTTTGAGTATGTAAGGGAAACATCTGATTTCCTGTCATCTTGACATGTGCAATAAGGCCTCTCTGTGGATGATGAATTTGACAGCAATCCTTTTGAATGATGATAGCACAACCCTTCTCTTGTAATTGACCAAGACTGATCAAGTTACTTTTGAGTGCTGGAACATATAACACGCCAGTAATAGTGTGTATGCTGTTATTTATTGTAATTTTAATATTACCCTTCCCCATGACACAAATACTAGTATTGTTTCCAAGCTTCACATTCTCCCTGAAAGTCTCATCTAAATCAGAAAATAAGAGTTTGTTACCACTCATGTGATTGCTGCAAGCCAGAGTCTAAGTACCATGTATCACCTGAGTTAGCCTCCTTTTTGTTGATGTAAGCCATCAAAAGCATCTCTTCTTCAGTTTCAACAAAGTTCATCTTTGTTTCCTTCTCTTTTTCAGGACATTCGTATTGGAAATGACTGAGCTTGTGACAATGATAGCATTCCACACTTGCCTTGTCAAATGATGCTCCTCTACCTCTTCCTCTTCCTCGAAAGCCACCACGTCCTCTGCCTCTCCCAGTGAATGTTTCTTCATGAATGGTAGCTTTCAAGGCTTGTTCCTCTACAGCATGACTAGTCATTCTCTGCTCATGTACCAATAATGAGCTCTGCAACTCATCAATAGAAAGACTATCAATGTCATTCGATTCTTCAATGGAACACACCACATAATCAAATTTGGAAGTCATTGATCGAAGAATTTTTTCTATAACTGTAACATCTCCCATTTTCTCACCATGAATACGCATCTTGTTTGCAACTGAACAGTGTTCTTGCAAGCAACTGACAATGTTCTTGCAAAATAATCATTAACTAACTC